>CM031603.1:8198156-8210955 GCA_018398815.1 Conus ventricosus | reverse complement strand
GGGGTGTGTGTGTGTGTGTGTGTCGGGGGGGGGGGGGGGGTGAGCTCTAAGATTTCATTATCGTAGACATTTATATCGTTTCTGAAAGCGAAGTTTTAACACGTTCTTCGGAAAAGTTCAGATTGTTTGAAAACACGATCAGCAGGTTTGGACATAGCTTCATTATCTTCACGTCGGAGGAATTGTTTACCATGGACAAAAATACCAACTTTGAGTAGATTAGATGGAAGAGTGGAAATCGTGTCTCTTTTGATGGTAGTACAATTTGGATAATATAATAGGAAATGGTCGGCCCTCTCTGAAGCGGTACCACATATGCTTTCAAATGACGGTTAGCTGGATCTTGATTTAAATCCCTCAGTCAGGCGCAGTCTGCAATGGTGAGTCTGCTCGTTTCTGTCTCCATAATGATAATATAATAATAATAATAATAATAATAATAATAATAAATGATGATGATGATGATAATGATAACATTAATAATAGGTACAACTGAGTCATCCTGTGAAATACATGTAAAATCTTTTTTGGGGGGAAGTCGTCCAGAGTTTAGCTCCGGTTGGAGTAAAATGAGCTTTTGTACACTTCTGTTTAACAGCAGGCACATGTCTTTTAAAAAGACTTTTATCAGCACTGTTTAGCTCAGCTGCCATCCTTCTCGTCGACTGAGGCCGCGGGTAAAGCGCGGACGGCAGTAAGGTGCCAAGGCGGCACGGGCTGCATGACGGGTGTGTGGTTGACCCCATCGCCATCCTGTCGGACCTTTGAGCCTCCTCCGTTGGTGGACTAGACCAGGCATCTACTAAGTGTGTTGGCCAGGTCGTCCACAGGGGGCGTAGAGGCCCGTGCACGGGAGAAGTAGGCTTCCCATTTGTCCAGGACCTAGTGGCACTTCTGTGCCAAGAAATCCGCCCACAGAATGTCGTAGTCTGACGGTGTGGGGGGCGAGGGTGACCGCACAGGCCTCGTGTCTTCCAGCGGGAAGGCGGCAGGCAGCCTCATAGGAGACCTCCTAGCTAGCAGTGGAGAGCTGACAGGCAGGGGAGAGCTGTCGGTCCATGGCACAGTGACAGGGGTGGTGGTCCCAGTTGCAGCGTTCAGGCGACAGTGAGGGCAGCATCTTTTTCATCGGGTGTGTGTCAAATCAGAAAAATTAGTTGTGTGTCTCACTGTTTCCCAGCCTGCACTCGGGTACATATTATCACTATTCGTATATCATCATTTCTCACTTTTATTAATTGTATTAGCTATCTCGATATTTTACCATTCCTGCATCTATTTTAGGCTCTACCCTATTGCCCTGTCGTCTTGGTAGCCAATGTGATATGTATTTTTAATAAAACTGACAATGTGTTTTGTTTCAAAATTTCACATCGCTTGTAGGCTTGACTGATCATTTTTCATTTGTATTCCAAATCAATATTTTGATATTGTTTTCCTCTGACCCATCTTCAATTTTGTTGACTTGATTTCTGAATACTCTGGCCTTCATTCTGCTTCTTCTTATAACAAACACTGACATCACTATCACAGCCGATTTCTGCCTCCATCCCCTCTTCCTTCCTCGTTCTTTCTTCTTTCAACCCTTCTCTCTTAATGTTTATAACTCTTTGCAGGTGTGCATGGGTATGTTTATTGAGGGATAGGTGAAGGGGAAAGGTAGGGGTATACATTTTTGCCTAAATGCCAAAACTCTTCACAACAACGAGACGAGAACCACCAGACAATGGAAAACGAAGGTTGCCCTGAAAAGGGCCGAGAGGATGTGAACCAATGTCAGTCAGTACAGGAGGAGTGAGGTAAGCCTCCTAGTAGCAGCGGATAAAGCGCCACGGCAGTCAGGTGCCAAGGCGGCACGGGCTGCATGGTGGGTGCGTGGTTGACCCCATCACCATACTATCAGACCTTTGAGCCTCCTCCGTTGGTGGAGTTAACACAAGGCATCTAAGTGTGTTGGCCAGGTCGTCCACAGGGGACGTAGAGGCCCGTGCATGGGAAAAGTAGGCTTCCAATTTGTCCAGGATCTTGTGTCGCTTCTGTGCCAAGAAATCCGCCCACAGAATGTCGTAGTCTGTGCCAAGAAATCCGCCCACAGACTGTCGTAGTCTGTGCCAAGAAATCCGCCCACAGAATGTCGTAGTCTGTGCCAAGAAATCCGCCCACAGAATGTCGTAGTCTGTGCCAAGAAATCCGCCCACAGAATGTCGTAGTCTGTGCCAAGAAATCCGCCCACAGAATGTCGTAGTCTGTGCCAAGAAATCCGCCCACAGCATGTCTTAGTCTGTGCCAAGAAATCCGCCCACAGCATGTCGTAGTCTGTGCCAAGAAATCCGCCCACAGAATGTCGTAGTCTGACGGTGTGGGGGGGCGAGGGTGACCGCACAGGCCTCGTGTCTTCCAGCGGGAAGGCGGCAGGCAGCCTCATGGGAGACCTCCTAGCTAGCAGTGGAGAGCTAACAGGCAGGGGAGAGCTGTCGGTCCATGGCACAGTGACAGGGGTGGTGGTCCCAGTTGCAGCTTCCAGGCGACAGTGAGAGCAGCATCTTTTTTCATCGGGCGTGTGTCAAATCGGAAAAATTATTTTTCTGTCTCACTGTTTCCCTGCCTGCACTCAATTATAGATTATCACTATTCATATATCATTTCCCGCTTTCATTCGTTGCATTATCTGCTATCTATTATCTGCTATCTGTTATCTGCTACTGCTATCTCAATATTTTGCCATTCCTGCATATTCTTTTTTAGGCTCTGCCCTATTGTCCTGTCATCTCGGTAGCCGCTTTGATATGTATTTCTGATAAAACGTCACATCGCTTGTAGGCATGACCGATCATTTTCATTTGCATTCCAAATCACACTTATGAATGTTTTCATACTGTTTTTCTTCAACCCATCTTCAATCTTGTTGACTTGGTTTCTAAATACTCCGGCTCGCATTCTGCTTCTTGTTATAACAAACACTGACATCACTATCACAGCCGATTTCTGCCCCCATCCCCTGTTCCTTCCCCGTTCTTTCTTCTTTCAACCTTTCTGGCTCGTGCGCTGTTTTATTTTCCCACTGGAAGTCCTTCGTATTTGTTCACTTTTCCTTCCTCAGCAATTGTGCTGATAATTCCATGTCTTCTTTCCCCTTCCTTTATATTTGTACTCTTCACCCATCAATATCCCACATCCCGTTCACACCCTACCTGGTCTCCAGGCCATTCTCTTCCAAGTCTCACCTCCCCTTAAACCTTTCAAGATGGTGCCATAAGTGACACAAGTTTTGCTTACCGGATTTCTCGTCTCCTTTGTCCCTTCTAATACTGTTCTCTTCAGGTGGATTAATACGAAAACGATGGAAAACACATTGTAATCAGTCCCATTAAAAGGGCTTGGCAGCGAAAGGCAGGGCAGGTAAGGTAGGGCAGGTGAGGCAGGGCAGGCGAAGCAGGGCAGGCGAGGCAGGGCAGGTAATATCGGAGAGGGCTCACCATTTCTTATTGCCAGTTTCCTCTGTCGAAACTGCCCCATTGTAACTAAAGAATAACAAAAAAACTAGTATTCACAACTTAAACCTTTTATCCGCTAATATCCATAGTACACCCATTTTGTTTTACTCCCCATTAGTTTTGGCAATGCCCTCCTGTCTTGGAAAGTGTTACAGTGGTGGCGGTAAGCTTATCTATACTGACTTCCATAAAAAACGCGAAAGCAAAACAAGCTGAAGGTTAGGGGCGAATTTTATTGGTCACAATTGTACAGAGTGGAAGCGAGAATTCAACGTGATTTGATTCATTACACCGGTAATGTGTCAAAATGTCATCAGCAATATGTCTTTGTGTGGAAAATCCAAGGTCACGTGACAAACCAGCTTAAGTCCTAATACCGCGTGTGGCCACCATTTGCATGGACAACTGCTTGACACCTGCGGCTCATTGAGTGGACCAGGTGGTTGATGCGTCCCCTTGGCACACCAGCCCACACATGGACGATGGCCTGGTGAAGTTGAGCCGCTGTTGCTGGTCGTGGACGTAGGAGGTCCAACTGTCTGCCAAGTTCATCCCAAAAATGTTCTATTGGGTTTAAATCGGGACTGAGGGCTGGCCAGGGCAGCGCATTGACGTTGTTATGCTGAAGAAATTGCTGGGTGGCCCTGGCTGTGTGTGGTCTTGCATTGTCCTGTTGGAATGTCCAGTTTGGGTGTTGCGCAAAAAAGGAACGACATGGGGTCTGAGCAACTGGTGGATGTAGCGCTGTGCATTGACACCCTGTCCGTGACCAGGACCAATGTTCTGAAAGATGACTGGTCCTATGGCGTGGTTAATGCCAATTGCACCCTATATCATAACGTCCGGGCCTCCCCAGGGGTTCCGCTCTACCACACAGGAGTCAGCATAGCGTTCACCAGGTCGACGCCATATTATGACACCACCGTCAGCCATGTCAATACAAAAACGGCTCTCATCTGAGAACAGTATGCATCCCCACTGCTGCCTGCGCCAGTTGATTCGGGCTTGTGCCCACTGCAGCCTGTCCTGCCGGTGTCTTGGTGTCAGTACCGGACCTCTGTGAGGACGCCTACATGCCAGCCCGTTCTCCTGAAGACGCCGCCGCACAGTGTTGAGGCTGATTCATTGCTGGAAATTCCCAGGCACCTGTCGAGCAATGTTTGCGGCTGTTTGCCGCCTGTCCCGCAGATGGGTTCGAACAAAATGGCGATCCTCTTTTGGTGTGGTGACATGAGGATGGCCTGGCCGGGGACGATCATCAGTGGTACCAGTGACTCGCATGCGGTGCTGCAGACGATAGATGGTTGAGATGTGGACGTTAAAGATGTTGGCGACCTGCCTGGCATCCACACCAGCCTCCAGATGGCCTAGGGCACGATTGCGTTCCTCTGCTCGTCGTCTTGTCATCTCTGTAGCGCTCAGACGGCAAGTCGTTATATGAACCTTGTAGCGAGGCTTTATGAAGGCTGCATGCCTGCGTACTTATCGCTGGTTACTTTGCTCTGCATGGTGTGCACGTGCCTCACATGCAGCAACCAGTTCGCCATTTTTGTTGACCCTCCAATGCTGGGAATGTGTTGCTCACAATTTTTTCACTGCACGTGAGTCTTGGACCCAAACAACTTGCCACAATGGTTAAGTATTGTATATTCACCCCTTTTCACCCGAAAAATAGCCTTTCAATTTTTCGCGTTTTTTATGGAAGTCAGTATATATTCTTGTCCAATTGGGACTGTTGTAAGGACTCGGGAAGGAAGAGACAGTGGGCGCGCCACTTAATTCAGTCCTGGTTACTGCATCAGCCCTACAGCGTATGTCTGTCTTGCTTTTTTATTTTACTAGTACTGATTCGCCGCTTTGTCAAGCTTTCCACCAACTTTGCTGCCTACAGACGTAACAATGCCCGTCTCTAATCATAGGACTTGAGCCGATTCTCCCCAGTGAACGTTCATTTCCGATTGCTCGGGCTCCTTGCATCCATCGCAATATCAACGGCTGTCAACTGTTTATAATAGAATACTATTTGTCATCGACCTTTTTCAGCTTCCATCGTGTTTTATTCTTTTTTTTCAAGGGGATAACGATGAACGTTGAACTTGTCCCAGTTGACTGCCCATTCCAGTCTAGTCCACTTAGTGTCATTTCAACACGTGGGTGAAGAAGGGGGTGGGCGTGCCGCTTCCGTACTAGAACTTCTGTCCATTCGCAGAACTTAGTTCTCATCTTTTCAACATGCCAATTACCGCCCTCGTCTATATTCCACTATCGACCATTTGAGTGAAATGTCTCCCTACCGGAAATGTCTTCTTACCGACACCTATGACATCTTCTCCTTATGAATACCCCCCCCCCCCCCCCCCTCCTTTCCAATACCGACTCGTATCTTTCTAAGGCAATATATGTACATTGCTTCCGTCAGCCAGAAATGTGTATTCCCCACACGTATTCTCCTTGTACCTTTGCTTGTCTGTGTCCAATCTCGCATGTCTTCTTATTCATATTGCACTGTTCTCATATCGTTCTGGCTTGGTTCCTGGTCATGTTGGCATCGGAGGGAATGAAATGGCTGATCGTTTGGCCAAGAATGCCACAACAGGGATACTGTCTAACATTTCTATCCCCTACACGGATCAAAAACCAAAAGTTAACGATTATGTCAAAGGCCTGGCAAGAGGAATTGACCTTGCAGACGGATAACAAACTATTTAAAATCCGTCCAAACCTGAGTTTTACAGATGTTCCCAAGGCGGCCGTAAAGACGAAACAGTCTTGTGCCGCTTGCACACGGGCCACTCGTTTTACACCCATTCTTATCTTTTAAAAGGTGAAGAAGCCCCGTGGTGCATTCCATGTCATGTTCCACTCACAGGGAAATATATTCTTTTAGAGTGTTGGGACTTGCACGATGGGAGACAAACACTTTACAGCAGAGTCCATGAAAACCCTGTTCAGAGATGTCCCACCAGATGTGATCTTGAGTTTCTGAAACGGATGAACATTTTTCATCTGATCTAAGATTTTACGGAAGAAAGATTTTTAATGAAGTTTCTGGTACGCTTTAGAAGATGTATTTTAAGGAGATGTCTGAAAGTGTTTTTTTTTGTTTTTTTTTAAGAATTGTGAGTTGATTGTAACGTGGTTACAGCCATGATACGGCCCTTTGCGGTCGGCTGGGCTATAAGCAACATTACCTTAACTTACCTCCATACACCCTGTCCTTTTACTCCCCCACCTCTCTCTCCCTCTCTTTTCTTTCTCTTTCTGTACACACACACACACACACACACACACACACCACACACACACCACACACACACACACACAATATATATATATATATATATATATATATATATATATATATATATATATATATATATATATACACACACAGATTTTGCCCCATCTCCTGTTCCTTCCCCGTTCTTTCTTCTTTCAACCCTTCTGGCTCGTGCGCTGTTTTATTTTCCCACTGGAAGTCCTTCGTATTTGTTCACTTTTCCTTCCTCAGCAATTGTGCTGATAATTCCATCAGAAATGCAGATTTCTACAACCCCAGGTTGAACTCTATGGTTTTATCTTCACAGCTGATGCACTAACACCATCACAAATGCAGATTTCTACAACCCCAGGTTGATCTCTATGGTTTTACATTCACAGCTGATGCACTAACAACATCACAAATGCAGATTTCCACAACCCCAGGTTGAACTCTCGTGTCATGGATTATGGAGTTTCCCATGCAGTCAACAGTAGGCTGCCTTTCCCTACTCCAACTATGCTCTGTGTTCTCGTGTCATGGGTTATGGAGTTTCCCATGCAGTCAACAGTAGGCTGTTTTTCCCTACTCCAACTCTGCTCTGTGTTCTCGTGTCATGGATTATGGAGTTTCCCATGCAGTCAACAGTAGGCTTCCTTTCCCTACTCCAACTCTGCTCTGTGTTCTCGTGTCATGGGCTTGTGGACTGATGTCAGCACTGTGACTGTTTGACAGCTGGAGACTGGACTGGGCAGGACAGGGCTGCCACTAGTGCAGGCCAGGACCCAGCACACGCAGCTGCCAATCTGATGTGTACAGAAGACTCCCGGTGTGAGCAGCAATGGCGCTGCCAGGTCTGGCTCCTAACCCCCAGAGTAGTTCCCCTGTGGCTGTCGCAGGAGTTGGCAGGGTAGGTCCAGACCCTCAGGCAGATAACCTCAACAGAACCAGCTTTCACAATAGGCAGGGTAGGCCCAGCCCTCAGACAGATAACCTCAACAGAACCAGCCTTCACAATAGGCAGGGTAGGCCCAGACCATCGGGCAGATAATCTCAACAGAACCAGCCTTCACAATAGGCAGGGTAGGCCTAGACCCTCAGACAGATAACCTCAACAGAACCAGCCTTCACAATAGGCAGTGTAGGCCTAGACCCTCGGACAGATAACCTCAACAGAACCAGCCTTCACAATGGGCAGTGTAGGCCTAGACCCTCGGACAGATAACCTCAACAGAACCAGCCTTCACAATAGGCAGTGTAGGCCTAGAACCTCGGACAGATAACCTCAACAGAACCAGCCTTCACAATAGGCAGTGTAGGCCTAGACCCTCGGACAGATAACCTCGACAGAACCAGCCTTCACAATAGGCAGGGTAGGCCCAGACCCTCCGGCAGATAACCTCAACAGAACCAGTCTTCACAATAGGCAGGGTAGGCCCAGACCCTCAGACAGATAACCTCAACAGAACCAGCCTTCACAATAGGCAGGGTAGGCCCAGACCCTCAGACAGATAACTCAACAGAACCAGCCTTCACAATAGGCGGGGTAGGCCAGACCCTCAGACAGATAACCTCAACAGAACCAGCCTTCACAATAGGCAGGGTAGGCCAGACCCTCAGACAGATAACCTCAACAGAACCAGCCTTCACAATAGGCAGGGTAGGCCCAGACCCTCGGACCGATAACCTCAACAGAACCAGCATCCACAATAGGCAGGGTAGGCCCAGACCCTCGGACAGATAACCTCAACAGAACCAGCCTTCACAATAGGCAGGGTAGGCCCAGACCCTCGAACAGATAACTCAACAGAACCAGCCTTCACAATAGGCAGGGTAGGCCCAGACCCTCGGACAGATAACCTCAACAGAACCAGCCTTCACAATAGGCAGGGTAGGCCCAGACCCTCGGACAGATAACCTCAACAGAACCAGCCTTCACAATGGGCAGTGTAGGCCTAGACCCTCAGACAGATAACCTCAACAGAACCAGCTTCCACAATAGGCAGTGTAGGCCCAGACCCTCGGACAGATAACCTCAACAGAACCAGCCACCACAATAGGCAGTGTAGGCCTAGACCCTCGGACAGATAACCTCAACAGAACCAGCCTTCACAATAGGCAGTGTAGGCCTAGACCCTCGGACAGATAACCTCAACAGAACCAGCCTCCACAATAGGCAGGGTAGGCCCAGACCCTAGGACAGATAACCTCAACAGAACCAGCCTCCACAATAGGCAGGGTAGGCCCAGACCCTCGGACAGATAACCTCAACAGAACCAGCCTCCACAATAGGCAGTGTAGGCCTAGACCCTCAGACAGATAACCTCAACAAAACCAGCCTCCACAATAGGCAGTGTAGGCCTAGACCCTCAGACAGATAACCTCAACAGAACCAGCCTCTACAATAGGCAGTGTAGGCCTAGACCCTCAGACTGATAACCTCAACAGAACCAGCCTCCACAATAGGCAGGGTAGGCCCAGACCCTCGGATAGCCTCAACAGACCCAGCCTTCACCACAAAGGGCCTTATCGGGGCTGTAACCACGTTAAAATCAACTCGAGTAAAAAAATAAAAAAAAATAAAAAATAAAAAAACTTTTATACATCACTTTAAAATACATCTTCTAAAAGCATACTAGAAACTTTGTTAAAAAATCTTCTTCTGTAAAATCTTAGATGAATGAAAAATGTAATCTCTTTCACAAACTCAAAGATCACGTCTGGTGGGACACTCCTGAACAGGGTTTTCATGGACTCTGCTGTAAAGTGTTTATGTCTCACTTCGTGCAAGTCCTACCACTCTAAAGAATATGTTTCACTGTGAGTGGAACATGACATGGAATGCACCACACAGCTTCTTCACCATTTAAAAGATAAGAATGGGTATAAAACGAGCGGCCTGTGTGCAAACAGCACAAGACTGTTTCGTCTTATGGCTGCCTCGGTATTTTCTTAGGGAATTAATGTAACATTCATTGGACCTCTTTGCCACGAGATCTGCACTTGACAAGCTACCCTAAAACAGTCTTCTGTCTTCCTCTTTCTCCTTCACACTCTCTTGCATTACTCGCTTTCCACCTCTCCCTCTGCCGTTCTCTCATTCCATCTCTCCTTCTCTCGGCATTCTCTCCATCCTCTCTCTCCCCTTTTCATCCTGTATGTGCGTGCAACACACACACACGTACGCACACACACAGACACAAACATGCGCGCACACACACACGCACACGCACACGCACACGCACACGCGCACGCACACGCACACATGCACACGCACACGCACACATGCACACACACACAAACATAAACAACAGTACTTATACACAACGCTCATCGCCCCCCCCCCCCCCCCCTTCCCCCCAACACACAAAAAACACATAGCTGAGAAGCGGGAATAGAGAGAAACAAATAGAGCCTATAAAGAGCACAAGTGTAGAGAGTGACCAAGACATTTTGCTTTTCATCAACTATGGCATACAAACTGCCTCTGTATTGGAAGGTTTATGGGGATAGATGATTTTTTAAAAATCAACAATGGCCTACATATAGTCTTTAAGTTGAAAAGGTACACACTAAAGGTTGTACTGCCACAGAAATGCCTGTATCTAGAGAAACAAAATTAACTAAACTGTAGCATAATGTGGATGAAGAGTGTGTGTTGTGTGTGTGTGTGTGTGTGTGTGTGTGTGTGTGTGTGGTGTGTGTGTGTGTGTGTTTTATGTTATACACAAGATTCTTGAACTTACAGACAGAAAGATAATGCTGCTTCTAACCCGCCAACAACAAATGGCCCTGAACTTGAAAGAAATAATTAGTTAAACTTGAGATAGACAAATTACAAATTATGTAATAGGGCTCCACCGAAAAATGTGGACAGATGAATCACAAGACAAAACAAAAATGTGCTTTATCTTGTGGGGTTTTTTTTTCTTGTGATCATGGTCTACGTTTTTGGGTCAAGTCTTACAAATCATATTCAAAATTTACTTAGGTTTCCGCCAGCAGTCGCCTCACTTTGAAAATAGATCTAAAGATAAACAAAAAAAGGAACTACCAATCTTCTTAAATGTTGATAAACTAAAAGAAAGAAAGAATTTAATTAATCAACAGGTACATACACTGTAACAAACATGATTTATGTCCACTAGAAAGCGATGTCAAAATGCAGAAAAAGAAAAAAACCTGAAAAAGAATTGAAATGCGCTGGGCCCCCGGTCTCCCTATACTAAACCTAAACTACCTATTATAATTAATCTAACCTATACCTAACGCCCGGGCTATTTCCTACATAATCCTACATCAATCTGATTGTTGCAGCTGATTATAAAGTCACATACCTACTTTATATATATATATATATATATATATATATATATATATATATATATATATATATATATATATATATATATATATATAATATATAAATTACTTTTCTTCAAGCAAGATGTTAATAGCACCCAAACTGGAAAAAAAGCTATTTTCTCAAACATCAAATCATGATTTCTTTCTATACAATTAGTTTGCAGCAACGAACTTACAGTAGATAAAAAAAACCCTCACAATTATATTCCAGCTTGTAATACTACTACTGCTGTGCCTATCAAAACAACTAGACACCGCACCACAGAACTGAACATACAACAATGTGAACAAGGTTCATACCGCAAACCATCAAACGGACACCGCACCACAGAACTGAACATACAACAATGTGAACAAGGTTCATACAGCAAACCATCAAAACAAAGACCACACCACAGAACTGAACATACAATAATGTGAACAAGGTTCATACAGCAAACCATCAAAACAAAGACGCCACACCACAGAACTGAACATACAACAATGTGAACAAGGTTCATACAGCAAACCATCAAAACAAAGACACCACACCACAGAACTGAACATACAACAATGTGAACAAGGTTCATACAGGAAACCATCAAAACAAAGACACCACACCACAGAACTGAACATACAACAATGTGAACAGGGTTCATACAGCAAACCATCAAAACAAAGACACCACACCACAGAACTGAACATACAACAATGTGAACAGGGTTCATACAGCAAACCATCAAAACAAAGACGCCACACCACAGAACTGAACATACAACAATGTGAACAAGGTTCATACAGCAAACCATCAAAACAAAGGGACACCACACCACAGAACTGAACATACAACAATGTGAACAAGGTTCATACAGGAAACCATCAAAACAAACATACTGGAAAGACTCCATCTTGTTTTTTTTTCCTTAACAAAGAACTATCAACTCCCATCCCTGAAGTAAACTACGCTATGAAGTGTGACCTTTGCCCTTGTTCACACTACCTCTACCAGACAATTCTCCACCCAGGCCCTTCTCTGATCTACATCTAACCCTCCATTGGCACTGTGCTGTCTGTGGCTGTCTTCTGCAGGAGGGGTCTGATGGCCTCACCCTCCTACATTCTGCCCTAAAGCTGCCACCCCTCCCCTCCTAGCTTGCCCTGTGTCTACCACACCTTACATCTACCACCCCCCTCCCTCTCTATCTCCTTGCCCTGTGTCTACCACACCCTCTACATCTACCACCCCACTCCCCTCCTATCTCCTTGCCCTGTGTCTACCACACCCTCTACATCTACCACCCCCTTCTCCTCCTATCTTGCCCTGTGTCTACCACACCCTCTACATCTACCACACCCTCTACATCTACCACCCCCTCCCCTCCTAGCTTGCCCTGTGTCTACCACACCCTCTACATCTACCACCCCCTCCCTATCTTGCCCTGTGTCTACCACACCCTCTACATCTACCACCCCCTCCCTCCTATCTCCTTGCCCTGTGTCTACCACACCCTCTAACATACCCCCCCCCTCCCCTCCTTGCTTGCCCTGTGTCTGCCACACCCTCTACATCTACCACCCCCTCCCCTCCTAGCTTGCCCTGTGTCTGCCACACCCTCTACATCTACCACCCCCTCCCCTCCTATCTTGCCCTGTGTCTACCACACCCTCTACATCTACCACCCCCTCCCCTCCTATCTTGCCC
>CM031603.1:8158545-8192044 GCA_018398815.1 Conus ventricosus | reverse complement strand
CCGCTCTCCCTGCTCCACCATGAGTCGAGCACTTGCTGGCTGGCAACCAATGCGACAATTTTCAAACCAATTCACAGAAAGTGATAAAGAGAATCAGTCTGTGAGACTTCTTAGTTGTTTGCATAAAAAGGAAACAGCAATACTGTAGTATCATCTTCCATGTAACGGGACAGTCCGTGATAAGTAACATGTTGAGCTGAGTTTTAAAAAATGATGGATACATCCTACATCCACCACGCTGCACAACCGTGAGTACAAAATCTCTCTGTCTTCCTCTGTCCTGTCTTGCATTGCCCCGTCTCGCGTTCCTTCGATTCTCTATCTCACTCTTTCTCTCTTCCTCCCACACACATGCTCATGTGAGTGGTGTGTGTGTTTGTGTGTGTAAAAACTCAGCATGTTACAAACGTAGCGTAAAAAAACACGAAACATGCACACCAGAATCTGTTCATGTTTGTGTGGAAATTAAGCATGTTGCAATCACAGCAAAAACAAATGCAAAGGAACAAAGCAAACCAAAATCGTTCATGTTTATGTGGAAACTAAGCAGTTACACTCACAAGCCAAAAAAAAACGAAAGAAAAAAAAAAAAAGGCCATAAAACACGCAAAACAAGTTGTGTTGGCTAGTAGTGTGTGTCTGCGTCTGGTGAATGGGCTTGACAACGTTTGAGGACATCCAACAGTGAGTGTGGGTATTACCGTAAGTATTAACTATCTCTCTCTCTCTCTCTCTCTTTCTCTCTCTCCCCTCTCTCTCTCTCTCTCTCTCTCTCTCTCTCTCTCTCTCTCTCTCTCTCTCTCTCTCTCTCTCTCTCTCCTCCCCTCTCCCCTCTCTCTCCTCTCTCTCTCTCTCTATGCGTGCGAACGTGCGTGTATTTGTGTGTTCAAAAGTATGTACGCACTTTGTCATATTCACTTCACTGTCTGTTTTCATACATGCCAATGTTGTACGTTGTAGTATACTTACATATGTTTCCCCAGCCCACCTCACTCCCTACCCCCACTCTCTCCTTCCTCTTCATTATTGTTATTCTCATTTTTAATTCTTTATTTTTTATTTTGTTGTTATTATATTTTATTGTTGTTTGTTATTATTTTTATTTTTTGTTTTGTTTTCATTTATCCTCTGTTTTCATCTGATGTTCCTCTGTGGTTACATGACCGCTTTGCTGGCTTCTTTGATTTCTTACAGTAATTGCTTTCACTGCATGTTGTAGTCCATACTCAGGGCGAGGACTGGATGTAAAAAAGCACGTTAGTGCTTATCTATTATCCTCGTAAATAAAGAATTTTGTCTTGTCTTGTCTTTTCTTCCTCTCTCTCCCCTCTCTCTCTCTCTCTCTCTCTCTCTCTCTCTCTCTCTCTCTCTCTCTCTCTCTCCTCTCTCCTCTCTCTCCTCTCTCTCTCTCTCTCTCTCTCTCTCTCTCTCTCTCTCTCTCTCTCTCTCTCTCCCCCTGTACTCTTACGTCTTGATTGAGTTGTTGACAAACAGTAAGCACCGTCTTTCTGTTTGAATGCAGAGATGCAAGCTGGTTTGAAAAATCTAAGATAACCCTGCCAAACAGCATCCTGCTCATGTACTTTTGGAGCATGGATCTTCCCCAAGGTCAAGTGGCGAGAGAACTGCAACTGAGCAAGAGGACTGTTGTTGACTGGATGAATTTCATCCGTGAGGTAAGAGCATAAACATTTGTACCTTCACCCAAACTCTAAAGTGCTGTACTCTTTTTTCAACATGGACTGGGTGTCAATGTTTCTGACACTTCTTCTTCTTCTTCTTCCTAAAATACTGGTTCACTTGTGACATGTAAATGACATTTGCGGTCAAAGGAAACAACTTCACGTATTAGTTCCTGGAGTTGGCAACTAGACACAGGGGTGTTAATCCCCTTCCGGAAGTGACCCAGTTGTTTTCAATTGTCGGTTTGGGTCAAGTTAGGGCTCTTCGTTTTGTTTTTAGTAGTTTATTATTAGTTTACTAGATATATTGATAGTAATAACAAATAATAGAGTAGTGTAGGGCTGTAAGTAAAGAGTAAGTACAAATATTTAAAACCTAAAAGGAAGCTACCATTCTGGGTGAGAGTTGCTAGCGATTGGCTCCTCAAGGAGAATTACATCACCGGTGCCAGACGCGTCTCCTGAATTTTGGCGCCAGTCAGAAGGCTCCTGACCCCCCTCAGATCAAGACACACATCCTATTCCAGTCTGTCTGCTGCCTCCAGATAGCTCGGTGGGTTTTTGTTTTAGGTAGGGAATCTTCTGAAGGCCAGGGAACATTTGAAAGTTAATTGGGCAAACATCATCTTCGGCTCGCCCATTTAGTTAGGGACGTAGGGTTCTTATCATTGTATGTCCTCATCACCTATGCCCCCACAACAACATTTGGGCAATAAAAGAACTGGAATTTGGAGCTCTCTCATGTGGTCATTTGAACGAGAGATGTACAAGGGGGAAGTGACAAGCATTGAGACAGGGAGCAAGTGACACCCTACCCCCCCCCCCCCCCCCCCCCACTCCATAAGATTTGGCGCTCCGAGCAGGATGGTGATGGGGACAAAAAGAAGTTAAAAAAAATTCAGACTAGATAAACCCACCGAGGCTTCACAGACGACCCGGGCCCCGACGACTGAGACGGGAGAAGCCATACGGAGGGCCGTGATGAACGCTAGGGCTTGGAGACCCTAGGGAGGACCAGACTGCTGGGCGAGGACCATCAGTCCAGGACAAGACGGCACACCGGCAGCCCAAGACGAGGCAGCACCACCAGCCCGTGGTGATACACTTTGGATTTGCATTAACAAAAACCCAACAAATGAATTCACTGTGGAACATTGATCTTTGAAATGTTTTTTTTTCTTTTCATGAGCAGGAAAGGTGTATGCCTTGAGTGACATTTCCAGAGGAGGCAAATTTTGACCTTTTGATTTTTTTTACTTCAATTGAAATTCCTGTGTTCTCACAACTTGTGACAGATGTGTGAGCCCTTAGCGAGTGGGTACACTTCATTATTGGGGTGTTTTGTTTTCTCTAGCCCCATAGTGCTCTCAAAGTCGGGGAGCAGTTGGATGCATTTGGCTGTATGGTTTTTGGTTTGGTTGTTTTTGTTTTTGTTATTGGAAATGTTCTGTTCTTTTTCCCGTCTTTTATGACAGTGTGGGGTATTTTTTGTGTGTGGGGTTGTTGTTGTTTGTAACATTCCAAGTATTTGGGTGTTGTACCATTGGTAGTATTTAAAAAAAAAAGAAGAAAAAAAGGGTAGTTGTCAAGATGTCGCAAGAGCGTGAAAGCGCATCTGCATCCCCAACGATGCCTAACTTACAGGCAGAAGTTGGAAGATCCCCAGGACTAGGGAGAGGGATGATGATTAGTGGTGGTCTTGGGGGGTGAGGAACCACAGCCCAGGCCATATAGGTGGGTTAGTGGAGGAGGTCGAGAGCCTACGCAGGCAATTAGAGGAAATGAACTCTCGGCCGCAGAAGGTTGTGGTGACTGGGCCCAAACAAAAAAGTTAGGAAATTCCACGGGGAGCCAGAAGTAGATGTGGGGTACGTAGTGGAGGATTTTATAGAGGAGGTTAGGGTTTGCTAAGAGGGAGGAAGATAGAGAGGAAAGGAGGCAGCTGGTTCTCAGCCATCTTGAGGGGGTGGCAAAAACGGAGAGTGATCTGCTATGCCAGCCGCACGCTACGTCCTACTGAGAAAAACATGGACAACTACAGTTCAATGAAGCTGGAGTGACTGGCATTAAAGTGGGCTGTCACCAAAAAGTTCCGGGGATACTTGATAGGTGCCAAATTCGTTGTCTACACTGACAACAACCCCCTCAGCTACCTGAAGACATCCAAGTTGGGGGCGGTGGAGCAGCGCTGGGCCGCTCAACTGGCAATTTTCGATTTCGACATCAAGTATCGCTCCGGAAAGTCGAACGTGAATGCGGATATGCTCAGCAGGTATCCGTTGGAAGCTACAGGGGAGGAAGATAGAGAGGATGAGGAGACGTGGCCAAGGAGATCAAGAAGGGCGAAGGTGCATTCAAACCCTTACAGATTACCTCAGGTGGTCAAACATTGATGTTTTGTTGTTTCATAGTTGATTTGGTTTTTTGTTGTCGTTGCATACTAGTGGCTCAGGGTCTACAAGTGCTGAGGTGTGCTTGTTTCATGATGTTTTCGGCTGTGCAGCAGGAGGCCATAACAGTTTGTTTTTTTTGTGTCGTGTTTAATATTCCACAGAGAGAATGCTGACATAGGCATTCTGGCTTATTACGTTTCATGATCTGTTTCATTTTTCTAATACCAACACTTGGAAGAGGTGAAGTTGCATTTTCCAGGGATTTCTGGTAGAAACTATAACCTTCTGTTTTGGTAATGAGGACCTATGGTTTTGCGTTCTCTGAGTGCGGTTTGGGTGGTAGGTGAGTGTAGTCCCTGGTGAGTTGGATCTGTTTATGCAGTGTGCATTGGTATTGGGGTGTCGTGCCGTAATCACCAGATTTGTTGGCTGGGTGTTCAAGGTGGTACAGACAGTTGGCATTGATATGTTTGTTGTTTGGTTGGCGTAGGATTGAGTGTCCTCAGGAGCGGACATTTCACAGTCGGGGAGAGTGTGACATGTAAATGACATTTGCGGTCAAAGGGAAACAACTTCACGTATTAGTTCCTGGAGTTGGCAACTAGACACAGGGGTGTTAATCCCCTTCCGGAAGTGACCCAGTTGTTTTCAATTGTCGGTTTGGGTCAAGTTAGGGCTCTTCGTTTTAGATTTTAGTAGTTTATTATTAGTTTACTAGATATATTGATAGTAATAACAAATAATAGAGTAGTGTAGGGCTGTAAGTAAGAGTAAGTACAAAATATTTAAAACCTAAAAGGAAGCTACCATTCTGGGTGAGAGTTGCTAGCGATTGGCTCCTCAAGGAGAATTACATCACCGGTGCCAGACGCGTCTCCTGAATTTTGGCGCCAGTCAGAAGGCTCCTGACCCCCCTCAGATCAAGACACACATCCTATTCCAGTCTGTCTGCTGCCTCCAGATAGCTCGGGGGGTTTTTGTTTTAGGTAGGGAATCGTCTGAAGGGAAAATTTGAAAGTTAATTGGGCAAACATCATCTTCGGCTCGCCCATTTAGTTAGGGACGTAGGGTTTCTTATCATTGTATGCCTCATCACCTATGTCCCCACAACAACATTTGGGCAATAAAAGAACTGAATTTGGAGCTCTCTCATGTGGTCATTTGAACGAGAGATGTACAAGGGGGAAGTGACAAGCATTGAGACAGGGAGCAAGTGACACCCTACCCCCCCCCCCCCCCCCCCCCCCCACTCCATAAGACACTCAAGAACGAGTAGGTCACCAGCGCGCATGTTAAAAAGTAAATAAAATAACATAAAATAGTGCGACTCAGACTGTTGGCCCCTGGAGCAAATTTGGCAACAAGGGTCGCACTCGATATTCAAGAAGTTAAAAGCAATGGCCAAATTCAGGCCCAGTTAACAGTAAAATATCTGGGAAGTAAAAAAATAGAAAAACATCAATATGCAGATCTCAAAACTGTTGTATCAATTTGTTTTTTAAAAGAGATTGCATTTGTGGCAATCTTGATGGCACCCGGCAGTGAGTTCCACAGCCGTACAGAACTGGGATAAAAAGAATGTAAGTGGCTGTCAATATTTGATGCAGGTATGGTATAACACTGACCGCCACTCCTGGTGCTACTTTTATTCAATACTAGTTGTTCCATTGGAATATCAATTACTTTAGCTCTGCCTTTGAAAAAGGTGTTAAGTTTAATAAAAGCTCTTCTCTCTTCTAAGGGTTTCCATTCTAATTTCCTCATGTTCTTCCTAGTATTCCCCTTTTCTCTGATGTGGTTCCCTGTTACGAACCGTGCTGCTGTCTTCTGAATCTTTTCAAGGTTATCAATGTCCTTTAGATGGTAAGGATCCCAAACCGAGCAACCATATTCCAGTACTGGTCTAACCAGTGTTTTGTAGCAGTCGTCTTTAACCTTTTGGGGGCAGTCATTGATATTCCTGTGTAAGAAAGCTAAGATCTTATTTGCTTTCTTATATACTAAATTGTAATGTTCTTTCCATTTGAGACGACTATCTATAATCACGCCTAAATATTTTGCAGCATTAGTTTCTTTAAGAATAGTATTATGGATAGAATAATCTGATCTAATTAGTGAGCGTTTGTTACATATACGCAACACTTACGTCCGGCTGTGGGTTTTTGTGTATGTCTGCAGGTCTGCGACGAAGACCTGCGCCTTCATCCACAGCAGGTGGGAGGCCTGGATGAGCAGACAGGCCTGCCCATCATCGTGGAGATTGATGAATCGAAATATTTCCATCGGAAGTACCATCGGGGACAGTGGCGGGAGGGACACTGGGTGTTTGGGGGAATTGAGCGTGGGACTGGGAAGTGTTTTATGGTGGAGGTGCCCGACAGGACCAGGGCCACGCTGGAGCCCATTGTGCTGGAGTATATATCTGCCTGGCTCCCAGATCATCTCTGATGGCTGGCGAGCCTATGGCAACCTGGCGCAGCTTGGAGGGGGCATCTACCTGCACGATGTGATCGTGCATGATCAGCACTTTGTTGACCCCAACAACCACAACATCCACACCAACAATATCGAGAACACGTGGATGAGGGCGAAGAGGAAGCTCAGCCGCCAGTTTGGTACGTCCGAGGACTTGTTCCCGTCGTACCTTGCCGAGTTTCTGTGGGGAACAGGTACCGAAATGACCAGCATTACTTTTCTCGTCTGCTCACATGCATCCCCCTTCCCCCTCCCACACCCCTCAAACCTAAGGGATATTTTGTGCTGCATGTAATAATAATATATATGTTCATGTGTGGGCATGGATGAAAGGTTTCGCAAAATTGAATTGGTCGTGAGTTAGGACAATAAATAATTGTGTATGTAGGTATGTGGATATGGACAATGAAGTGTAGCTGATTTGTGCTTAATTGGAACTTGGTATTTTAAGATATAGTTTGTCTCATATATAATCGATTTAATCTATATTGTTTTAAGTCATGAGAAATGTAGTATTGTTTTAACTAGCTTTGATGTGTGTGTGTGTGTGTGTGTGTGTGTGTGTGTGTGTGTGTGTGTGTGTGTGTGTGTGTGTGTGTGTGTGTGTGTGTGTGTGTGTGTGTGTGTGTGTGTGTGTGTGTGTGTGTGTGTGTGTGTGTGTGTATGCAATTGTGCAAATTATGTGGTACTTATTTCATTGGCTTTGATGTGTGTGTGTGCGTGTGTTTGTGTGTGTGTGTGTGTGTGTGTGTGTGTGTGTGTGTGTGTGTGTGTGGTGTGTGTGTGTGTGTGTGTGTGTGTGTGTGTGTGTGTGTGTGTGTGTGTGTGTGTGTGTGTGGTGTGTGTGTGTGTGGTGTGTGTGTGTGTGTGTGTGTGTGTGTGTGTGTGTGTGTGTGTGTGTGTGTGTGTGTGTGTGTGTGTGTGTGTGTGTGAGTGTGTGTGTGTGTGTGTAGTGTGTGTTTGCGTGCGTGGTGTGTGTGTGTGTGTGTGTGTAAGCGCGAGTGAGTATTTGAATGTTGTGAGCTATTTTTTATGAAAGTGTTCATGTTGTGTATTAGAACTGACTGTTTTACGATGTTTAATATGAAATCCAGAGGTTGCCACATTTAAATGTCTCATCTGAGATAATAAAGTTCATTGGATTGAATTGAATTGAATTGAATGTCATGTAGGAGAGTATGCAATTGTGTGAGCGACTTTGGACACACCACACACACACACACACACACACACACACCACACACACACACACACACACACACACACACACACACACACACACACACACACACACACACACACACACACACACACACATACACACATGTAAGTCTGTGGGGGTATTCAAGATAAACACACCCCTCTCTCTCTCTCTCTCTCTTCTCTCTCTCTCTCTCTCTCTCTCTCTCTCTCTCTCTTTTCCCCTCTCTCTCTCTCTCTCTCTCTCTCTCTCTCTCTCTCTCTCTCTCTCTTTCATTTTTTGCTTGCTTGCTTGCTTTCTGCCTTTATGATCTCATTTTTAGTGAGAAATCAAATCGAAGGACGAACCACACAGCGCTGCATTATCCGGTCCAATTTTAATTGTCTTAGTTTATTATTCTTAGCAGTTTGTTGTATGTTAATCTTTTACAAAAGGAATGTAATTCTCTCTCTCTCTCTCTCTCTCTCTCTCTCTCTCTCTCTCTCTCTCTCTCTCTCTCTCTCTCTCTCTCTCTCTCTCTCTCTCTCTCTCTCTCTCTCTCTCTCTCTCTTCTCTCTCTCTTATTATTCACAATTTACATCAATGATCTCCCTCTACATATCACATCCACCTGTGAACGTTTTGCTGATGACACAACAATCCACACAAATCATTCTGATGTTACTGTTCTTGCACAAACTTTACAAGAAAGTGCGAATGATCTCGTGAAATTGACTGAACTAAATCACATGTCGCTTCACCCTCAAAAAACTAAATCCATGCTTATCACAACCAGGCAAAAAAGACAAAATCTCACTCTTAAGTTTCCTCCGGTACATCTTTAAAATGAACCCGTTGAACAGGTTAGGCTACATGCCTCAAAGTGCTAGGAATAACCATTGATAACAATATGAGCTGGCAAGCTCACATAACCTCACTATGCAAAAAACTTTCACAGAAAGTTTTTCAACTCTCCAAAATCAAACGCTTCCTCGACCTGCATTCACGCAAGCTCTTTTTCCAGTCTCATATTCAATCATACATAGACTATGGATCTACTCTATGGGACTGTGCTAGCGCTAACACTCTCAAACCATTGTTAAGCCTGCACAAGCGAGCACTCAAATTAGTCCTCCTAAAAAGCAGTAGTCTTCTGGACTCGGACTATAAAAAGATTCAAGTTCTCCCATTAAGTCTGAGATTAGAATACAACAAAGGGATCATAATGCACAAGATTGTGTCTGGGAAGGCACCATCAACATTAGTTTACAGATTCTCAATAAATTCCTCAAGGACTCTACCCAAACTTCATGTCCCTGTTCCTAGAATTGACTTATTCAAATCCATTTAACATATTCAGGTTCCTGTCAATGGAACTCGCTTCCTGAATCAACCAAACAGCGCCAATGCATATCAACCTTCAAACACCATTATTTCAACCATCTTATGTGCCAGTACTTACGGTAACATCCCATTTGGTCTACTCCCATTTCGTCTACTCCCATTTTGTCTACTACTCCCATTTCGTCTATTTCCATACTGACCATACTGCAAGGCTCCCCCCTGGCGTAACCAGTGTCCCAGTCTACTCCAAAGCAGAATCGATGGTCTTTAGATTAGAGTAGGGCGAAGCCCGAGAGAGGACGAAGGACGAATGAACGAAGGCCGTTAGGCCAAGTCGTGCTCACACATTTCTGAGTAGGCGAAATGGGAGTAGACCAAATGGGAAGTAACGGTGACTTCCCATTTGGTCTACTCCCATTTCATCTACTCCCATTTCGTCTACTACTCCCATTTCGTCTATTTCCATACTGACCATACTGCAAGGCTCCCCCCTGGCGTAACCAGTGTCCCAGTCTACTCCAAAGCAGAATCGATGGTCTTTAGATTAGAGTAGGGCGAAGCCCGAGAGAGGACGAAGGACGAATGAACGAAGGCCGTTAGGCCAAGTCGTGCTCACACATTTCTCCCATTTCGCCTACACAAAATGTGTGAGCACGACTTTACTTCCCATTTGGTCTACATCCCTTTCGCCTACACAGAAATGTGTGAGCACGACTTGGCCTAACGGCCTTCGTTCATTCGTCCTTCGTCCTCTCTCGGGCTTCGCCCTACTCTAATCTAAAGACCATCGATTCTGCTTTGGAGTAGACTGGGACAGTGGTTACGCCAGGGGGAGCCTTGCAGTATGGTCAGTATGGAAATAGACGAAATGGGAGTAGTAGTCGAATGGGAGTAGACAAAATGGGAGTAGACCAAATGGGAAGTCACCATTTTTCCCTCGGAGTTAACATTGGTTCTGACTCCATCCCCCTATAGTCGTTCGGATGGGACATGCCAGTTTGCCGCGTGCCAGATTGCCGAACACGTCCATACTGCAAGGCTCCCCCCTGGCGTAACCAGTGTCCCGGTCTACTCCAAAGCAGAATCGATGGTCTTTAGATTAAATAGGGCGAAGCCCGAGAGAGGACGAAGACGAATGAACGAAGGCCGTTAGGCCAAGTCGTGCTCACACATTTAAGCCCGAAGGGCTGAGAGAGTGCTCAAAAGTCGGCAATCTGGCACGCGGCAAACTGGCACGTACTGCTGCACGGTCTGGCCGAAGAGGCGAAAGTCGTCTACAGACAGGCGAAGCAAACGGTTCTAGTTACTACTACAGACAGAACTGGAAAAATGCGATTAGTCACTTTCACGCCTTCTGTTTTCTCTCCCGTTTTCTTCTTCTTCTTCTTCTTCTTTCTTTCTTGTTTTCTTCTTTCTGTTGTTTTATTTTAAGTCGGAAATCCGTATCGATCAAGGCGAGTCCCTCTTTGTGTGGTGTGTTTTGTTTGGGGGGTGGTGTTTTGTGGGGTTGTGGTGGTGGGTGTGTGTGGTTTTTGTGTGTGTGTGAGTGTGTGTGTGTTGTGTTTTGTGTGTGGTGTGTTTTGTGGGGTGTGTGTGTGTGTGTGTGGTGTTGTGTGTGTGTGTTTGTGTGTGTGTTTTGTGTGTGTGGTGGTGTGTGTTTTTTGGTGGTGTGGGGGTGTGTGTGTTGTGGGGGTTTTGTGTGGTTGGTGTGTGTGTGTGTGTGTGTGTGTGGTGTTTTTAGGGAGTGTGTGTTGTGGGGTGTGGGTTGTGTTGTGTGTGTTGGGGTGTGTGTTGGTGTGTGTGTGTGTGTGTGTGTGTGTGTTTTTGTTGTGTGTTGTGGTGTGTGTGTGGGGTTTGTGTGTGTTGTGTGGTGTTGTGTGTGTTGTGTGTGGGGTGTGGTGTGTGTGTGGGTGTGTGTGTGGTGGGTGTGTGGGGGGTGTTGTGTTTTGTGTGTGGGGTTGTGTGTGTGTGGTGTGTGTTGTGGTGTGTGTTTGTGTGGGGTGTTTGTGTGTGTGTGTGTTGTGGGGGGGGGGGTGTTTGGGTGTGTGTGGGGTGTGTGTGTTTTGTGTGTGTGTGTGGTGTGTGTGGGTGTGTGTGTGTGTGTGGGGGTGTTTTTGTGTGTTGTGGGGGTGTTTGGTGTGTGTGTTGTTGGGGGTGGGGTGGGGGTTTTTGTTTTTGTGTGTGTGTTTGGGGTGTGTTGTGGGTGTGTGTGTGTTGTGTGTGTGTGGGGGGTGTGTGTGGTGTGTTGTGTGTGTGTGTTGGGGTGTGTGTGTGTTGTGTGTGTGTGGGTGTGTGTGTGTGTGTGTGTGTGTGTGTGTGTGGGTGTGGGGTGTGTGGGGTGTGTGTGTGTGTGTGGTGGTGTGGTTAGTTGTGTGTGTGTGTGTGTGGTGTGTGTGTGGGTGTGTGTGTGTGTGTGTGTGGTGTGTGTGTGTGTGTGTGTGTGTGTGTGTGTTGTGGGGTGTTGTGTGTGTGTGTGTGTGTGTGGTGTGTGTGTGTGTGTGTGTGTGTTGTGTGGTGTTGTGTGTGTGGGTTTGTGGTGTGTGTGTGTGTGTGGGTGGGGTGTGGGTGTTGGGTGTGTGGTGTGTGTGTGTGTGGTGGTGTGGGTGTGGGTGTGTGTGTGGGTGTAGTGGTGTGGTTGTGTGTGTGTGGGTGTGTGTGTGGTGTGGTGGTGGTGTGGTGGGGTGGTGTGTGTGGGTGTGGGTGGGGGAGTGTGGGGTGTGGGTTGTGGTGTGTGGGTGGGGTGGGTGTGTGTGTGTTGGGTGGTGGTTGTGTGTGGGTGGGGTGGGGTGGGGTGTGTGTGTGTGGTGGTTGGTGTGGGGTGGTTGTGTTGGTGTGTGTGGTGTGTGTGTTGTGTGGGTGTGTGTTGGGGTGTGTGGGTGTGTGTGGGGTGTGTGTGGTGTGGTGGGGGGGTGTGTGGTGTGGTGGGGTGTGTGGGTGTGTGTGTGGTGGTGTGTGGTGTTGTGTGGTTGTGGTTGTGGGTGTGTGGTGGGTGGTGGTGTGGTGTGGGTGGTGGGTGGTGGGTGGTGGTGGTGTGTGGGTGGTGGGGGTGGGGGGTGGGGGGGGGTGGGGTGTTGGGTTGTGTGTGGTGTGGTGGTGTCTCAATTAGAGGGTATGACGGGGGGGGGGGGGGGGTGGGGGGGGGGGATCGGTGGGGGGGGCGGGGGTGGGGGGGGTTGGTTGTTGTTTTTGCTTTGGTGGGGGTTGTTGTGCTTCAATTTAATGGCCAAGGTGACTGAATGATGTAGTGAGTGGGCGTGAGGCCAAGGGTGGGTGCTCCACATTTAAGCCCGAGGGCTGAGAGAGTGCTCAAAGTCGGCAACTGGCACGCGGCAACTGGCACGTACTGCTGCACGGTCTGGCGAAGAGGCGAAGTCGTCTACAGAAGGCGAAGCAAACGGTTCTAGTTACTACTCAGACGATGGAAAATGCGATTAGTCACTTTCACGCCTTCTGTTTTCTCTCCGTTTTCTTCTTCTTCTTCCTTCTTTCTTTCTTGTTTTCTTTCTTTCTGTTGTTTTTTTTAGTCGGAAATCGTATCGATCAGGCGAGTCGACCTCTCTGTGTGTGTGTGTGTGTGTGTGTGTGTGTGTGTGTGTGTGTGTGTGTGTGTGTGTGTGTGTGGTGTGGTGGTGCGTGGGTGCGTGCGTGCGTGCGTGCGTGCGTGGTGCGTGCGTGCGTGCGTGCGTGCGTGCGTGCGTGCGTGCGTGCGTGCGTGCGTGCGTGCGTGCGTGCGTGCGTGGTGGTGCGTGCGTGCGTGCGTGCGTGCGTGGTGCGTGCGTGCGTGCGTGGTGCGTGGGTGTGTTGTTGTTGTTGTTGTTGTTGTTGTTGTTGTTGTTGTTGTTGTTTGTCTTCAATTTAACGTCTATCCACATAGGGATATTAGACGGGGGGGGGGGGGAGGGAGGGAGGGAGGGGATCGGAAGGAGGAGGAGGGGAGGGGGGCCGTATTGTGTATGTATGTATTTATGTCTCTTGGCTAAGGAGGAAAAAAATAAAGAAAAAAAAAGTCAGAAAAATGAGCATTAACAAAAATCACAATCAACTAGTCTATAACAAATGTCCTACAGGACTATGAAGTAAACATTTTGCAATATTAAAGAAAGTAGTGGCGTTTTTGAAAACGCCTTCAATACAATTTTCACAAATCACAGGTAAGATTGGTCTTAACTTCTGACATTCAAAAAGGATGTGTTTGCTAGAAATTTGTTCACCACATAAACATCTAACATTTTTGCTGTATTTTGTGATGAACGCATTAAGTTTTATCCTATAAGATAGCGAACTAATCTGTCTGAGTTTGATTACGCCAGTATGATTCAAATATAATTTGTTATCCAAACCACGAGAATCAATATATATATTCTTGGAGAGTCTATCTTTTCTCTGGGTATAGCCTTTAACTCTACTCCATACTGCTTGTTCCAGCAAGTGATAACCCTCCTGAATGGATATAAAGGAACATGAATTTCAGTGGATTCTGTGCCTTGCCTTGCGCCCTTTTTTGCTACTTTATCGGCCCACTCATTTGAAGAAAATCCAAGATGAGACGGAACCCAGCAGAAGGAAACGTTGGTCCCTTTTAAAGTTAAGATATGAATTAATTGACTGATTTCTAACATAATTTTGTTCTTTTTCTTGTAATCTGATGATCTTAAAGCACAGAGTAACGATTGAGAATCTACACAAAATAAGATTTGAAAAAAAACTGTAATGGAAAATCAACTATGTAATTAAGAGCCATAAGAATAGCAATAAGTTCAGCAGTAAAAATGGATCGATTTTTTGCCAATGTAGTATGACTTTTCCTTTTTTTACGCTGGTATTACAAAAGCTTATCCTGCCCGGTGATCTTCTAGGACTGAACCATCTGTATATATCTTAAAATGATTTGGATAAATGTTCTGTAAATGTAATTGGACTTCAGTTTTCATAATGTTTGGATTTTCATTTTTCTTCATGTCAATATAATTAATATCAAACTGCGCTCTATTCATCTCCCAAGCAGGACAAGGGAGACCGCTTGATTTGTGTCAATATTACTTGGATTTATATCAGATCTTTTGAGTAGATCTGATACGATTTTGGTAAACGTGAATACAAACTTCATAAAAGAGAGAATGCTTGGGCGTTGCTTCCTGAAATTGACTGGAATAGAAGAAAAAGAAACACCCGAAGGTGCTGGGGAGGACCCAGAGAAGCACTGTCTTCACATGCTTTTAGAGCAGTCCAAAAAAGGCATGGGAAGACAGTGCTTCTCTGTGTCCTCCCCAGCACCTTCGGGTGTTTCTTTTTCTTCTATTCCAGTCAATTTCAGGAAGCAACGCCCAAGCATTTAAAGTTTGAACTACGAAGCCCCGATGTATATACTACGATAAGAAAAAAAATTTTTAGAAAGGCTTTGAATGCAGGGCCCTTTCTTGTTAGCTTGGTTCCAGGAACACAACAGAAAAAAACAGATTGAAATAACTAGGCAGGGTTCTGAATATATGCTACAGAGAAAGAAGTCCGTAGCTGAAGTGGAGAATGAGATTGTCGGCTTAGAATTTACCCCAAAACTGGAATTACTACCTAGGCAAATGACGATGATTTTTCGCTTATTTATTACTCCGAGGGATGTTCCAAGGGAGGCGATCCTAGTTTGCCAGAACATACGCTAATCAGAGGTATACAAATAAAGGCTGAAACCTTGGATGCCCCTCTTAAGCTCGTTATTGTTATTACTAAAACCGGAGATGAAATAAACGCCATTGCATCATCTGACAAGGTTACTGTGATGGTTGACAAAGACAAACTAACAGTACTTGACTTTATTTTAATTAAGTATGTTGATTTTATGCTTTTTACTCTGTTGATGAAGTGCTGCCAGAAGGATTACTAAGAAGATATATATAAGATTAATTAATAAAAATAATCTTATTTAAAAATGGAGGTTCAACAGTTTAGGTTAGAGCAAATAACTGAACTTCAAAAGGAAATAGAAAGCGACTTGGATAAGTATAGAGTTACTAGAAAGAAATATGCTAAAGCTTTAAATACTCTTTCTTATGTAATTACTGGCTCATCAGCTGTAGCTAGCGTAAGTGCTGGGTCTGGTGTTGCTCTTTTAGCTAGTGGGTCGGAGCGCCGCCTCTTTAGCATTAGGGGGTCTTGGTATAGGGTTAGGCGCCATCTCTATGATTGTAAGTGCTGTTTAAAAAAAATAAGTCCTAAATTACAAAAGCACACTGCCATTGTAGCCCTAGCATCGGCAAAACTCTGTTCATTAAGATTAAGATAAGCAAATCATTACAGGATGAAAACATTACGACGAAGAATTCAGAAGCTTATGGCTGACGGCGATGATTACAGACGGCAAAAAATTGAACTTCAAAAGGATGGAGAAGACTTTTACTTCACGACAGGTAGACACTGATGTAATTAAACAGAACATTGAAAAACAAACACATGATCGGTTAAACCCAAAATAAGCCACAAAAAAAAGTTTAACAAAAAAATAAAATTATAAGTTTAGCAAACACTATTTTTTTTGTTAACTCACTGTCACGCACGAACTGGCACAGGTCGCCTCAGTGACAATTGTGAGTGTGGCCCGTCCAGTGCCAGGGTGGCAGTGGCCGTGAAGTGCGTGAATCCTGCCGGAATTTGCTTACCTGTTAACTCTTGGAGGGGGGAGGGAGGAGAGTGTCAAGCTCGTCGGAATAGTGGAGTTTACGTGTGTAAACTAACGCTCGTGAAACTGGAGTTCTTCTATGTGTATGGGGAATTCCGTGAATGTAGTGCTGTCTTGTGAGTTTCCGAGGTGAACTCGGAGTGTCGTGGTGTGTCTGCAAGTTAGTAACGAACTGAGGCGTTATCCGCGAAGGTTGGGTTGGCCTCGTGCTCATGTTTGTTCTGCCGTTGGGGCAGGGGTTCACGGTATGCCCTCGACCGACTTTTGAAGGTTTGGCTACCAGAGTGAAGACGATCGATGTTTCGGTGTTCAGCGACGGGTTCTGCATGAACCAGGGCGTTGGCTGTCTGGCAGTGTCCCGGCGACTGAGGGTGTCGTCCAGTGTGTCGTCCGCGTCTTGACTGTCGGTGTTTGGTGTCAGCGACGGTTCTGCACGTACCAGGGCGTTGGCTGTCTGGCAGTGTCCCGGCGACTGAGGGTGTCGTCCATTGTGTGTCGTTCCTGTTGTTGTCTAAGGTGAGCGGTAAAGTAGCGGAAAGTCTGGAGGGCTGTGTAGTTGGTTGCTTGTAGATATCATGGTTTCATCAACTTTTGTGTTTCAGTTCCCGGAACGGGAGGATTTCCTTTTATTTGATTTTTATTTGCAAAGATTCTTTTTATGTGAATTTGGCTAAGAGGAGGAGATTTAAATGTGCGGAGGTTTGAAGAGAAGAAAAGAGATATGACTTGAACTTAAGGTCGAGGAAAAACCGTACATATGGAATGAAGTAATGTGCATTCTGGTTCTACTCTGATAGATAGGTGGATGTGTTACAGCGTATTGATGCGCTGAGACATAATATGTTGTACTTGGGAGTGGGTCGCTGGTGTACAAGAATATTGGTTTTAAGTTTGAAAAAGATTGGTTATTTTCTGAGAGTGTACGTTGTATCGAGGACGGGAACTTTTAACATTAAGAGGAGACTGTCACGCGGGGCGTGCCAGGTACGGAGGGCAGACTGCTTGTGATGTGTCTGGGCGTGTTGTGAGGTTTATCGATAGGTGACGGGTGGTGGTACCTTGGATAGCCACGTCTTGTGAAGTTCACTTTTTGGCGTTTGCACTTGGAACTAAACCGGGTTGGATGGGCGGAAAGGAGAATTAGGGATAGTTATATTAATAAAAGAGTTGTTGTTGTTTTTTTCAATTATTATTAAAGATTTACAGGTGAACTCATGATTGTGTTAAATACAATAGTAGTATTAGTTAATTACTTGGTATAGGTTATTTCGATTAAAATAAAAGAGAAAAAATAGCAGATGATAATAATAAAAGGTGTTTAAGATATTTAGGAATTGTGTTTCAGAAGCCTACATTTGGTGTGTATATATGTATATGGTTGTTTTAGTCGACTGGGGTGCACTAGTATTCAAAGATGTTTCCGCAGCATTGTGTGTTCGGTAGACAATGTATAGCAGCGCTCGGAAATCCTTGTCGAGTTTATGTAATTGGGGATTGTCATAGTGCTTGATAATTTTTGATGACATTTGTAGAATTGTGATTGTGCCTGCTAGAATTTAAGATACCCGGGTTCAATTCTATTATTTGGTTTTGCTTGAAATGTTTTGATTCTATTAAGCTGTTACTAAGTAGTCATCCTGGATTGTGACCAGTACTGGGGGTCACTAACGGTCGGATTATTAGTTTGTTCGTTGCAGTGAATTGATTTATAATCTTATTGAATCATTGTCTTGGAGACCTCGATGGGAAATGAAGTCGTGGGTATGTAACTCGGACAGTAAAAATCACTTTTATGAGGAACGGTTATAATTGTTCGTGGCTGTTGATGGAAGTGGAAAGTCAATGAAATTGGTTTAAATGTGTAATGGAACATTTCTGGTGTGAGAGAATCTTGATGCCAAGGTGGCTGTTGAAAAAGTCATGATTTAAAATTCCAATTGGCTGTTGCACTTTGGGTGGTGACATGTAAACACTGAGAACCATTTACTTTAGTGAAGCAACAAATAATATAACTGTATTCTTCTGTGTAGTAAGACATTTCCTTTTGCACAGGTTTCCGGCGAGTTTTGTGTACCTCCCCTACACGGCAAATCCGTGAGGGTCGGCCTCTCTGGTGGTGGGAGTTGCCACCGCCATCCCCACTGTCATCCCTAGCCCACTTCTCTGCCGAGTGAGACGCACCCGAGCCGGCAGGATAGACCTTGGTCTGCGGAGTGGAAACCTCCCCCCCCCCCCCCCCCCCCCCCCCCCCCTGGGGGAATTTTTGACTTAATTTTCTAGAAAGCTTATGATATTGGAAGAAACATTTGACATGTTACCCTCTGGTAAACAGGTTATTTTGGCAGTGAGAGCTGCATTAATAGTGTATTTTTTCCTCTTTGGCCCTTGTATTTAGCATTGTGGGGTAGTGTGTTCACTCTATGTTTGTCACACATAATCTGGCTTGATATCTCATAGGTTTGTCATGAATGGCATCTTAAACAATTTTTCTCGATATATCTGCACACTATTCTGCTGGCATTTTACAAAAAGAGATACAGTGATGATGTTGTGCATGGGCATCCGAATCGCATGCAGCTGAAATGTGTCGTACCACTCAACCACAGCTGTGCTCTGTTCTGTTCCAGCGCAGTCGAGCAGTCGACACTTTCCACGTTTCTTGCTAGTGTTTGTGTTTCCACAAGTGTGTATCACAAAACAGTTTTATGTTTACTTAGGCCTAGTCATTGTTTGTGATACAGAGAATGTCTATGAAAAGTAAGTACTGTAACATACGTTAGCGTCTGATCGGTGTCTCTCACTGGTCACACCTATCTACGAAGGCGCATGTGTATTTTCTTCTCTTGTCGCTACATCTAAATGTTGACTTTGATAAAGAAATCAACATGCAAAGCAGTCATGTATGCATGTCACTGCGTGCTTTAGCCTACTGTGATCTCTGTCTGCAGCATGATGTATGCATGTCCTTGGTAAACCCACCTCACCACATCTCCACCCTCTCTTCCTCCTTTTGTCTCTCTCTCTCTCTCTCCTCTCTCTCTCTCTCTCTCTCTCTCTCTCTCTCTCACTCTCTCTCTCTCTCTCTCTTGTGTGTAAAGCGTTCATGCACACCTCAGTTCTACACACCTCCGCCCATCCCCATCCACGTCGCGCGCGAGTCTCGTTATTTCGGCCAGACCTCCGTGCTGAGCGTGCCTTTAAAAAAAAAACCCCGCTGCTTGAGTTCGTTGCTAGTTTTAGTTCTGCGTTCTTCACCACTAAGTTTGCCAAAAGTGTATGAATTGGCAAACCGCTTTGCCGCATTATAGTATCCATTTGTTTTTAACCGTCTTTTTCAGGTCATTGGGAATGGCAGGTGTGCAGTCTCTGACTACACTGTAATGAAAAATGCATCATCTTCTCCATGAGACCGTCCTGTGTGAAGTCAGATTTGCACCATGGTAGATGAACAACCAGTGACTTTTAAAAGCACACCCAAATGCAAATGAAAATGTTCAAGAGATGGAGAACATGTATAATTCATTTCAAAAACAACAGAAAAGAGAAGACTATAACCCCACTAACTGAAGAAAGTAAACAAATTATCCAGACGTCTCTCCACTTGAGACGTGCTTCAAGTGTAACATGTCATAGACTAGATCAGATTTGTGATTGTATTCCAGAAGACATGGACTTACTCGCCATGGTTATCACAGAAGCTGTTATGCACGGTTACCAATGTGAAATTTGCCAGGAAAGGAAACATGAGACAGAGAGTGAAGAAGTTGCAGGACCATCTAAACCAAAGAGGACTGCTGTTGCTGCATCAGCCCATTGCTTCCAAACGACAGATGCATTTTTTGCAACAAAAAATTCAAGAAGAAAGCTTCAAAAGGGATTGCATGTTTTGATAAACTTGTAAAATGTGTCACCAAGACGGCAGAACAGTCCATAAAGGATGCAGCAAAAACTAAGCAAGATGACATTTTCATCATTATCAAGATGTAGATCTGGTAGCACACGTGAAGCTCACTATCATGAGGGTTGCAGGAAAGACTATGTAGAATCTGAAGGCAGGCATGCTGAAATATCCACAGGCCAGATATCTGCTGAGCAGCAACAGGCACATGAGGGGGCATTTGAGTACATATGTGACTACATTGAAAATGCCTTGATCAGAGTGCACAGGTGGAGAGAATGACCATGCTGAGAGAGAAGTACTGTGGATACATGCAACAACATTCCCCTGACTTCTACAACCCAAGATACAAGACTTACAAACTGAAAGAAAAGATAATGAAACGTTTTGGCTTCAGAATAAAATTTTGGGCTCCAAACCATCGCAGTGAACTTGTTTATTGTGACGAACTTGCCAGAGGTCAGGCAGTTGAGACAGCGTTTGTGTCAGCAGCTTCAGAAGAAAGGCGACTGAGGAGTCTGCATATGTCCTTCGTCGACACATCTTGGATGCTTTTAGAGCTGCACCTGACATGCCATGGCCTCCATCTGCAGAGTCCTTCAGTCTGATGCTGTCAATCCTCCAGCTATTCTCACAGACTTTCTCCAAAATCTGTTATCTGGAAAGAGTAGTACTGTGGAGCAAAACAAAACCACCAGATTGGCATCCTCCATTGGCCAGGACATATGCTACTCTTTGACAGGGGGAAGTGAAAATGCCCAAACATCTTCTACTTGGAATGTCTATCAGACATGTTACTGGTAGCTCTGAAGTTCTAAGTCTCTTGAATCGTTTTGGGCACGTTGCTGGATACAAAACAGTTGTACGACTTGAGACTGCTATGGCCAACCTGTACATCAGTGTGCTGTCTTCTGCCTTCAACGGTGAGTTTGGGGCAGAACAAGGTGATCATTCTGCTGGATAACTTTGACCTCAACGAAGAAACCCTTTCAGGAGCTGACACCACCCACTCCACTCATGCATAGTTATTCAAGAGGTTACAGAGACACAGTGCATGACACAGTTCCTTCTCAAACAGAACTAACCCCTGCTCCTCAAAACCAGCAATGCTCCGTGCAGTATGAACCAAGAAACGTACCACCCTGCTTTGCAAAAAGAAAAGGCAGAACCCAAGTTGAATGTTGTCGACACTCATTTCTCAAACCCAGAGGCTGTGTACAAAGCTAAACTTGCTGACTTTTGGTGGATTTTCTCCAGATTTGAGGCCAAAGACGGAAATCAACTGGTGCCTGGATGGGGAGGGTGGGTGTCTCTCACAGGAGAAGAAGGGATAGAAAAGATGAATCTACTGTTGACTACATGCCATCACTGTTCTGAAGAAATTCCAAAAAGATCCTAGTTTCTGCAACACGTTTGCTACGCTTGGCAGTCCGGTCTTGGGCAATGATGCCCATGGTGATGTTGAACGATTTGTCTGCTGCCTCTATGGTAGACCGAACTACACAAGTGTGAACAAACTGAGGTATGACCTGTGCTTGAAAAGTTCCAGACTGGAGGAGGGTCAGGGCCTCTCTCAGGCTGTGATGGGACGGACCTGAGTCTCCTCCACCATGCAAAACTTCCCTCAGGCTTCTTACAGAAAGATCAAACTACCAGACCCTCATCTGGAAAATGGCACACATTCAGAATCCTGACATTCCAAGCCCTGAGGGGAAAGGATGGCATGCAAGCAAATCTGGCTTCGAATCCAGTGGACCGAGGGAGACATCCTTCCAAAGAACTGGTGGACATTCTCTGTGAAGAAAATCCAGACCTTGACACAGAGGAGCAACCACCTCAGCTTGGCAACTTGGCTGATGCTGTCTTTCACGATGGCTGTGACATCAGCAATGAATAGGGCGAGAGGTTTTTATCTGTACTCAGAAACATGTCATGTTGTTTTTTTGTATCGTACTGTGTTTTCATATGCATTTTAGACTTTGTTTGTAAATAACATGTTCCGCATACCTTGTATGGTTGTAAACTGTACATGAGCAGATAGCCTTTTCAATATTCTTTAGTTTGGTACCAAATTTAATATAAATATTTAAGAAGAAATTTGATTTAAGAGACTTAAAGTAACCCCACCCCCTGAATAATCGCTATCGGTAGGGTTACTATAGTTTAATGCTCGTATATCCTTAAATAACCTGGTTACAGCGGGGTAACATATGCCATAAAATTTCAAAATGAACAAAGTATCAGAAAAATTCACCCACAAATCCCCCCCAGGGGGGGGGGGGGGGGGGGGGGGGGGGTCTATGGACAGGCCAAGGTCTAGGATGCGTTCCGGTCGGGACGTCATCTCTCTTCCGCAGTCCGAGGGTGTGGCAGTTCCTCTGACTTCAACTGTCTCGTCAGGGTGGCAAGCGTCTTGAGGGCCCACCGCAGTATTCCATCAGCGTGTGACTCGCGGGTGTGGTTGGTGCAGGTAGGGAGGGAACCGCGTTCTTCGACGTGTCACAACGTTCCTCTCCTATTACGTATCAAGCGCTTCAGTGAAGGTTTTGTGTTTTGGCGGTGCATTAGTGTGAGCGCCGTCAAGCAGTCCGTTTTCATAACCTATCGGGAAACGCTGTGTTGCCGTTGTTTTTTTTTGTGTGTGTGTGTGGTTTTGTTTTGTTTGTTTTTTTTTTAGAAGTTTTTTTTTTTTTTTTTGGGGGGGGGGGGGGGGATTGTTTTTGCCTGTGTCAAGTACCCGCCAGGGACTTCGGATGAAGTATTGAAAGTACAACATTGGGTGCGGGTTACTTGAACAATTGGTGTTGAACATTTGGGGGTTAAGCTTTTGTGTCCGGGTGGTTTGACACCGGCATATAAAAATTAGCAGAAAGAATACATTTTGGAAAAAGACATCGCGTGGGCATCTCAGGTTTATGAGGTATCAACCTTGTTTGGTATTTCAGCCTGGGGTTACCAGGGGATGTGATGAGTCACCCTTGTTCCTTCGGGTATTAGCCTTTGGTGGGCTGAGGTGTGTATTTGTGCCTCCTGAGGGAAGGGTTGTTATATGGGTGACTTCCCATTTGGTCTACTCCCATTTCGTCTACTCCCATTTCCTCTACTACTCCCATTTCGTCTATTTCCATACTGACCATACTGCAAGGCTCCCCCTGGCGTAACCAGTGTCCCAGTCTACTCCAAAGCAGAATCGATGGTCTTTAGATTAGAGTAGGGCGAAGCCCGAGAGAGGACGAAGGACGAATGAACGAAGGCCGTTAGGCCAAGTCGTGCTCACACATTTCTGTGTAGGCGAAATGGGAGTAGACCAAATGGGAAGTAACCGTTATATGTAAACGTGCAGCACATGCGTGCACGGGTATGCATAAGGGGCCATGTGTTGATGGTCGAGTATTGATAGTATTGTTGAATTCTTTTGGAGTTTGTTTTTTGTGTGTGTATGTGTGGGGAAAACTGCCTATGTGTCGGATATATAAAGGTATTGGTGTTTCATCTGCCATTCTGTGGGTGAGAGTGCGTGTGTGAATGCAAATAAAGCCTTCTGTTTGTGCACTGTATTTTCTTTTGTGTGTGTTTGTTGTGTGGCGTTCATACTTAATAAAGGGGGAAAGGGGTGGTTATAACGGGAATATATTAATACATATATCCCTGTCTACTGTCTTATACAGTGACACTCACTGTGTTTGGTGGGACAACTTGCAACTCTTCACGATCAAACGATCTTTTAGGGGCAGGCTTTTTAGACGTGTAGCGCCGCTAGAAGAGAGTCTCTCTTAAATAATACACCGGAGGGTCTGTTTTCATAATTCTTTCAACTTCATATACGTCTACGCTCCATATAGGATCTGTGGCTCTAATTCTAACATCACCCTCTGCCTCTCCAGGAGCATACAAGTATCTTACTTTTAGTCCAAACGGTAGGAGTTTTTGATTACCTTGCCCATCTTCAGTAATGCTAACTTTTTTTTAATTTGATTGCGTTCACTGGTTTAAGACCTGTTGCTTTAAATTCTTCATTGTTCATGGCGCATAAGACTCCAGGCAACCTCCTAACCCATTCTGTGTTGCGTTCTCTGTACTTCGTAGTGTCCATAATTTCTCTGTGATATTGATAGGTAAACAGGCGTTCAGCTAGATTCTTATTAAAGTTTTCTACTAGGGCCTGTGATCGATGGTTGCCTGGGATCCCTCTCTTAACTGTAACATGATGTTTTAAAAACAGCTGGTTGGCAGAGCCTTTAAACTCTTTTCCATCATCAACTTGAATCATGCGAGGATACTTTAATGGGCCTCGCATGTATATTTGTTGTAAAGCCACAGTCACAGCAGTTGAGCTTTTATCTGTTAAAGGTTCGGCGTCTTTGTATCTTGAAGCCATGTCAACAACTGTCAGAGCATACTTAAACTTTTTTCTTCTAACTTTATCATGTGGAAGATACCGCAAGTCCATCTGGTGGGTGTCATTAGGAACTGAGTTAACAAATCTAGGTCTTATTATTCTTTTTGGGGCAGGCAGATATATTTGCCAAATTGCTTGTTTGAAAGCCAGTCTTTCGCATCTGATTCAGACACTCTAGCAGCTTTACTCAGTTTTTCAATAGCAGTCTTTCCTTTCCAATACCCTTTAGGAGAATAATATGTAGCCGGGTGCTAACAGTGTTTCGTTTGGTTACCTTTCGTGGATGAAAATGTTTTGTTCGAGAGTTATCTTCCCTTACCTCCCTTGGTCGAATCTCATTTTTTTTATTGTGTAAATTCTTTAAATCATGAATACCTCAGAACCTACATAGTTGTATGTACGTCGCTGAAGTCACAAAAATTAATGTATTTGATTCATTACAACCGTACTGGGCTGGGAAGCCCATATTTTCTCTAAACTGGTATTTTGCACGAGCAATCTTGGCGCCATTTTCAATTGTCTGTCGAATGAATATTGAATAATTCTTGATTTTACAAAAAGTAGGAGGAAAACCGAAGAATCTGAAGATGCACGTTAAAAGTAAAGTCCATAAGCTTTCATTTCGTATATCGCATGCCTATGATCTTTTCTGTACAAGCTTGCGACTATACGAAATGACTGACAGCGCCGGTCCCTTTAGCGAGTCGCCTTCTTTGTTTACTGTCGGAGTTTTGATCCAAATTATCATTCTACGAAATTCGGACTTCCCGATCGAAATCTTGCTAATGACTCCATTTCTGTTATGAATACAACTGAAAATGTGTAGAATTTATTATTTAACAGACCGTTTCAACAGTATTTTTCAGTTGAAAATTGTGTCAAAAGTAGGTGCCGACGGCCTGGCGAAGTGGAAAGTCAGCTGTGTTTTCTACCAAACTTTAAACGCAAAGTTTTCCGCTTGGACGGCATCTTGGATAATGAAATTTATATGTATAAAAAGAGCGAGATGCCAGCTTTTTATTCATTACAAAATTATTTCACGCTGTTTGGTATTTTTCATCGAAATAAAGGAAAATATAATTGTGCTCTGCATGCCCTGTTCCCTTAACTTTTTATTAATAAAGTCTAAGTGAGCAATCCTCCTTTTCTCGTAAGCGTCTCTTGCTTTGGCTAAATCTTCCATTGCCTTGTTATGTCTTGCTCTTTCTTCGTCGGACCGCAATTTACTAGACATATAATTGCTGCCGGAGAAGGCCAATGCATTAACAATAGCTCCTCCTACCATCATAACTACTCCTGCCATCTTTTTATAAATTAATATTTTCTAGATTAATCTTTCTATGAACTAATATTTTCTGGGATAATTCCCTGCGTAATAAGAAAGTCTTTTGGCGCAATTCCTGTTCTCTTAACTTTTATTTAATGGCGTCGAAGTGGGCAATTCGTCTTTTCTCGTAAGCGTCTCTCGCCTTAGCTAAATCTTCTATTGCCTTGTTATGATGTTCTCTCTCTTCATCGGACCTCAATTTACTAAACATATAATTGCTTCCAGAGAAGGTCAAAGCGTTAACAGTAGCTCCTCCTACCATCAGATCCAATCCAGACATCTTTTTATAAATTAATATTTTCTAAATTAATCTTTCTATGAACTAATATTTTCTGGGATAATATTCTGTGCAACAAGAAAGTCTTTTGACGCAATCCCCGCAGTGATTACAACTATAACCTTAACAACGTCCTCAATGTCTAACCTTCCTAGGTCAGCTGGCTTCATTCTAAACAAGTTTTTTGCTACCACGCTATAGCCTATACTAAGACCTAATCACAGCAGAATGGTAAATCGTATTGATAATCTTTTTTTCACATAGGTGCCCCGAACAAATGCTTGCCCTTTACAGTCTGGTCAGCTTACCGCGGTTGACAGACCCATCCATTTTGCGGTCAAAAATGCAAAAGAAAAAGCAAAGAAAACTCCTTTTAGGGGCCTGGAACGTTCGAACTTTAATGGACGGGCCCAGTACGTCGAGCCCGGGAAAGGAAGAACAGCGCTTGTCGCGAAGAACTCCGCGATCCCGAATAAATTTGCTGCACTCAGCAAAAACCCGACTTGTGTGAAGGCCCTAAGGAAGAGGGAGGGGGTTTACACTTTTTTTTGGAAAGGGGGCCCACAAGCCGAAGACAGGATCCATGGCTTTGGATTCCCATAGGGCACCCCGTCAAAAGCATACCTGGCCCCCGGTTGGCTCTTGAACGCCTCTGAATGCGTTCCCCTAGAAGCAAGACACCTCAAAATCATCAGTGTGTATGCACCCATCACGACCCCAGACGAAACCAAAGAGCTGTTCCAAACAACTTGACCGGGCCCATCAGGTCAACCCCTCAAATGACAAACTCGTCACCCTTGGGGGATTAAAAACGCCAGAGTGGAAGGGGACTTTAGCAGCGGGGGAAGGCGTTCTGGCGAACCGGAGTGGAAAGGTCAACGACAACGGCCTGCCCCTCCTCAGCAAGTGTGCGGAACCAGTCTGCATCCCCAAACCCTTGTTCGGTTGGGCGGACAAGTTAAGACCAGGGATGCACCCGAGGTCAAAACACTGGCCATGTTGATTTCATATCGTAGCCAACCGCCCAAAGGCCGCCCGGGTGACCCGCGTCTGAAGGTGCTGAATGCTGGATGCCCACGGGCGGTCGGGGCTGAAAGCCCTGCACTACCACCGCCACACAAAAAACCGACCAAAGACTGCCAGGGCCCCCTACAATGTCCCCAGACTGAAAGACTGCCCCTGCCCTTCCCTTTTTCAACACTACTTGAAGAAAGCTCCAAGGGGTCTGACCCTGAAGGGGAAAGAAAAATGGCCCTTTTTTAAGGCATGGTCGCTGAGACTGCAAAAGAGGTCCTCGGAGCAAAAACCAGAGCCATGAAGACTGGTTTGACGGCGTGGAAGATAAAAGAAGCCCTCCTGCGAAAAACAATTTTACATGAGGGCAGATACCTCGTCCGGCCCAAAACGCGAGAGATTCAAGATTCCGCCCCAAAAGTGCGCCGACCTGTTTTGCGGGACCAGTGGTGGCAGGAAAAAAGCGACTGAAGCCCAAGGGCTCCCCGACTCCCCACAACCCCCAAAGAAATCTTTGGCCTTTAAAGCAGTCTTCGGACCCTCGCTCGGGCTGCCCCCCGCTACTGTCCTCCGACGGCGAAACCCTGTAAGGCCCAAGAAGGATAAGAAAGCGTGGCAAGAACACTTCGCAACCCTCAACAGGCCCTGTCAGTTGATCGGTGCCTTGAACCAGATCCCTCAGGCCGTTACAAGACCCTTGCGCACCCCCCCCCTTTGCAGGATCCGAAAGAATCCCCCAGACGAGCCCCGGTAGAGATCAGGAAAGGGACGGAATACCTGCTGAGATTACAAGGGGCGGGCCCCCCAACCCCCAAAAAGCCTTTTTTCACGAGTCCTGCGGAGTACTGGAAGGGGGAAAGATGCCGATGACTTCCGTGACGCCCCCCTGATTGTCTCCCTTACAAGAACAAGGGAAGAAAAAGCTGACTGGGGAATACGGGCATCTCGTACTCTCCTTGCTGGAAAGATCTTTGCCGAGCCATCCTCAACAGACTATCCTTTTTCCCGAGCAGAACCTCCCCGAGGCGCAGTGCGGCTTCGACCCGCAGGGCACTGTCGACATGTTTTTTGCTTCAGACAGTTTCAGGAGAAGTGTATCGAAAAAAAAACATCCCCCTATCTCTGTTTTCTGCCCTGACCAACCCCTTTGCACGGTCAACAGGGAAGCTCTTTGGACAGTCCTCGAGCGCATTGGATGCCCCCCAAAGTTTGTGAAAATGATAAGCTCTTCCCTGATGGGATGACGGCCCGGTCTCTCCAGTGGGAAAAGGACGGAAGCCTTCGAGATCAGCAATGGCTTGAAGCAGGGCGTGTTTAGCTCCGGTCCTCTTCAAAGTCTTCTTCACCTGCATGCTTCCCCGTTCCAAAACCTGGAAAGGGGGTCTACTTCCCCTATCGTCTGGGCGGCTCCCCTTTGACCTTTGCCTCACTGCCAAGACAAAGGCATCAAAGATCTCCTTCAGAAGTCCTTTTGCCGATGGACTGCGCCTGGGGCCCCGCAGAATCCGATCTGCAAAACGATGCTTTACCCCTTTCGATGCTTCAAAGTTTCGGCCTGACAATCAGCCTCGGAAAGGGGCTGAGGTGCTTCACCAACTCGCACCCAAAAACCAAACCCTCGGCACCCCCTTTGTATTGACGATCCAGCTTGCGGACGTTGAACTTTCAAATATCCAGGAAGTTTCCTTTTCCCGTGTGGCCCGGAAGGGAAGTTGATGCCCCAACAGCAAAACAAACCAGGGGTGGGGAAAAACTCCGCAACAGAGTGCTTAGCAAAACAACATTCGGTGATACAAAATGAGAGTTTAAACGCGTGGTCTTGCCCCCTTTCCCCTTTTGGGTGCGAAACTTGGACACTGTACCGCAGACACGTCAAGAAGGGAGAACTTCCACATGCGGTTTCACTCCATACCGGAATCCTTGGCGGACCGTGTTTCCAACCTGGGTCCGGGCCGTGTCACCTACAAGTATCGGTCATGCTCTTTAAGGCCCAGTTCGTGGGGGGGGCTGTTCCGTAGGAAGAGCACCGTATGCCAAAGGGGATGCTGTTGGGGAGCTTTTTGACGGAAGAGAAACCAAAGGGGGGCCCAAAAAAAACGGTACAAGGACTCGGTCAAATCAAACCTCCGTGGTTTCGAACTCAAACAAAAAAAAACTAGAGGAGTGCGCCAGTGACCGACCCCTTTTGGGGGCCAAATTTACAACGCCGTAGGCCTTTCCCCTTCAAAAGTATCGACGCCAAAAAACTGACTGCCCCCCGGGATCAAGTACAGAGCAGCAGCGGTGATCACGACAAAAGGATTCCCGTGCCCCACTTTGCATCCAGTTCGACCCGACCGTTCGGATACACCGTGTTCTATTCGGAAGGACAGTTTTTATCCCCCAACCAATCAACGCTCGCATTGAGCCAATCCCCCGAGCCCTTTCCGCAAAAAAGGGTTTCCAGCAAGGGGTCAGGGCTGCCCATTCGGAGACCAAATATTTTAAAGATTTGTACCCAAAGGGCCTGTGGCTTTGGAAAGCTGCTCAAAAAGTTATAAGAAACTGAATATTCGAGAAAAAAACTGAAATTAATAATCGTCATTCGAAGCGGCCCTTTGGGGTCAAACTCGAAGGGGTTTAGTCAACTTAATTTGTTTTAACATTTGTACAAACTTTTGTTTTTGTGTGTGTTTTGTGTGGTGTGTGGTGTGTGCGCGCGCGCCGCGAAGTTTTGTTGTATTTGTATTTTATGTTACATTTGGGGGTTTCAGTCTATTTGCCCTTTTCACCCTGCATTTTTTCTTGTGTTCAAGAATATTACATTCACGGCTGCGTGTGACGTGTGGGAATCAAATTTTCCCGGCTTTCCGGGCAGGGACTCGAAAAAGTGGCTCTTTTTTTCCCCCTAAAATCTTTATTTTGAAAAAAAAAGTTAATTGGGTTTAAAATTTTTTTTTTTTGTTGTGTTGTGTGTGTGTGTGTGTGTGTTGGGGTGGTTGTGTGTGTGTGTGTGTGTTTTGTTGTGTGTGTGTGTGTGTGTGTGTGTGTGTGTTGTTTTGTTTTTGCAGATCAAAATGGTGGTGTGCAATTTTTAAAAAAAAAAAAGTATTTTTCCCTTTACCCGCCCCCTTGCATGAATTTCATTTTGTGGAAAAGTAAATCTTGCCTTTTACACACACCCCACCACCCATGTAAGGGCAAAGGGGAGAGAGTGCTTTTTTTTAATGTATACATTTTTCTGACAGATTTTTTGTTCCCTTTTTTTTTACGTGGGTTTTTCCTGAAAACAAACTTCGTCGTTCAGGAATTCCTTCAGCAAGGAGCTAAGCTCATCGGGTTTAAGAAGAAGGGTGTGGCTTGGGTACATCAACCCCCAAAAAATCCCTATTTTCGACTTGTTGTTTTTTTAAAATGTTTGAAAAAAAGCATTTCGACAACAAATCTGGTAGCCCGAAATTTATACTTATTAGTTCATAGGAAATTTTTAGTTGAGCCTTTTATTTTCAGAAAAAAATATGAAGGGGTACCATCCAGGATTGGTCCAAAAAAAATGAGCATGCTGGACTGTTTTGTGTTATTGGTCAGTTCATAAAGATAGCATTTCAAAAATTTTTACAAAAAAACTCGACATTAAAATGTAACTGTCACTGAGTCCCAAAATTCAAACTGCCTTAGTCTCAGTATCTTGTTTTTATTTATGAAGAGGCCTAAGGGAAATTTCCTGTAAATTTTTTGTTTTAGTTTCACCAAGGAGGTGTCACGCGTGCGGATAATCCATATGTGTACGCCCCTTTTTCAAGCTACGAGACCCCAGTGTGCAGGGTTTACATTGATGGGTAAAAAACTTTATAACTTGATGGGCTCGAGGAGAGGGATCATGGATATGGCTTAGCAGATTTCTGACCTGCGCATTAGCCCAATGCGCTGGTCAGACCTTGGGTTGGGTACCTACCTAAACCTGATCTGTGCCATTGGAACCAATCTTGGATGTGTAACTTGAACTTCTTTTTTTGTCTTGCCAAAATTTAAACCATACGAATTATCGACAGAAAGCTATTGTCAACAGTAGCTATGTTTGTTTAATCATGTTTACAGCTTCGACGGAAGATTCCCAGTTTTCAAAACTTAAAACAAATGATCCCTTGTACTGATAGTTCTCCAACACCCTCCAAGTCATCCCCCATCCCCATACGCACACACACTTCTCTTTTATGAGTTTTCTTCCCCCACCCCCACCCACCACCCCCATCCCAAGCAACAGACCCCAAAGATTTGTATTGCAACAATATGCTATGAAGAAAACAGACAATTTCTCATTCATCGGACTGGTGGAACACGAAGAAAGAAAGAGGTTATTGTCGTCCTTATGTTTCTCTTGAAATATGTTCATATATGATACGATGCAAAATCACCTTTATATAAGTATTAGTAGTACTTGACATCCATGAGATAGTGAAGAAAGAAATTGGGGTGAGAACACTTCTACTGCAAGACATGAACAGGAACTCGAGACAACTGAACTTCTGTACTAGCTTTTCCCTTTATTCATTTCCATATGAAAAACTGCACCTGCTCTTTGCTTCATTACCTTTCTGACATGATCAATCTCATCAACATAAAACACACACTTGCAATCATGCATTGCAACACAGATGCCTGAACATTTTAAACCTGCCCCCTCAGAAGTGCATGTTAACATGAATATTAGGAGCTTATCCACACCACCACTATATCAGTAGGTGACTTCCCATTTGGTCTACTCCCATTTCGTCTACTCCCATTTCGTCTACTACTCCCATTTCGTCTATTTCCATACTGACCATACTGCAAGGCTCCCCCCTGGCGTAACCATGTCCAGTCTACTCCAAAGCAGAATCGATGGTCTTTAGATTAGAGTAGGGCGAAGCCCGAAGAGAGACGAAGGACGAATGAACGAAGGCCGTTAGGCCAAGTCGTGCTCACACATTTCTGTGTAGGCGAAATGGGAGTAGGCCAAATGGGAAGTAACCGTTTATGCATAAAAAACTATGTACTTCAATATACTATACTTGTTCACATGTCTGATAAAGTTACAGAGATCAAATTAGATACCACTGCAAAGCATGCACATACTGATATTGTGTTAGAAAAAAAGACCACTTCATAAAGACAATTTAGTGAAATTATTGTATTGATGTTGTTTTTCTCCTTTATCTTAAACGCGGAAAACAGTCAAACATTAGTGAAGTGGTGAAGGGAAAGGAAAAAGGGAATCAAAGAGAAAAACTAGAATAGTAGTTTAGTACACTTATAAAATGTAATATAACAACGGTAATGTAAATCAATGATGACAGTTGTGTTACTCTGGTGTAATCTGCTGGTGGGGGTGGTAGATGTTGCGTGCATGTGTTTAATATTTAATAAATGTGTACAGACTTCCACAAATGATAAATGAATTGACAAGTAATGACTGAGCAATCAGTGCAAAGTGTGGAGTATTTTTAAATGATATACTTGTTTATAATGTTTTTGTATACTGTTTGAATTTTTGATAATTGGCACCACAAACAAATTTTTCATTGTAAGATTAATGAGGACAATTAAAGCATCGTGTAATCGTGTATTTCAGAAAAATGGCCTTATAATTGATATGGACATTCTTGGTGAACACTCAGCAATGTCACTCACATTCAACTAAAAGTTAGGTTGTGTCCAATACTCACTTTTAATTTAATTTTTCGTTTGTGATCTCTTTAACCATCTAAAAGGAAAGAAGGGTTAAAGAGCCATTTCTCTTTAGCTTAAGTACCTACACTATTTCTTTTCCTGTTCAGGGGAACTAAGGCCCTTTTTCCTTTGTGTGAGGGAGGGGGGAGAGGGGTACAGTTTTGAATTGGGGAAGGGTGGATGGTTTTGAAGAGTGGGCGATGAGTACTTCATCATATAAGTAGCATGTAAATCTTGGATGTTCACAAACATCCCCTCCCTCCCATTGTACTTCTAATCATGCCCAATGACCAAAACACAGAATACAGCTTCCACTGCAGCTAACCACAAACCAACAGACTTGAAATTGTTCACAGAAACTCTCCTCCCCTTACCGCCCGAGCTAATCTACACTGTGGTATCCACCTGTGAACCAAGTGGTTTGTACCATTCTGGATCCTTGGTCTCACCACCTCATCTTGCATACCTGACAACACTCTCAGTGCGAAGGAATTATGTAGGCAATGCAAGCCAAAGCAAGCTGCACCTGTTGAACAGCGCTTTCTGGATAAGAAAACATCCTTCTCCCAGTAAAGCAAACTGTTAGACCCCTGATGGCAAATGCATTTTCTGCAACTCTGGCGTGCTCTGCTAAGTCGCAATCGAAAACCTTCAGTTCTTCAGTTTGGACCCCCTAACCAGGAAAGGTTTCAGAAGGTTTTAAAAGGAAGGTTTCAGAGCAAAGGCCTCATCAGCCACAATCACATGTGGCGTTTGTCGAATCCATTTCTGCAAGTACCTCTCGGTGGTATGTTTTCATGTGTTCTGATCCAGCGCGATTGACATTGGAGAGTTTGATTGTAGACATCCTGCTCACTGTTGCAGCCAATCCACCCAAGTCAAATATAACAAAGCGATAGTGAGGCATGCAACAATGGGCCATCAGAATGATGGAGTGGAAGTGTTTTAGTTAAAGAATTTGTTCTCCACTGTTGTTGGGTGCTCTCAGTCAATATGCTTTTCCATCCATTGCTCCCATACAATTTGGAAACTGCCAGAAAGCTCAAATCTTCAGCAAAGCTTTCCCATTCAGGCTGTTACAAGGCACCTGCATACACACACACCACACACACACACACAACACACACACACACACACACCCACCAAACCAAA
>CM031603.1:8130897-8138397 GCA_018398815.1 Conus ventricosus | reverse complement strand
TCGTTCGTTTAAAATTTCTTTCTTCTTGTGTTTCTTTGCACTCCTATTTGGTTCGTGATTTGTCATTTTTTCCCCCCTGGATTTGTTTTTCGTTCTCTTCCTTTCAAACTTCATTTCCCTGTGATGTCATTTTTTGTTCGTTTATTTGCTTTTTGTTCGTTTTTTTTTAACACTTCTGTCTTCTAATTTCTGAAAAGTCTCTGTGCCCAAAAAAAAAAAAAAAAAACAACGAATGGCCCAGCAAGAAAGGCAAATGTATGCAATGTGTTTGTTGTGTACGAAGTGTTGTTGCTATTAAAGCAAATCTATGTAGTGTTGTATACAAGACTGTTATTGATTATGCAAGAAAAGTTGATTTATATGTTTGCTTGCATGTCACACACACACACACACACACACTCTCCTCTCTCTCTCTCTCTCTCTCTCTCTCTCTCTCTCTCTCTCTCTCTCTCTCTCTCTCTCTCTCTATCTCCCTCACAAAACCGAACTTACATGATTACATAGAGTCTAATAATCATTTCCTGTCTATCAGTGGATTACCTCTTTCTTGCTTGGAGAGGGCCACTTTTCTCTGAACACTAAAGTGTACTTCTGCTGCATGGTAATTTGAAGTGCTTGTGTGGTGTGGTGTGGTGTGGTGTTGTTCTGGTTGCGTTGCGTTGTGCTGTGTTGTGTTATGCTGTGCTGTGCTGCGTTGTGTTGTTGTATGGTATCGTGTTGTATTGTACTGTTACATTGAATTGTATCGCATTGCGTTGCGTTGTATAGTATTGTATTGTATTGTATTGCTGCTTTGAACGGCGCGCGCACACATTGCTGCATTTTGTAGATGAGCTACGTGGGGATCAGTGTAGACAGGACAGACACGTCGTCTGCTTATGACAGACAAATGATTGTGTAATGTCTTAAGAGAGTGATGAAGCTTGGCGTCCCTTTTCGATTGACTGTGTGATGATAATGCTGTAATCAAATAAACAGGGAAATCTAAAACAGGACTGAGGGGATGTCCCTGCTTAGCACACGTCCTGCACAAGTGACGTAATTTGCCAAACGGCCATCTTAACCAACGACTTCTTTCAGATTATTGTATGTACGCTCTCTCTCTCTCTCTCTCTCTCTCTCTCTCTCTCTCTCTCTGCGCCTGCGTGCGTTGAACGCGTGTGTGTGCGTGCGAGCGTGCGTGCGGTCGTGCGTGTGCGCACGCACGGGATGTGTGTGTGTGTGTGTGTGTGTGTGTGTGTGTGTGTGTGTGTGTGTGTGTGTGTGTGTGTGTGTGTGTGTGTGTGTGTGTGTGCCTGCGCGCTTGTGTGTGTGTGTGTGTGTGTGTTTGTGCGCGCGCACGCGTGCGCGCGCAGGTATGTCCGTGTGTGTACACTGGATGCAATTAGAAATTGCACGTTGATTTTATTGGTTCATATTATGGCGATCGAATTAACATAGTATAAAAGATAAATGAACTAAATGTACAGTAAGTATTAACATTCCTTACCAACAAAAGCATATATCATAGCAATCAAAACATTACATTCAACCAACAGAGAACGTCATAGCCTACTGCTTGCAGATCCCATCCCTTTCTCTCATTCACAACTTTTAAACCTCCTTTGGACATACCATGACATGTAAAGTTGTGTAAAAAGACATCTACATACCTGAAAAATGAATCTTAAATGCGGCAGTAGTGAACACAAAACAGTACATAACATACAGTACATAACATACAGTACATAACATACAGTACATAACATACAGTACATAACATACAAGTAAGGTTACTCCTGCACCCGCAGTGAGATAATTACTCGCGTATTGTTCCAAGCGAATGCTGCTTACAATAATCAAATCGCCCAGCGTAAATGTCGACACAGAGCACACAGAACAAACAAGGAGACACCTGCAAAATAGGATGTTTCAAGCTGCCCTGTGTACGTTTCGCCCAACACATCTAGCCTACACAGCAACACCTAGAGAAACGAACAAACGGTATATTCATTCAAGACCTGAACGACCTCTTTGAACTTGAATGCTGTCAAATACAACTCAGAAACAAACACACGTAACCTCGGTTCAACTGACATGAAGGGAAATCTGAAATCATAAAGACATCAATACCTCTTAATGTCAGTCATGAAGGGAAATCTGAAATCATAAAGACATCAATACCTCTTAATGTCAGTCATGAAGGGAAATCTGAAATCATAAAGACTCAATGCCTCTTAATGTCAGGCATGAAGGGAAATCTGAAATCATAAAGACATCAACATCTCTTAATGTCAGACATGAAGGGAAATCTGAAATCATACAGACATCAACACCTCTTAATGTCAGACATGAAGGGAAATCTGAAATCATACAGACATCAATACCTCTTAATGTCAGTCTTCCACAGATTAGGTGTCCAATCCTCCACACCCTTCCCCTCCCAGTTACTGAACGGTTTCTCTTCACTTTTGTTTTTTGATTTGTGCATGTTGTGTGACCTACAGTCATTAATTTCTTTCACGGCAACTAGACTCCATTTTTGTTGAACGCGTTGAAGCGTTACGCTGACTGGTTGACTGCAAAGAAAGCTCCAGCTATGCCAGTCAACACATAACTGATGATACTGAGAGGTGTGGAAAGAGGGAGGGTCACCAGGGGGCACATATACGCTAACTGGATCTGATTGACTCACTAAGAAACGACCACTCACAGAGAGTCATAACACCCCCCCCCCCCTCCCCCCAGCTTCCCAATCCACCTTCGGAGTGCCCGAGTGGGTTTTTGCGTGCACGCGTGAGTGCCTGGTGGTAGTGTTGCTTGTACGTGCACGCCGTGTTGATGTGAGTGCGTGCATGCGTGCGTGTAGGTGTCTGAGAGCGTGGGTGCGTGGTCATGCGTGAGCACGTGCACGCGCGACAGTCCTGCGCGGGTGCGCGTATGTGTGTGTGTGTGTGTGTGTGTGTGTGTGTGTGTGTGTGTGTGTGTGTGTGTGTGTGTGTGTGTGTGTGTGTGTGTGTGTGTGTGTGTGTGTGCATGTGCGTGCGTGTGTGTGAGTGTGTGTGTGTGTGTGTGTGTGTGTGTGTGTGTGTGTGTGTGTGTGTGCGTGAGTGCGCGCGCGCGCGCGCGCGCGCGTGTGTGTGTGTGTGTGTGTGTGTGTGTGTGTGTGTGTGTGTCTGTGTCTGTGTCGGTGTGTCTGTGTGTATGTGTTGTTGGTAATGTAAAGCGCTTAGAGCCCTGGTTTTTAGAGAATAGGCGCTATATAAATTAGCATTATTATTATTATTATTATTATTTTATTAACTGGATCTGATTGACGCACTAAGAAACGACCACTCAGAGAGAGAGTCACCAGAGGGCACTGATACGCTAACTGGATCTGATTGGTGACTCACTAAGGAACGACCACTCAGAGAGTCACCAGGGGGCACATATACGCTAACTGGATCTGATTGGTGACTCACTAAGAAACGACCACTCAGAGAGTCACCAGGGGCACATATACGCTAACTGGATCTGATTGACTCACTAAGAAACGACCACTCAGAATGACAGACTGACAACTCACTGTAGGGGAGATGAAGGGGAACATTCGTGGCTGGAGTTCACTGATTAGCAGCTAAAGAAGCGGGTAGGGTTGAGGTGACAGTTTCGCGACTTGCCAAGAACAAGCTGTTACAACGAGTAACTGGTAGACTTCTAATCACTGAGGGAGTGGTGGGTGGTGAGAAGGTGATGTTACAAAGAATGGCAGCCAGTGATGTTACAAAGAATGGCAGCTAATGATGTTACAAAGAATGGCAGCCAGTGATGTTACAAAGAATGGCAGCCAGTGATGTTACAAAGAATGGCAGCTAGTGATGTTTTTTTTTTTTTTTTAAATATTCATAATGACTCCACGAAGCAGAAAGAATAAGTGAATCACAAGACAAACCACGACGCGATTTAACCTCTTTGGTCTTCGTCCAGCAAGATGAACAACGCTCAAGACAGCGAACGAGCAATCACTACTCTTTGTCGAGTTTGGTGCCAGATGGGCGTTGATTCGTTTGTCCACGTTGTTTGGCGGCGTCATTATGAATGAACACTTTATGAAATGTGTTTCCATGTCCATCTGCAGTCGCCTCACTTTGCAACTCACCAATATAGTGTCAATGCTGTGTTTGAGCACAGTATAAACCTAGGGCTTGTTGTCCAATATATTGTCAATGCTGTGTTTGAGCACAGTATAAACCTAGGGCTTGTTGTCCAATATATTGTCAATGCTGTGTTTGAGCACAGTATAAACCTAGGGCTTGTTGTCCAATATATTGTCGATGCTGTGTTTGAGCACAGTATAAACCTAGGGCTTGTTGTCCAATATATTGTCGATGCTGTGTTTGAGCACAGTATAAACCTAGGGCTTGTTGTCCAATATATTGTCGATGCTGTGTTTGAGCACAGTATAAACCTAGGGCTTGTTGTTGTCCAATGTATTGTCAATGCTGTGTTTGAACACAGTATAAACCTAGGGCTTGTTGTCCAATATATTGTGAATGCTGTGTTTGAGCACAGTATAAACCTAGGGCTTGTTGTTGTCCAATATATTGTGAATGCTGTGTTTGAGCACAGTATAAACCTAGGGCTTGTTGTCCAATATATTGTCAATGCTGTGTTTGAGCACAGTATAAACCTAGGGCTTGTTGTCCAATATATTGTCAATGCTGTGTTTGAGCACAGTATAAACCTAGGGTTGTTGTTGTCCAATATATTGTCAATGCTGTGTTTGAGCACAGTATAAACCTAGGGCTTGTTGTCCAATATATTGTCGATGCTGTGTTTGAGCACAGTATAAAACCTAGGGCTTGTTGTCCACTATATTGTCGATGCTGTGTTTGAGCACAGTATAAGCCTAGGGTTGTTGTTGTCCAATATATTGTCAATGCTGTGTTTTGAGCACAGTATAAGCCTAGGGTTGTTGTTGTCCAATATATTGTCAATGCTGTGTTTGAGCACAGTATAAGCCTAGGGGATGTTGTTGTCCAATATATTGTCAATGCTGTGTTTGAGCACAGTATAAGCCTAGGGGTTGTTGTCCAATATATTGTCAATGCTGTGTTTGAGCACAGTATAAGCCTAGGGGATGTTGTTGCTCATTTGTCTGAAGGACTGTGACTGTACTCTGTTATTTGTTTCTTGAATGAAATTTGTTTCAACCAGGAATGACCGCCAAAACCCCGTACAAACGGAGGAGTCAGACTGCATGTCGGCAGGGGTTGGGGTTATGGGGAGAGCTCAGAACAGGTTCAACCCAATGACCCATCCAAGGCTTGGTGTGTGGAGGTTTGCATATTTGCAGCTCAATCATCAGCCATTGGTGGTAAGAGACTAAGCAAGAGACAGCAAAACACACAACATGAAATGGAAATGAGGAAATATGGACCTGTATTTGGTCAAAAGGCTGTAGATTTGGAAGTTGTGAAAACATGGACCACACAGTCGAGTTTTCATCCACTTAATGGGTTGCTCAAATTTCCTGACCAACACTGCAGGTATCTGTATCTCTCGGGCCTGCTTAACGCCGGGAAATATTATGAAAGGAAGTGTAGAATACAAACCTGTCATGCAGTCTCAGTCCGGAATGGAAATCCGTGGCATCATCTTTATTATCCTCATTCTCATCGATCAGCTTAATTTTTTTTTTAAAAGTCTGAAATTATGTGACCCTGCATGCCCTGCTCTCATGGTGATCTCAGTTTCGATGTCCTCTCTGCGTTTGTGGACTTGGTTTAGATTCCATCGGGGTCACCGGTATTGGCGAATCTATGGGGGATGTCGTTGGATGGACATGGTGGCGCCCTCCACGGGAGATCTCACTTACGCCGGCTCCACGACTAAGTAATTATTGTCGTCAGTAGGGGCTTAGTAGATGGTGTCCCGCGTATATTGGATCAGAACAGGTGCCACTGAACACCACCGAAGTGACTCGGTAGCAGTGCAGTGTCTCCTCTGACATTGACTGCTCCCTGTGGATTGCCGGTGCCGGGGCTTCGGTGGGACTGACTGGGCTGTGGCTGCGGATGGGGTGTCAGAATGAGCGGCGTGGGTGCACTGCCACTGAGGTGGCCCAGAAGATGGGACAGCAACAACAAAAACAAACAAAACAGTATAAATGGAATGGACACGTGCTTTCATCATTTGAGGTTGGCCCTCTGTCTATGCCTGTACAGAACAAGCGGATGGAAATGTGTGTGTGTGTGTGTGTGTGTGTGTGTGTGTGTGTGTGTGTGTGTGTGTGTTTTGTGTGTGTGTGTGTGTGTGTGTGTGCGTGTGTGTGTGTGTGTGTGTGTGTGTGTGTGTGTGTGTGTGTGTGTGTGTGTGTGTGTGTGTATGCGTGTGTGTGTGTGTGTGTGTGCAGTTAGAGACATTGATTGATTGATCTTTAAATTGCAAGGATGAAGATTTAAGGCCAAAGCCTAGTTTTAGAGATAAGAGGAAAAGTTTTTTTTTTTTTCTAGATTACCTTGTATACATTATTTGGATGACACTGCCATTTCAATTCAGTTTATCATCCCCCTACAACATGATGCTCATTTACCCATTCAATAGCAGTGTCACTCATCTGAAGTTTTAGGCAAAGAGAAGTCAATTAGTGCTTTAGGCGGGTAGACATAATCATGGATTTCGTTTTGGCTGGGTGTATGATCAATGCCTTTGAATAACACCAATCTGACACGTCATTTATATATTCCAGGAAAGATATTTCTATTATCTGTAGATCACTACCATTTGTTTGGAGTGACGAGTCATCAGCAATCTGTCGTGACTTTTTCATGTGATAAGGATAATGGTAAATCATTAGTGAAAATGTAGAATCGGAGAGGGCCTAGTATTGAGCCTTGTGGGACTCCATGTCTGACAGTGTGGAGTGGAGGCATTGCCATTAAGCACCACATTTCTGAGTCACATCGTTCAAATATGATTGGAATGAGATTGCTAGGAACTGTTCAAGTCGATAGACAGTTTCTTTAAATGAATGGAATGATCAACGAGATCAAACGCCTTTTTGAAGTCAAGAAAGACAACCCCTGCCATTTGTGATTGGTTCATATTTGAAAGCCATGAGTCACACATTCGTGATAGTGATTGTGACAGGAGTGATTACATCTGAATCCAGACTGAAGTAGGTGAAAGAGAGAGTTTTCCTCCATGAACTGAGATACGTGTGCGTGTTATGTGTCTTTCGAGTGGCTTGGATAGTATTGGTAGTAAGCATATAGTTCTGAAATTATTTAGATCCAACGAATCGCTTTATTTTGGAAGGGTTGAGGGGGGAATAACTCAAGCGTTTTTGAACGCTTGAGCAAAGACTTTGAATGTCAACGGATAAACTACATATGTATGTAGTAAGAGACTCAACAATGTAAAGCAGAGCAAGTTTGAGAAGAATGGTTTTTGTGTTCTTTAACTGCGTTATGTGCATTCCTACTTCGTGTGCAGAGAGAGAGAGAGAGAGAGAGAGAGAGAGGAGAGAGAGAGAGA
>CM031603.1:8118397-8123397 GCA_018398815.1 Conus ventricosus | reverse complement strand
ACAGTAGGTTCAGTCGCTGTTGATCCACTGTGCACCAGCATTTCCTGGCTTGCAGCGTGGCACATGTTCAACAACAGTAGGTTCAGTCGCTGTTGATCCACTGTGCATCAGCATTTCCTGGCTTGCAGCGTGGCACATGTTCAACAACAGTAGGTTCAGTCGCTGTTGATCCACTGTGCACCAGCATTTCCTGGCTTGCAGCGTGGCACATGTTCAACAACAGTAGGTTCAGTCGCTGTTGATCCACTGTGCACCAGCATTTCCTGGCTTGCAGCGTGTCACATGTTCAACAACAGTAGGTTCAGTCGCTGTTGATCCACTGTGCACCAGCATTTCCTGGCTTGCAGCGTGGCACATGTTCAACAACAGTAGGTTCAGTCGCTGTTGATCCACTGTGCACCAGCATTTCCTGGCTTGCAGCGTGGCACATGTTTAACAACAGTAGGTTCAGTCGCTGTTGATCCACTGTGCACCAGCATTTCCTGGCTTGCAGCGTGGCACATGTTCAACAACAGTAGGTTCAGTCGCTGTTGATCCACTGTGCACCAGCATTTCCTGGCTTGCAGCGTGGCACATGTTCAACAACAGTAGGTTCAGTCGCTGTTGATCCACTGTGCACCAGCATTTCCTGGCTTGCAGCGTGGCACATGTTCAACAACAGTAGGTTCAGTCGCTGTTGATCCACTGTGCACCAGCATTTCCTGGCTTGCAGCGTGGCACATGTTCAACAACAGTAGGTTCAGTCGCTGTTGATCCACTGTGCACCAGCATTTCCTGGCTTGCAGCGTGGCACATGTTCAACAACAGTAGGTTCAGTCGCTGTTGATCCACTGTGCACCAGCATTTCCTGGCTTGCATCGTGGCACATGTTCAAAAACAGTAGGTTCAGTCGCTGTTGATCCACTGTGCACCGTGTCTTCCTGAGAGATCTGCAGGTTCTCGCTTCCTGTAGATGCCGGTGATGATGGTGAGGCAGGGGTCTGGGAAAGTGCCCCAACACTGGCTCTGCTTTCTGAGGGTTCAGATTCAGTACTGGTGCTGAACCAGAGAACCTGTGACTGTGCAGGCTCATCGTCCACCATTCTGACTTGCTGTCTGGCTCATTGACACAGTTCATCCTGAAACAGATCGAATTTTATTCATAAGTTTGTGATTGTTTTCACTTTTTTTTCTTAAAATTCTTCAAACTTACAATTACAGTATTTTAATCAGTTTAAATCTAATAATTGTAGAACTTTTAATCAGGTAATGGTTTTGAATTGTATGTGTTGTCAGTCATGAAATGATTGTTAGACAAATGTTTATATGTGTGTGTGTGTGTGTGTGTGTGTGTGTGTGTGTGTGTGTGTGTGTGTGTGTGTGTGTGGTGTGTGTGTGTGTGTGTGTGTGGTGTTTGCAGGTGCCTTGTACACAAGCTGAATGGGAAAGCATTGCTGAAGATTTTGAAGCTTTCTGGCAGTTTCCAAATTGTGTGGGAGCAATGGATGGAAAGCATATTGCACTGAGAGCACCAACAACAGTGGATCACAATTCTTTAACTACAAACACTTCCACTCCATCATTCTGCTGGCCATTGTTGATGCTCACTATCGCTTTGTTATATTTGACTTGGGTGCGAATGGCCGCAACAGTGATGCAGGAGTCTACACAAACTCTCCAATGTCATCAGCGCTGGATCAGAACACACTGAACATACCACCCGGGAGGTACTTGCCAGACTGGCATACGACAACTGATGAGGCATTTGCTCTGAAACCTTACCTTCTAAAACCTTACCCTGGTAGGGGACAAACTGAAGAACAGAAGATTTTCAATTACCGACTTAGCAGAGCACGCAGAGTTTCAGAAAATGCATTTGGCATCATTGTCAACAGATTTGCTGTACTTGGGACAAGACTGTTTCTTAATCCAGTAAACAGCAACAACAGTTGCTTTGGCTTGCATTGCCCTACATAATTTCCTTCGCATTGAGAGTGATGTCAGGTATGCAAAGAAGGTGTGAGACCCAAGGATCCAGAATGGTACAAACCATTTGGTTCACAGAGTGGAAACCACAGCTGTAGATTAGCTCGGGATGTAAGGGAGAGTTCTGTGACTATTTCAATTCAGTTGGTGCTGTTAGCTGGCAGTGGAAGCAGTAATCTGTGTTTTGGCTCATTGGATGATAAGAAAGTACAATGGGAGAGGGGAGTTTGTGAACACTCCCAAGAATTACATGCTACATATATGGATGAAGTACGTCACTCAAGCCCACTCCTTCAAAACCCATCCCACCCTCCCCCAATTCAAAACTGTACCCCTCTCCCCCCACCCTCACACAAAGGAAAAAGTGTTTAGGTTCCCCTGAACAGAAAAGAAATAGTGTAGGTACATCAGCATAAAGAGAAAAGGCTCTTTACCTTCTTTCCTTTTAGCTTGTTAAGAGATCACAAACAGAAAAATTAAATTAGGTGATTATGGGCACAAACAACTTTTAGTCTGAATGCTGAGTGACATGCTGAGTGTACACCAAGGATGTGCATATCAATTATAAGGCCATTTTCCTGAAATACACGATGCTTTATTTGTCCTCATAAAAATACAAGGAAAATTTGTTTGTGGTGCCAATTATCAAAAATTCACATATTACAACAACTTATAAACAAGTATATCATTACAAATATTCCACTCTTTGCACTGTGCTCAGTCATTCCTTGTCAATTCATTTATCCATCCTGTGTCAGTCTGTACACATATATAAATATTAACACATGCACGCACACATCCTACCACCCCCACCCCCCACCACCCCAGATACACACACACACCAATACAGAATCACACGCACACACCCCACCAAAACAGTGTCACACACACACACACACACACACACACACACACACACACACACACACACACACACACACACACACACACACACACACACACACACACACACACACACCACACACACACACACACAGAGGCGCACACACCACCACCACAAACCACCATCACATTTGCAATATTATCACAACACTTAAATAAACACTCCAACTGGAAAACAGAACGCTCCAAGATAAACTCAAAGTTAAGTATCAAAAAGAAAGAAAACAAAAACAATAGCACCATTCAAAAGATCAATAATATTGCAAAATGTATAATTGCGTAAACTGTAAAAGCAACCTGCAGAGTTAAATACAAAATATGCCCTAAAGTGTGACATGGTTTGATAAAAATCCAATATTTTAATTCTGAATGTCTGCAACCCTTCAGTGGCTCTTTGCCATGTCCACTTTCAGTACTGGTAGATCACAAAGCTGAAATTTCAATACAATGAACTTTTTGTCACAAAATGAGTCACCTTGTCATGTTGTGTATGTAACAATAAGATACCCAAATAACACTGTGACAATATTGAAGAAAATGTCCATGTTTTAACTGTTGGTGATATTTATGCATAAAAACTATGTACTTCATTATACTATACTTGTTCACATGTCTGATAAAGTTACAGAGATCAAATTAGATACCACTGCAATGCATGCACATACTGATATTGTGTTAGAAAAAAAGACCACTTCATAAAGACAATTAAGTGAAATTATTGTGTTGATGTTGTTTTTTCTCTTTTTCTTAAACGCGGAAAAACAGTCAAACATTAGTGAAGTGGTGAAGGAATGGAAAAAGGGGGATCAAAAGAGAAAAACTAGAATAGTAGTTTAGTACACTTATGTAATATACAACGATAATGTAAATCAATGATCACAGTTGTGTTACTGTTGCTACTGAATTTTCAAACAGATTTATTGTCTTGTCTGTATTATAAAGACATGCATCACCTTTTTAACAGGCTGAAGAACAGGTGATGAAGTATTATGAAGGTGATAATATTCATTTCTAGGAATCCCAACACACTGCACGCAATGTGAGTGCATATACTGATATAGTGGTGGTGTGGATAAGCTCCTATATTCATGTATACATGCACTTCTGAGGGGGCAGGTTTAAAATGTTCAGGCATCTGTGTTGCAATGCATAATTGCAAGTGTGTGTTTATGATTGATGAGATTGATCATGTCAGTAGGTAATGAAGCAAAAAGCAGGTGCAGTTTTTCATATGGAAATGAATAAAGGGAAAAGCTAGTACAGAAGTTCAGTTGTCTCGAGTTCCTGTTCATGTCTTGCAGTAGAAGTGTTCTCACCCTCAATTTCTTTCTTCACTATCTCATGCATGTCAAGTACTACTAATACTTATCTAAAAGTGATGTTGCATAAGTATGATATCATATATGAACATATTTCAAGAGAAACATAAGGACGACAATAACCTCTTTCTTTCTTCCTGTTCCACCAGTCCGATGAATGAGAAATTGTCTGTTTTCTTCATAGCATATTGTTACAATACAAATCTTTGGGGTCTGTTGCTTGGGTTGTGGGTGGGGGTGGGGGAAGAAAACTCATAAAAGAGAAGTGTGTGTGCGTATGGGGATGGGGGATGACTTGGGGGGTGTTGGAGAACTGTCAGTACAAGGGATCATTTATGTGTTTTAAGTTTTGAAAACTGGAAATCTTCCGTCGAAGCTGTAAACATGATTAAACAAACATAGCTACTGTTGACAATAGCTACTGTCGATAACTCTTATGGTTTAAATTTTGGCAAGACAAAAAAAGAAGTTCAAGTTACACATCCAAGATTGGTTCCAATGGCACAGATCAGGTTTAGGTAGGTACCCAACCCAAGGTCTGACCAGCGCATTGGGCTAATGTCCTATCATGAAGTTATTTATCCATCAACTGTAAATCCTGCACACTGTAGTCTCGTAGCTTGATAAATGTGGCGTAGCACATATGGATTAGTCCGCACGCAGTGACACCTCCTTGGTGAAACTAAAACTAAAAATTACAGGTAATTTTCTTAGGCCTCTCTCTCAAGTTATGTTTGTGTCTTCTCCTTGGTTCTGCTCAGTATATAATTATTACATCAAAGACTAGTTTGCTTGCTGCTGTTACAGTAAATC
>CM031603.1:8110897-8115897 GCA_018398815.1 Conus ventricosus | reverse complement strand
TGCTTTCTAAAAAGCTTGAATTTTGGTCGGATTGACGAAGGCATCCATTCATAGAGGCGAAGTGGGGTGGGCTGGAGGGGGGGGGGGGGGGGGTGGATGGAGAAGGGGGAGGTGTGGGTGAGGGAGAGCACAGTGGGCCTGCATGCAACCTGCATTGTGTGGATCGAAGTGTCTGGCGGATGGGTACTGGGCCTGGGGGACCAGCGCACGGGGGATGGGGGGGATGGAGAAGGGGAGGTGTGGGTGAGGGAGAGCTCAGTGGGCCTGCATGCAACCTGCATTGTGTGGATCGAAGTGTCTGGCGGATGGGTACTGGGCCTGGGGGACCAGCGCAAGGGGGATGGGGGGGGGGGGATGGAGAAGGGGGAGGTGTGGGTGAGGGAGAGCTCAGTGGGGCCTGCATGCAACCTGCATTGTGTGGATCGAAGTGTCTGGCGAATGGGTACTGGGCCTGGGGGACCAGCGCACGGGGGATGGGGGGGGGGGGGATGGAGAAGGGGGAGGTGTGGGTGAGGGAGAGCTCAGTGGGCCTGCATGCAACCTGCATTGGGTGGATCGAAGTGTCTGGCGGATGGGTACTGGGCCTGGGGAACCAGCGCACGGGGGATGGGGGGGGGGGGGGGGGAGGAGAAGGGGGAGGTGTGGGTGAGGGAGAGCTCAGTGGGCCTGCATGCAACTGCATTGGGTGGATCGAAGTGTCTGGCGGATGGGTACTGGGCCTGGGGGACCAGCGCACGGGGGATGGGAGGGGGGGGGGGGGATTTGTCAAAGGAAAGAAGCTAAACGCATCAGGCGCCACTGTACAGTGGCTTGCGTCGCGGAATGTGCGCTGGGAGGTTCAGAGTTCGATCACCATCACCGACATTCTTTTGGGAGACTTTTCGGACTCGGCCGCCGTCTCCTACCAAAAACTGCGGGTGTGCTATGCGCCAAACCCGCTTAATTTTAAAAAAAAATCTTCTTAATGCATAGGTGTCTTAGAGTGGTGGTCAAACTTGATGGCTGAGTGTGCAGGTGTGTGTATTTATATTATCTTCTTAATGCATAGGTGTCTTAGAGTGGTGGTCAAACTTGATGGCTGAGTGTGCAGGTGTGTGTATTTATATTATCTTCTTAATGCATAGGTGTCTTAGAGTGGTGGCCAAACTTGATGGCTGAGTGTGCAGGTGTGTGTATTTATATTATCTTCTTAATGCATAGGTGTCTTAGAGTGGTGGTCAAACTTGATGGCTGAGTGTGCAGGTGTGTGTATTTATATTATCTTCTTAATGCATAGGTGTCTTAGAGTGGTGGTCAAACTTGATGGCTGAGTGTGCAGGTGTGTATTTATATTATCTTCTTATGCATAGGTGTCTTAGAGTGGTGGCCAAACTTGATGGCTGAGTGTGCAGGTGTGTGTATTTATATTATCTTCTTAATGCATAGGTGTCTTAGAGTGGTGGTCAAACTTGATGGTGAGTGTGCGGTGTGTGTATTTATATTATCTTCTTAATGCATAGGTGTCTTAGAGTGGTGGTCAAACTTGATGGCTGAGTGTGCAGGTGTGTGTATTTATATTATCTTCTTAATGCATAGGTGTCTTAGAGTGGTGGTCAAACATGATGGCTGAGTGTGCAGGTGTGTGTATTTATATTATCTTCTTAATGCATAGGTGTCTTAGAGTGGTGGTCAAACTTGATGGCTGAGTGTGCAGGTGTGTATTTATATTATCTTCTTAATGCATAGGTGTCTTAGAGTGGTGGTCAAACTTGATGGCTGAGTGTGCAGGTGTGTGTATTTATATTATCTTCTTAATGCATAGGTGTCTTAGAGTGTGTGGTCAAACTTGATGGCTGAGTGTGCAGGTGTGTATTTATATTATCTTCTTAATGCATAGGTGTCTTAGAGTGGTGGTCAAACTTGATGGCTGAGTGTGCAGGTGTGTATTTATATTATCTTCTTAATGCATAGGTGTCTTAGAGTGGTGGCCAAACTTGATGGCTGAGTGTGCAGGTGTGTGTGTTTATATTATCTTCTTAATGCCTAGGTGTCTAAGAGTGGTGGTCAAACGTGATGGCTGAGTGTGCAGGTGTGTGTTGTATTATATTATCTTCTTAATGCATAGGTGTCTTAGAGTGGTGGCCACACTTGATGGCTGAGTGTGCAGGTGTGTGTATTTATATTATCTTAATGCATAGGTGTCTTAGAGTGGTGGTCAAACTTGATGGTGAGTGTGCAGGTGTGTGTATTTATATTATCTTCTTAATGCATAAGTGTCTTACAGTGGTGGTCAAACTTGATGGCTGAGTGTACAGGTGTGTGTATTTATATTATCTTCTTAATGCATAGGTGTCTTAGAGTGGTGGTCAAACTTGATGGCTGAGTGTGCAGGTGTGTGTATTTATATTATCTTCTTAATGCATAGGTGTCTTAGAGTGGTGGTCAAACTTGATGGCTGAGTGTGCAGGTGTGTGTATTTATATTATCTTCTTAATGCATAGGTGTCTTAGAGGGGTGGTCGAACTTGATGGCTGGGTGTGCAGGTGTGTGTATTTATATTATCTTCTTAATGCATAGGTGTCTTAGAGTGGTGCTCAAACTTGATGGCTGAGTGTGCAGGTGTGTGTATTTATATTATCTTCTTAATGCATAGGTGTCTTAGAGTGGAGGCCAAACGTGATGGCTGAGTGTGCAGGTGTGTGTATTTATATTATCTTCTTAATGCATAGGTGTTTTAGAGTGGTGGCCAAACTTGATGGCTGAGTGTGCAGGTGTGTGTATTTATATTATCTTCTTAATGCATAGGTGTCTAAGAGTGGTGGCCAAACGTGATGGCTGAGTGTGCAGGTGTGTGTATTTATATTATCTTCTTAATGCATAGGTGTATTAGAGTGATGGTCAAACTTGATGGCTGAGTGTGCAGGTGTGTGTATTTATATTATCTTCTTAATGCATAGGTGTCTTAGAGTGGTGGTCAAACTTGATGGCTGAGTGTGCAGGTGTGTGTGTTTATATTATCTTCTTAATGCATAGGTGTCTTAGAGTAGTGGTCAAACTTGATGGCTGAGTGTGCAGGTGTGTGTATTTATATTTTCTTCTTAATGCATAGGTGTCTTAGAGTGGTGGTCAAACGTGATGGCTGAGTGTGCAGGTGTGTGTATTTATATTATCTTCTTAATGCATAGGTGTCTTAGAGTGGTGGTCAAACTTGATGGCTGAGTGTGCAGGTGTGTGTATTTATATTATCTTCTTAATGCATAGGTGTCTTAGAGTGGTGGTCAAACTTGATGGCTGAGTGTGCAGGTGTGTGTATTTATATTATCTTCTTAATGCGTAGGTGTCTTAGACTGGTGGCCAAACTTGATGGCTGAGTGTGCAGGTGTGTGCATTTCTCGGGCCTTCTTGACTCTGGGATATGTTGTGAAGAGGAGGCGTGGAGTGCCACTCTGTCATGTCGTCTCAAAACAGAGCAGGTTACCATGGTGACATCTTCATCATCCCCCTTCGGCACTGGATGTCTCGGATTCTGTGGATCTTCATGCCCTGGTCGTGGTGAACTATATATTATGTTTTTGTTCAAATTCTCCAAGTCCATGTTTCTGGTGACTCGACGTTCTGCGTGTTGATAATGTTCTTGGATGCTGTCTTCGGATGGACGGATTTGGAGCACTTTGCGGGTGGGAGGTGGGGTGGGGGGTGTTGGAACCACTCACCCACGCTGACTCCGGGCATTGGTAGCAATGCTGTCAGTAGTGGGGTGTAACTTGATGTGGCTGTGTAGCAGATGAAGTGGAGGAATGGGGGGGGGGGGAGAGGGTGTGGTGTTGGGACCAGTCACCCACGTGGGCTCCGCGGCATTGGTAGCAATGCTGTCAGTAGTGGGGTGTAACTTGATGTGGCTGTGCAGAAGAAGTGGGGAGTGTGTGTGGGGGGGGGGGGGGGGGAGGGGTACGCGAAACGAACGGCATGTTAGAACGAAAAAAACAAACTCTGAGGCTAAACAGAAACGGGGCGAAAGAGAACGAAGGGAGAGAAAAAGAAACTAAAACAGACAGCACACGTTACGTATAAGAACGTTACAAACAAACGCTCTCACCAGACCTCGTCTGTCCTCGTTTACCTCGTAATGAGGGGTAAGGAGGTTGATGGGGCGTCTTTAATGCTCAGTTGACGGCTTCCATCTGCTCGCCTGAAAACTTCAGGCCAACGATCTTTCTCTTACCTGGCACCTGCTCTGTGGAATGGTCTGCCTCCTTCTCTGCCTAACACGGACTCTTTAAAGACTTTTAAAACCTCCCCAAAGACACATCTTTTCCCTCGGACTGATTAATGAATCACTTATCTCTGTGCGCGAGATGCTTGTTTGACGGGTCGTGTGTCTGCCTCTGTGTGTGTGTGTGTGTGTGTGGTGTGTGTGTGTGTGGGTGTGTTTTGTGTGTGGTGGGGTGTGGGGGTGTGTGGGGTTTTGTTGTTGTGTGGGGTGTGTGTGTGTGTGTGGGGTGGGGGGGTGGTGGGGGTGGTTTTTGGGGGTTTGTGTGTGGGTGTGTGTGTGTGTGTGTTTTGTGTGTGTGTGTGTGGGGTTTTGGTGTGTTGGGTGTCTGTGTGTGTGTGTGTGTGGGGGGGGGGGGTTTTGGGGTTGGGTGTGTGTGTGTGTGTGTGTGTGTGTGTGTGTGTGTGGGGGTGTGTGTTTGCGTTTTTTTGGGTGGGGTTTGGGGTGGGGTGTTGTGTGTGTGTGTGGGGTTGTGGTGTGTGTGTGTGTGTGGGGGTGGGGTGTGTGTGTGTGTGTGGTGTTTTGTGTTTTGTTTTGTGTGTGTGTTGTGTGTGTTGTGCTTTTTTTTGGGTTTTTGTGTTGTTGTGGGTGTGGGGTGTGTGTGTGTGTGTGTGTGCTTTGCGGGGCTTTCCGTGCGTGCGTGCGTGCGTGCGTTGGTGGTGCGTGCTCGTGCGTCCCGTGCTTTGCGGGGTGGTGTTTGTGTGGTGTGTGTGGTGGTGTGGGTGTGTTTTGTGTGTGTTTTGTGTGTGTG
>CM031603.1:8085897-8105897 GCA_018398815.1 Conus ventricosus | reverse complement strand
ATTAATTACTTCAATTGCTAACTCGTTATAAACAAAGAAACAAAACGGGACTGCATGCATCGCCCTGTTTTACTCCTTTTGAACATTAATATAATCTGTACGTTTCGATCCACAGCGGACCCTGGTTCTTACTTTATCATACATACTTCTAATACACTTATACAGTTTACCTCTAATACCATCTTTATGCATGACTGGCCACAGAAGATTTCTATTTATCGAATCAAAAGCCTTTTCGAAGTCTATGAAAGCTACATATCATTTTCTGTTATAAGAAAACTGTTTTTGTACAAGTGCAAGCAATGTAAACATATGATCAATAGTCGAATAACATTTTTTAAAGCTGCTTGATGATCATCTGTAATGTTATTTCTTCTATCCATTCCTGCAGTCTTTTGATTGATAATCATTCCAAACAATTTATTTACTGATATCACAGAGGGAAATCCCTCTATAATTGCTGGGATTGTTAACATCGCCCTTCTTATAAAATGGCAGAATAATTGCTTCAGTCCAGTTATCCGGAAAGTACCACTATCAAATTAATATATTTTAAAAAATTTTAGAAAGAAGTTTACCACCTGGTTAGAAGAATGTTTGAATAATTCACCAATAATGCCGTCATGGCCAGCTGCCTTACGATTTTTCAGTTTTCCTATTGCTTATAGTACTTCCTCTTGTTGTGATTGGTCGGTTCATATAATCAAACCCCTGCCTACATCAAACTTCTTCGATTGGTGTGTTATCAACATTTGAATCTAATAAGGTTTGGAAATGCTGAACCATGCATCAAGGGTAATACTGTTTCTGGGCTGTCTTCTTTTGACCGAAACTCTGCGGATAGTACTCCAAAATTCCTTTTGGCACTTTATTGATGAAACGAGTTTATCTAATAAAGATTATTGAACACTTTCTCTTTCCTCTGTAACAAGTGTTTTATACTCCGTTCTAGCAATTGTATAAGCGTCCCTATCTCCTATTTTTAATGTGCGACGACTAATTCGTAATAATCTCCTTGCATTTCTTTTACTAGTATCACATTCTTTATCATACCAATCAGTCGATGTTTTACTGCTATCCAAAGGTATACATCTTTTCATACAGACAGCACTTTCTTTTATGCATGCATTAAACTTGTTCAACGCTCGATTTACATCCACATCTAATAAATGCATAGCGCTATCTAGCTTTGCTTGAGTTTCTACACTGCATAACATATCTTGAAACAAACTAGCATTTTTATCATTCCATACAATTTTTTCTATGACATTTTTCTGTTTGCACAATACTTTCTTTAGGAAAAACAAATGAAGTGACACAGGTAATGATCAGAGTCAATACGTTCTAAGACACTTAGCCTGCATGAATCAAACAAACGAGCAAATATATCATTAGAAATATGAAATAATCGTCAACGCTGATCCAGAGTCAGAATGTATGTGTTAGCAACCTTCATGGTCGCCATACACACTCCATTAAGAATACACAGATCAAAGCAGTGCAGACATTCAGTAACATCTTTCCATAGTTGTTTAAATGCAGTCTTGAGAGTGCCGGTTAATACTAAGAGGATGGCTGTCATAATGTTTATCAGAATCATTATTTCCAGAAATATCCTGTGAAATATTAGAGGTTCTACTATTTAAATCACCATTCAAAATAACATAAACATCCTGGAAAGTAACAAATGAAAGAGATATTCTTCGAGTAAATTAATACCACTATCAATATCAAAATGGGTATAAAACGGAGAACCTTCAGGTGGTAGGTAAGAGCAAAAATATTGAACATCTTTATCTAGGCCAAATAGTTTTTTATCAATCAAAAAGACACAGAAATTATCATGATCAACATCAATAGTCTTAACAAAGGAGGAGAACTCCTTTCTTATCAAGCAAATTACCCCCCGACCTTCTCCCTTGTTTTGAAAGTTTAATGGCGGGTTTACAAAATACATTATAGCCAACAAAGGAATCAGCACGACACTCTTCCATAAATGTTTCGATTAAACACACAAAATCAAATTCGTAAATGAAGGACAGAAAATCATGGTCAGTCAGTTTAGAAATAAGCCATTCACATTCCATAACAAAAGGAGAACGGTTTATTTACATCTGTACATTCCGCGTCCTTTACTTCACTGCACGTGTTTTCAGCACACTGCACAAGCTCACCGCCCTGACCCACAAAACACCGCTCACCACTGCCACTGCCACAGTGCAGGCGTTTCTACGGTGCCGTTTTCTGTGGTTCCCTCACTTGTCACACCTGTGTTGAGAAAATTTTCCTCACGTGGCCGGCCACCCCCTATCTGGACTCTTTTAAATCACCTTGATCGTCTAGGAAATATTTTGTACCGTCACAAGCAGGTGATCAAAAATCATCGTTGCTCTTTTTCCTTCGGATCTTGCTCTTCAGGTGAGGGGACAGGCCACGTCTAATTTCGCGTACACGAGTGGAAAAATCCTCTCCTATAAAAACGTCGCTCCCTTTTAATTTCCTCTTTCCTTTCAGGATACGCAATTTGTCCTTGTAAGAGGAGCAACGAACAATGATAGGTGAGTCTGATTTTTGATTTAACCCGTGAGCTCTATCAAACTCGATGTCCCGCGTCAGTTCAAGTTTATCCGAAATGAGGGGCATGAATTTTACCTTCACACTGTTCAGCAGATTCATTCTGACCTCTGGGAATACCGTAAAAGATCAAATTATTACGTTTAGACCTTCCCCAAATCGTCAGTTTTTAATTCTAATTTTTCCATTCTTGTCACGAGGTCAGAGTTCTGTTTTACCAGGTCCGATTTTTCTTTTCTTAGAGTCTCCACCTCTTCCCTCAGATCCTTTACACCGCTTTGTAGCGCAGTGAACTGGTCATTTAGACAACTGATGCTCCTCTCCATGTCCGTAAATTTATCATTTATTTCCTTAAAATCACAGTTCATTTTCCTCAACATACCATGATGTCGGCATTGGTGGGTTGATGAGGAGATGAGGATGTCGTCCGTCTGCTGTCCGCCAGTGAAGCTCAAGTCCTGTCCACGCTGACCCTGCATCCTGATGTGCCGAGCCGGGCCTGCCTCAAGCTGTCGACCTGGGGTCCTGGGTTTGCTCCATGTCTCCACAGCGTAGAAGTAGTCCGCCCCAGAAAATCAACGTGAGGAGCAGGCCTAGGGCTACACCGTCTGTTCTCGTTCGCGGTGTCAACATGGCGATCCGCATGGCCTTCTTCTTCATCGCTCGTTTGCCATGAAAGCCATGAAGATGTGGACGAAGGTGCCACAACTCGCTCTGAAAACAACGGTGCACTGGCATGGTGCTTATGGGGGCACTGGCAAGGGTAGAGGACTGCACAGTGCAAATATCTGTCAAAGCAAGTGAAATCTGCAGAGCGATGCGATGTCTGACTGCTCGAGTGAAACGCAGTTCACGACCCAGAGAGAGAGAGAGAGAGAGAGAGAGAGAGAGAGAGAGAGAGAGAGAGGAGAGAGAGAAGACGAGACAAAATTCTTTATTTACGAGGATAACAGATAAGCACTGACGTGCTTTTTTTTTACATCCAGTCCTCGCCCTGAGAGAGAGAGAGAGGAGAGGAGAGAGAGTGAGAGAGAGGAGAGAGAGAGAGAGAGAGAGAGAGTGCTATTTTCTTCATCTTGTTCTCGATTTTCTTTTCCTTCACCTTTCCTCAAAAGAATATTACAACTAGGGTGTCCTTTTTTCCCTTTGATAATGTGTTGTTTCACAGTTGATCCGTGCTTTAGTCACGTTCTGATTCGTCAGTGAAAGAGACCATAATGAAAGGTGTACACCAGCTGCTGATTCAAGCAGTCAACCGTAGCGTGAGGGTCAATTGACCTCGCAAATATACCGCAAGTGGCCGGCCACCGCGTGGCTTCATTAAGTTACTGTCGGCGAAGCATGACCGGGAGAGACAGAGAGAGAGAGAGAGAGAGAGGAGAGAGAGAGAAGGAGAGAGAGAGTAGAGAGAGAGAGAGAGGAGAGAGAAAGAGAGGAGGGGGAGGGCGGGAGAGAGGGGGAAGGGAAAACAGAGAGAGAGAGAGAGAGAGAGAGAGAGAGAGAGAGAGAGAATACGTGTATAAATGTGTATATGTGTGGTGGTTTGTGTGTGTTCTTCTTCAATTTAACGTCTATCCACATTAAGTGATATTAGACAATGTTACAGGGAAAGCGGGGAGGGGTAGAGGTATTAAGTATATCTTCAAGGGCTTTCAAGAAAAAACAGCAACAGCAACAATAAATGAACAACTATGAGCTAACAAAGAACTATTGATCAAAACACTCAACATCGGTTCCAGTTTACAGAACAGAAAAAATGGGACTTTGATGTAATGAAACTGCAATTTTACACATCAGTGATAATCTGATACAATTTGATCCAGAGAACATTTAGGTAGGGATGGTGGTAAGGTTTTAAGTGCTTACATTGAAAAGAATGTGATTATTTTTAATTTTTTTCCCCCACAAAGGCGTTTTTTCTTACAAAATTTTGTTTAAAAGATTCAATTTGATTTATAAATCAAAAAAATTTAATGTAAATAAGGTAGTACTTTGATAAATGAATTTAAGTGTGTCAAATGTTTTTTAGTGGGTGGTGGTATCTAGAAAACATCCAGTTTTTTTAATTTTTTTTCTAAAATGTTTCCAGCAGATTTTCAAATAGACTGTACCCTCTGGACAGAAATGGAATACTAAAATTCTGCCGTTGTATTTCTTGTCCCGTTTGTGCTCTGTCGCCCTTCTTAAAACAAATACAACAGTGGAGGACCAAAAAAAAACAGAAAGGTATCGTCCCCCTAAAAACCCAAAAATGTATTAATTGAGAATGCTGTAATTTTAAATTTTTTTTTTGTTTTTGTTTTGTGGGGCAAATAAAACCGATTTTGAAGACAAAAAAGGGGCCCGGTGTTGGGTAAAAGATCAAGAAGATAAAAGGGCCATTAAAATGGGTTAGCTGGTGTAAAAATGGATTGTTTTTTCCCAAGGTAGTAAGTTTTTTCCATTTTATGAAGGGATAGAAAATGTGCAAAGTTTTTTGGTTCTAAAAAGAGATGTCTGTTTTATTTTTGATGAAGGGGAAATTTTCTATTTTTTCTTTTATGTTATCCCAAATAAAGGTTTTCATTGTCACCTTTTTTCAAAGGCGAATGGTTGTTCAATGTGTCTTTGAAGTTCCCTTGGGGGGGGAGATGAAGGAAGCTGAGGTTTTTTATTTTTTAGGTTAATTTCGACTTTCGAAAAAAAGGGAAAAAGGAAAGTCCTTTGTGTGTGAGGGTTTGATTTTGTTTTTGGGATTTAAAGTCGATTTAAAATTAAATTTCGTTTTAACTTCTGCCCCCCCCCTGTTAAAGATCGTAAGACTTTTACTTTGGGACAGCGAGCCGTGTTATTTTTAAGGGTTTATCCCAATTTTGCGAAGTTCCTGGGACGATGCATGATAGGTAACTTAGTAGTTTGAAAGCTTTGCAACCCAAGCTCGCATTTTCTTTGCAACTTGCCGGGGAATGAAGAAAAACTTCCTGTCCGTAGTGAGTCTTGCCGTTTTCCGGACAGTGCCAGGTGTTTGGTATATTGATTTGGCCCAGTTTTGTTTTTTTTAAACTTTTAAAAAAATTAAAATTTTTTCTGGCCTTTGTTAATAGTATTGAATATGGGGGTTCCCAAAATTTTTGAAGTAATATATACTCCAAGAAATTTTCCCATCGGTCTGTATCTAGGATTTTTTTTATCTATTGAAAAAATGGGTAACTTGGGGAGGGGGCCTCTTTTTGAAAGTAAAGATTTTTTTTTTCCTTTGATAAAAAAGCCCATTCTCCATCATGAAATTATTTGTTATAATTTCCCCATTGATACAATTTTCAAAAATATTTCAGTTTTTTTGGGGGTTTTTCCCCTTTTTTGGAACTTTACCCACAACATAGTCATTGCATATTGTACGATTAAAATTTTTTTGCCGACTGGGAAATTTTAGGAGAATATTGAAAAAATGGGGGCAATAATGACCCCTGTGGGATTCCTTTTGGGGAATCTTAGGTGGAATGGAGTTCCCTATTTTGTTTGCATACTTTGTGTAAAAAAATTTCTTAAATAGCTAGATATGTCCGATAGCAATACTTTTTTTTTTAATATCTCCCACCCAGAATGGTCTTGGCTTTCTTTTATCAAAGAATGTGGCCAGTACATTTTTTTGTGAGAAACTGATGTTTAATCTGGTTGTTAGTTTCACTAAATGTCAATTGTTTTGTTCTTCTGAAACCTGCTTGTTGGTGGGGTTTTAACTTTTTTTTTCACAATGGTTATTGTTTTTTAATGATCTTTTCTCAGCTTACGGTGTGTGTTGTTGGAATGGGGTCTGTAATTTTTTTATCTTTTTTGTTTTTCCCTTTTTTTTGGTATTGGAACTTGATGAGTTTTTCCTATTTGGAATTGACCTTACCCCAGCATTGTTGAAACATCCATGTGTAATAACCCAGTTTTCCGGAAATGTTTCAAAATTTGTGATTTTGCTCTGAAATTGAGTTTTTTATATTAAGAAAACCGTGCTTTCAGTTTTTTAAAGTAATTGGGGCATTGTTTTAAATTTCTTTCTGGTACAGGATTTTATCATATCTTTTTGGGCCCTCTTTTTCCCTAAAAGTTTTTTTTTTTTTTTGGGAAGATTATTGGGAAGTGTACAGAAAACATGTCGAAAAAAGATGACCCCTTTTTTTAATTAAAAGGAAATTCTTATTCAATCTATGGACATTGGAAAAGGTACCCCTTTTTTCATTTTTTGAATTTTGCCCATATCTTTTGTGATCTTTAGGGCTATAAACTCTTGAAAAAAATGCAGCCCAAATCCCGTTTCCTTGTGCTATTGTTTTGTTACTAATTGAATTCGTTTCCTGGGGGATGTTTTTTTTGTTTTTTTTTCTGTAATTTAATTTTGAAAAACTTTCTTTCTTTCACCTTTTCCAAAATTCGTTCCACCAGATGTTTCCCGAATGTTTGTCGTTTTTAAAATTGTTTTATTTCGGTATGGAACGATTGCTTGTACCAGTGTTCGTGATTTTGAATAAATTTTTTGTTATCATCATCTTTTGTCATTGTATTTTGTGATTTTTGTATTCTAAAACTTTTTCCCAAATTTTCCCCAAACTTTTTTTTATATTTGGTTAAATGTCTTTTGTTGTCGTTTTGGGGATAAGTTTCATTAGAGAAATAATAAGGGTAAGTGGCCCTTTTAAAAGTTAGTATGTGTTTTCCCCGTCACTTTTTGGTACAAGGGGGGAAATAAGAGAAGTCAATGGCAAAAGTCCTTTGGTGGGTAATGGGACCCTTGGATCTCCGTATTAGAAGGTAGAGGGCATCAACGTATTTTGAAAAAAATTGTTTTTGATTTTTTAATGATGGAGGTTTATAACAAATACATTCGGTTAATTAACCCCTTCCAGCAGACCGAACCACAGCGTACTTGCGCGGGACTTATTTTTTTTTTTTATTATACTATAGCAGTAAAAAAAACGTAAGGAGACAACTTCGCAATTGTATGAAAAAATTTATAAGTCTTTCCAAACCCCATTTGATTTTAAAATAAATTTTTGCAAAAAAAATTACAATATTTAAAATAACAATGCATTAATATCCATAAAGTTCTGAATAAACAGCAAAAAAAAAAAAATCTCCAGCATTTAAGACAAAATTGAGATAAGTTTCAATAACAGTTAACATCCCCAACACACTATTGGCTTTATGTAAATGTTTTTTAAAAGTCTTTGGGTATTTATACTTGACTTTTGGTCTTTTTTCACTGGTAATTTACAACTACAGTATTAAAAGCATGTTTAATGCGGACTATGGCATTTATTACCAAGTCTTCAATTTTGAATTTTGAATTTGGAAATTTTGGGGGAGGTTTTGTCATGGATCCCCCCGATCCTGAGGGGGGACAGTTTAAAGGAAACTTGCCCTTTTATTTGAGGGTTTGAAATGTATTTGATTAATTTTTTTGATCTCTGTCTTTTCCCCTGGATTTTTTGCCCAAAGAAATTTTCGTCCCGGGTTGTTTTAAAAGATCCCCAAAGAATCTAGTAAATTTTCTGAAATGTTTTCCCTGTTTGGGAGTAAAAACTCTCTTGAAGCAGATGAAAAAGCAAATATTCTGTTTCACAAAAAATAAATGCCACAGTAGGCTGTTTTTTGATTTCCAAGAAATAAGGGTCAGATTTGGTCAGCTAAAGCTGTAGTGTGTGGGTTGTCATAACAGTGTGCCCAGCCCGCATCATGTACCAACTAAATCAGACCATATCAGATTTTTGTGTAGTCCGCTTTGTCGATACTACCTTCAGTCCCTCAACCCCGTTCAGGGCTCCCCGTGGATTGAAGGGTTTGGCCCCAATGGGGGGATGCGGGTTTAAATCCAACAAATATCAGGCCTAAGAACTCTGAGTAAATAAAGTTTCCCAACGTTTCCCCAAATTTTTCCTAGAGCAAAAGGATCTATCAGAAAAAGATTCAAGTTCTGTTAGAAGGAGTAACCTCGGTTTCGTTGTCTTTCCCAAAAATTTGTTGACCTTCTTGATGTCCCTTTTTTTTGGTTATTTTGGGGAAAAAACCATTCCCTGTTCAAAGTAAACCCCAGGTAGTATGACAGTTTTTAAATCCTTTTCATTTAAAACTTGTCTTTCAAAATTTGCTTGTTTTCCCCCAATAGTTCTGAATCCTTCGCCCCCACAATAAAATCATTACCCACACGAAAAATGACCCTTTTGTCCCTTATGTTTTGTTTTAACACAGTTGCAGTTGGGCTTGGACAAAGTTTTTTTCCACAAGTGAGTGAAGCATTTTGTTCAATTTCCCCCGGACGTTTCAGCCGTAAAGATTTTTTAGCTTGTAGACAAGTTTTTTCCCCATTTTTGGACTAAAATTAAAAAACCTTCACCTTTCCCAAGAAAAATTCACAGTAATTGGTGCGTTAAGTAGCACTTTTTCCGTATTTTGGTGAAAAAACCAGATCATGCTGTGCTGCAAGCTGCATACAGCACGAATAAAGTTAAATTTGCCTTTGGTGAAAATTGGTTTCTGTGAAATAAACTTAAATTTGGCTATCCCCCTTTGCCCCCCGGGCTTTATGGGGTTTGAACCATCACCTTTTTCTTTACTTGTATCCCCTTTCCCCCCAACTGTGTTCTACCCTCTGGCAGGTGGTCAGAATGAATGATCATTTTATTCAAAGTTTTTCATTTCTTTTCTACTTCTTTCCGAGAACAAAATTAAGGGGATTTAATAGCATCATATATGATTGGGGAATGTTGAAGTTTTTTAGCGAAATAAAATTTTCAAAATTTGATCATCATAAATTTGGTTATGAAATCTCCAAATGAATGGGGGCCTTCGCCCCCTTGTAGGTACTTTGTTCAACGAAGGCTTTTGTTTCGACAATATTCTGACCCCCCTGGTAATTTTTTTCTTTCTTTCATCTTTAAAAACCTTTGGCCCTTGATCTCTTTTTGTTTTTTTAAATCATAATGTCAAAATTTCCTCAGTCTGTCAGGCCATGCACACTACACCCCCATTTTTTAAGTTTGAAAAAACTTCAAAAACTCTTTGTCGTGATTTTGGTTTTGGGTAGTAAACAAGTTGTGGAAATTTTATCATATCCAACAAAAAATCCTTTACTGCATCTTGGGTAAGTTTTGTTTTTTTTGGGGTTTGTAAGCATAGCATCACATCCAAATTTTTCCTGGGGAGAGAGGTTTTGGCTTTTTGCCACTAGAGCAAATTTGGGTTTTTTGCTTCAGTCGGTCGCTGTAACATTGTTGGTGTTGTGCGTCATGATGCATATGGCCCATAGTTTGGGCCCTTTTGGGTTAAAGGAAAAGACATCCCCCATTCGAAAAGATTTTCTCCAGTCCTTTTCGCAGTGATTTTGATGTGGAGAATAAGGGAGACATTCTGCTATTTGGTTTTTCTCAGGATGTCGGAATGCCAGAGGTAACTCTGTACCATTGTCAATCTGATGTTTTAAACCCTTTCAAAAAGGAGGAATCAGCAAAGATTTTTCGTAGCGAAACAGTGTCACTTTGTTTTCGAAGTAGAAAAAACAAGTTTGATAGTCATCAGAAAAAGAAATGCTATTTAAAACCTTCATTATAGCTGGAGTGAGGGGACAGAAAGTCAGTATGAACTAGTTCTAAGGGGAACAATTTGATCCGTGGCTTTTTGTTTCGCATTGGTCTTTTTCCCCTGCAAGCAAACTCAAAATAAAGGCTTCTTTTTTTTCCCAAAACAATTTTCTGCTCAACCACTCCCCAAAACATTTTAATAAAATTACAATGCCCTAAAATCTCATCCCACCCTTTCGATCAATTACAAAATTCACATGTCTTTCGTTGATTTATTGTCCAGGTACCGTTGTAAGTAGTAAGTTTCCCATCCCTTTCTTTTTAAAAACTTGGTCCCCATCTTTTACAAAAGTTCTGCATGTCTGGTTTAAAATGAAACTACCCCTCTTTCGTTGCTCCCTGTCTAAAAAAATTTTTTTTGTGGAAATGTAGGGACAAATTAATGCTTTTTAAACTGCTTTAAACATTCCCAATGTGTCATAATCAAAAAATTATTTCCCCTTTTTTCGTGCATGTTATTACTTCTCTCCCCTTTTCCCATTTTCAATAAAATGTTTTTTCAGGTTGAAAACGGCGTCAAATTTTGAACTTTGTTTCTCGTTGATGATATGGGGTTGTCCACAAACAAGAAAAGTGTTTCCCCTTCCCCCAAAGTTTGCCTCAGGTTGCTTGCTCAAAAGCAAAAAAAAGTTCACCTTTTTCCAGCGGAAATCACAAATTCATTGCCCCTTGTCTGAAGTCTTTTGTTGCGTCGACAAGTTTGTCGGTTGGTTGTTCTTGGACAAATGTACCCACAGTTTTTCTTTGGCTTCTTTAAATTTTGCAATGGGGACCAGTTGCAGTTGTGCAAATGGGCCTTTTGCTGTTCACCCGGTTGGGAATGTGAGGAGCCGACCTGCACTGACTTCAAAAAAGGTTTTCACTGTAGAGACCTTGACCGTTCAGTTTCTTCAAAATACGAAAAAAAGTTGAATCAACAAAAAATTTGTTTTTTTTTCACCTTTGAGGAAACGGCGACAAAAAATTGATAGTGTTTGGTAAAACCTTTTAAGACCTGGCGATCAAAAAACTGTCGGTCCTGTTTCTCCTACATTCTTCAAGCTGCTGCGTTGTTTTTGCCCCTTATTAATCAGTACTGTCTGTTGAAAGTTTGACTAGTGATGTAAGTTCGTATACAAAAAAGAAATTATTTTGGGTTTTGGGCTTTATCTTTTCGAAGAAATTTTTAAGTTGTTTCCCTCATCCTGCATCTGCATTTCAATGAAAACTTTGTCACTAAAAATTGAATCAACTAGCAAAAAATTTAGCATTTTGTCTCTTTAATTCTCGTGTAGCCGTTTTAAAAAGTGTGCCCTAATTTTGTGGCGCTGAAACCCAGAAATTTTTACTTCCCCCTTTCGTTTTTTTTTCGTCTCCACGAAAAAAACTTGAGTTTCTCTGAGAGGATGGGCCCATAACCCGTTGAGTTGTTCTGTAGGGGTTTTTAAAAAAAAATCTTTGGTTTGTTAACCAGCCCCCGCAGACACGAACACCAGCGTACTTTACGCGGGGAAAGTTATTTTTTTTATTTATTTAACTTTGCAGTTTGGAAATGTAAGGGAGACAATCTCCGCAAATTTTATGTAAAATTTTTAAAGATCTTCCAACACTGTTACTAGTCAAGAAACGTTTTCAGCTCCCCCAAAAAAGGTGAGTGAGCGTTGAGTCACCAGCTTTTCCATTTTCATTCGAATCATGCAATGGGGCGTAGCCATTTGTATTTTCTTATTTGGCCCCTTTTGGGAATACCCGGAGATTTAACAATTAACGTCTGATGATTTTAAAAACCCTTTCTGCACAGGGAATGCAGTTTAATTGTTTTGGTGCCGGTGACGGACAAACGGAGTATCATTTTATAAATATAAAAAGCCGTTTTCCTTTCCCCCTTGCTTGTCTTTTCCCAGAGGGGAAAAATTTTTGCGTTTCGGAGGTTTTTCGGTCAAAATTTTCGACTGCAAAAAAGGAATCTGATACCCGGAGGAAGCAGGTGTTGTAAGGTAAGGCAGGTTTTTGTTGGATCTGGCGATCCATTGCTAAACCTGTAGCTTTACTTTCGCCCCTGATCCTGCGTAATTACCGTCAAAATGTTTTGATATTTTAAAGGTGGCAAATTGTAAAAATTCAAAAATAGAGGTAGGCATGGAGGGAGAGAGAGGGGAGAGAGAGAGAAAAGGGGGGGGTATAAATATAGTTTTCGCACAAGAAATTTAAACCCGGGGTAAAAGTAGTTAGAAGTGATGTAGTCATGGGAAAAATTTTTTGTTTTCCGCAGTCAAGCGTATTTTACTACACACAGGTTTCAAAACCGTTCTTAATACTTCGAACGTGTTTGCCATGGGTCCCTTTCACCGAGGAAGCTGGAAACCTTTGTTCGGGGGTGGGGTGTCTGGGAGTGATAAAGGGGCGCCTTTATGTTTTCTTTGGCTTCACCCGAACAGCTGTTAGGGGTGCCCCCCGTTTCCGCAAGGACCGGCCTCTTGCAGTTGGGTGAAGGCCGTCCTTCTTTTAGCGGTATGTGGTTTATGGGGGAAAGAAGGAGAAATTTTCCACCTTTCAGTTTGTGGTACCAAGGATTAAAAAAGTCCGTTTGTTTCCTGCCCGAATTCTAAGTGGTGGTCTTGCTTATGCGTTTTTTGTTGGGGTGCGGCTCTTGATCTCGACAGAATAGAAAGATTTTACTATGATTTTGGGGGCTGAATTTTATGTCGTTTTTTCCCCACTGAGTGACTACAGCGTTTGTGATTCTTAATGGGTGAGGCAGTTGAGTCTAGAGTACAAGGAGGTCATTAGCCCAGTCGTGGAAGCCTTATATGCTAGGTTCAAAAACCCTAGGAATCCCCGGGTTTTCGATTTAAAAACCGTTCAACCCGAGTCGTGCAGTATTTTGACCTCGGAAATCTTGTTCTTCTTTGTGGAACGGGTTCCCTTTTTGTGATGTAGATGATTTAGGAGTTTTATGTTGAGTCAGATTTTTAGAAAATTTGGGAAATTCTTTTCTTAGATTCGCAGGGCATAAAGCCGTTTTTTCCTCTCGTTTTTTTTTCCACTTTTTTTGGGGTTTTAATCCGCGTGAAGATGGAGCCGATTTCTCCTAGCGTAAGTAAGAACCTTTTCTTTATTGTTCCGACGGTTTTTTTCGGTGTTCTCCCATTTATAATTGTGTGTGTGGATAAATTTATCTGAAATTATCCCTAACTAAGGAAATTTTCTTTTAGTAACAGAGTAACAAATCTTTGGAATAAAATTAACCCCTACATTAAAAGTGCACAAAATACTAACGTTTAAAAGCTCTACGATGATTGTATTATTGAAGATATTTTTTTTGACTTGATAAAAAAAAGACGTGAGCGAGTTAAAAACCCGACCGTTTTGAAGGGCAGTTAACAATAGAAGGACAGTAAAGCCCGTTTTGGCTTAATTGCTAAAGGAATTGTCCCAAAACCTAAACCTAAACCCAAACCTATTGTTTTGAGAATTGAGTTTTCTGGGGTCGGGGTTTTTCCTTGACAACCCCGTCTTTTAGCGTAAAATTATGAAGCAATCAATTCATTTTTATTTTTTACACCGATTTTCCCGACATGAGTTTTCCAAAAATGTTTCGATAACGGATCGAGATGGAAGGTGTTTTTACAAATTTTTTGCATTTTTTCTTGGATTTTCTGTTTAGATTTCCCCCTTTTATTGAGAGCTTCTTGTTCCGCGGTTTTTCGGTGTTTTCGATTTATTTTCTTTTGGAAACCCCGCGCCTTTTTTTTAATTTTTTTAGTCCCGGAAAAGTCCCGATTTGCCCTGGTTTCGACGCTCCTAGACACGGGATCTTGTGTGTTTTTGTTGTGTGTGTGTGTGGGGTGTGTGTTGGTGGTGCGTGCGTGCGTGCGTGCGTGGTGCGTGCGTGGGGGTTGTTGTGTGTGTGTGGTGTGTTGTGTGTGTGTGTGTGTGTGTGTGTGCGCGCGTGGGCGGCGTTGTTGGTGTGTGTGGTGTGTTGAGGAGAGAAGTGAGGGAGAGGAGAGAGAGAGAGAAAAAGGGGGAAGGAGAGAAGGAGGGGGAGAGAGAGAGGAGGAAGAATTTTTGGCGTGAAAGGGGTGTATTAAAAACTGCTGTGGTGTGTTGTGTGTGCTGGTGTGTGTGTGTGGTGTGGTTTGGGGGAAGGGGCGAGGGGAGAGAGAGAGGAAGAGAGAGAGGGGGGAGAGGAGAGAGAGAGAGTGAGGGGGGGGGGAGGGGAGGGGGGAAAAGGGAAATAAAAGGAAAGAGAATTGGTGTAAATGTGTGTGTGTACTGATGTGCGTGGTTTGGGGCGTGCGTTTCGTGCTGTGTGTGGTGTTGGGTTTTGTGTGTGTGTGTGGTTGAAGGGGAGGAGAGAGAGAGAGGGAGGAAGGGAGAGAAGAGAGAGAGGGTTACATGTATGAAGGTGTGATTTTAAAAGTTGGTATGCTGTAGTTAATAACAAGAGTGAGAAGGAAATCTATGTGAGTGCACGATAGTGTTTTTCATTCGAGCGATTGTAAGGAGAGGAGAGAGAGAGAGGAGAGGGAGAAGGAGAGAGAGAGAGAGGGAAAAAGGGAAAGGGGGGGGGGGGGGGGGTAACGAAAAGACGGGAAGATGTGGTGATGAAATGGTGGGGCGGTTTTGGAGGCGAAATGGGGAGTATTTTCAGGGCTAGAGAGTAACCTTCCTCCCAACGTAACCCCCTCCACCCCATCCACCCCGCCAACCACCCCGCTAACCCCCCACCCTATTTCCCCCCCCCCTCCCCCCCCATTTTTTTTTTCCTTTTGGGAGTTTTTGGCCAAAACGCATCACAGCTTTTAGCGAGTCCTGGCCTTTAGCCGTTTCCAGGGAACAAGGTGGAGAGGTGTTAGACGAAAGCTTAATCTGACAGAAGACAAAAAGATGAAGGTTAAAAGTGACCATCCCCCCAGAGCCCGTCTCGACCTCTCCCCCCCTCCCCTCCTTCTTCTCCTTCCCCTCCCCCCACTCCTTCTTCAAATGGTAGGGGGGTTGGGCGATGTCGGCGACCTGGCCCGGTGAGTAGACCATTACTGACCGGCGGCCCGGGTTTGTCGGGTTTTCTAATGGACGGGTAGGAACATGCGGGGGGGGAGGGGGGGGGGAGCTGTTTTTTTTCCCCACCTCTATCCCGGTGGGGCGGAAAAAGGGCCGGGGAAATGGACGTTGAAGGTCTTCAGGGGAAAGTAGCCCCCACTCCCTCCACCCCCCCAAATACCTCCCCCCCCTTCCCCCACAAGACGTACTGGCGGTGGTGTGTTGGCAAGACTTGGGGACCCCCAGGGGGGGGGTCACCCGCCCCCTCATGGTTCTGGTGCTTGGTGTCTGGTTTTTGTGTTGTTCTGCCGTGATTTTTAACCTGCGGCCACGAATCTGTTTCCCGGAAAATTTAAGCCTATGAAGTTCGCTTTACCCCCTTTAACGAGCTGGGGGTGAGCTTGTTCAGCCGCCCCGCCATCGTTGAGGGTTCCCCAGCAAAAAAGCAAAAACGCAGCGAACCCTCAATCTTTTCGTTTTCGTGCAAAAGTGTTTCCCAAGACCAAAAAGTTCGCCCCGACGAAGAGATAAGGGATTTTTGTTTGAAAAATTTTTTCCATTGTTTTGATGTGTTTGTCCCCGCTGAAGAAAAAACAAAAAAGGGCGAAACGGTTGGTTGTTTGTATGTCCGTTTTTCGGTGGAGGTCGTGGTTTTTTTTCCCTTTTGTAGAAGTCTTTTTTCGACGGAACATGAAGCTGGTGACGACTTCTGCTTTAGCTCTGGGGTTTATGCAGGGAGTCCCCCCCCCCCCCCCCCCCTCTCTCTCTCTCTCTTCTCCCTTTTCTCTCTCTCTCTCTCTTCTTCTCTCTCTTTCTGCGGCTGATTTATGCCTTGGTTCACGGTCGGGAAATGTGACCAGGGTCCTTGAGACTTTTTCCAAATCGCGTTAGTAAGAAACTCGCCCCGGGGGTTTTGCTTTGCGGAGTGATAAAACAGTAGGATGGGCTGTATAAATCGTACCGGAGGAGGTGGCGGCGATGGTGAAGAAAAATGCATAGGATTTTTTGTGAAGTTCCGCTTGGATTGATTTAGAGAACGACGAAATTTGAATCGAAAGTATTACGTTATTGAATTTAATTAAGTACGGTGGTCTGGAAATCGAGGGAGGAAATCAAGTAGGTCAGATTTATGTTCATTCTTCCTTTACGCCAAAAACGCTTATTCTGAAATGATCGATTTTTTCAACAGCGTCGTTTCCCCTATAAAAGGGCCCCTGACTCATTTGAGCTTTTTTCGTTCAGGTACAAAAAAATAGTGATGGTTACGCCTTAAGACCTCTAAGGAGAGCTCCAGTTTCGCTGCAAACGTCCCCAATCGTTCACTGAACAGCGAAGTTTTTTTAATTTTATTTTCAACGACAAATAAGTGTTGAAAGCAGTTGTGTCACCGCACAGGTAAGAAAAATCATTCAAGGCGTGAATTACGACATTTCCACAGCTGTCCCGAGAAAAAAAAAAAAATAAGGGGAAATAAACCCAATGTTCATTGCGAAGAGAAAATTTTCACAATTTTAGGTCAAGCAAATGTGCTTTTAATAGTTTTACGGTGTAAAAAGTTGATCTGACGCGCACGCCAGGATAACGTGTCGTGAGCACAATATCCCCCTCGTTCCCGCGACAGTTGGTGTTTCCCAATTCTGATTTAACTTTTAAGCTGCTGATTTGGGGAAAAATTTCTTTGGGCGCGGGGCCCCCGCGGTATTGTTCCATGAAAACCCCTTGGAGTCACTTCGCTGCCGCGAGGTCTAAAATGTTCCCCCTTGCGATTTCGAAAACCGTCTGTCGTGACCGCAAGTTTCCGATTTTATGTTCGCGGAAGCAGTGATAATTGACCGTTGTGATCCGGGGTCGTCGTTTGATTTTGGGGTTCCCGTCACGGATCGAACCCCAGTTTGACGGGGTCTTGTTCGGGGCTTCTTTTTTCCCCCAAAGGTAGATTAAAAAAGGGGGCAGTGATTTCATGAGAAAATTCAACATTTAACCCTTTCCGAACGGTCCAGTCCACCCTTTGATGCGTCCCCCCCAAAGTGACAATGTACTGGCATTGAAAATGTTTTTACAAATTTTGGTGACAATGGTTCTGACTTTTTGGTAATTTTGTGGCGACAGAAAACAGACAAAAAAAAAAAAAAAAACAAAACAAACAAAAAAAAACAAAAAAAAAAAAACCACACCAAATACAAATAAACCTGCCACAACTGCGGGTGTAAACATTACTCTTGGGTGAAGCGGTGTTTCGTGGTGTCAAACGCTATAAAAAGCCGAAGCATACCCGGGGGTAATCTTATAAAAAAGAAAATTTCAAAGGCGAAATCGTATATGTTTTAAGGCGGTGATCACTTAAATGGTATTTCCCCATGAATAATCCCCGGTTTTAGGAAAGGGAAAAAAAATTTTTGACAAGTAAAGTGTACAATTTTACGAAAAAATTAAGGTAACACACTCTTTAAAAAAGGGGGGTGATGCAGTTTTTTTTACGTCGCCAAAATTTTCTTGAAAAAAAAGAAAAAAAAAAAAAGAGGAGGCTGGTAAGACCCAAAAGAAAAGAAGGAAAATAGTCTGTTTTTCCTACAACAAATAAAAGGGGAAAAGGTCAAAGAGGCAGAAAAAAAACCCGTGGACTTTGTAAAAAAAAAAATAGAAAAAAAAGTGTCAAAGAACAGAGAGAAGAGCTGAAAAAAGGGGAGATGACTAATGCGAAAAAGGGGAGATGACAAATGGCAGAAAAAAGGGGAATGACTAATGCAAAAACGGTAGATGACTATTGGCAAAAAAGGGGAGATGACTAATGGCAGAAATAAGGGAGATGACTAATTGGCAGAAAAAAGGGGAGATGACTAATGGCAGAAAAAAAGGGAGATACTATGGCTAGAAAAAGGGAGATGACTATCATGGCAGAAAAAAGAGGAGACGATAAATGGCAGAAAAAGGGGAGATGACCTATTGGCAGAAAAAGGGAATGACTAATTGGCAAAAAAAGGGAGATGACCAGCAACATAAGTGTATGGTCTCGCAAGGTTCGACCGCACGAAACACTCCAATACTCGAACTCACCTTCCGCTCACCGTTAACGAAAAAGGTTTAACTCCCCGAATGGTTTAAAACTTCCCAGGAGTTAAACTGTTCATATGTAAATTTTAAACTCCCTGGGAGTTAAAATAGAATGAACTCCCACCCTGTGCCAAAATAACTCCACTCAGTAAAACTTCCAAAATGTTCTAAAACTCTTTTTTGACAAGTCTCAACAAATTCTTCGAAACATTAAGGTGGGAGTCATTTTGTGCATATATCTAGAACTTAACTCCCACCCTAACAGAATCCTCCCCTGGGAGTTAGTACAGATTAACTCCCGAGTTAATCCAGCTGTTACAGTTTAATTCCCTGCCCACTAAGGGAAGTCATTTTTCACATTTAGAATAACTCCCCCTGTGAGTTATTGGTTACACGTGTTTTTCTGACTCCCAGGTAGTTACTTTGTAACAGAGGGGGAGTTAATCTAATCATGACTTAAGATGACTCCCCACCCACCTATTCCCATGTGTCTTTCGGTAAGAGATGGAGGATATTAATGTTCATGATCATCACATCAGTATCCATAGGGAAAGGAAATTCCGTGTACATATCATGTGCTCATCTATGCATGTCCTTGATATTTTACTATGCCTTTTGGGTATATAATCTGAATGTAAAGTATGTTTATACATAAAATTAATGGTTTGATGCCTTGGTAGAAATACTGTACCTTCAGTCTTTGGCCCTCTCTCCCCTCTCTCTCTCTCTCTCTCTCTCCTCTATGCGACTATCAAACAGTCACCCATAAGTTGTAGGCCATTAAACTCAAAGGGAGTAAAAAATGGAAAAATTTTCAATTTTTCATTGTGTCATCCGCCAAATTAGGGAGTGGGGGGGGGGGGGGGGGGGGGGTGTTGAGAGGATAAGGAAGGTGGGAAAAAATGTCGAGTGGTCGCGACGTGACGTAAAAATTTTTTTTATTGACTCGCTAAAATCTGGGAGAGAAGGAAGGAGAAGAAAGGCTGGCGTAGATTAGAATTGTGTGTGTGAGACACATGGATAGAGAAAGGGGGGAGGGTGCCTGTTTTGTACAATTTGTACAGAGGGGGGCTGCTGGGACCGATCTGATGAAGTTGTCATGTGACTCGTCACGGTGTGGTGGTGTGCGTGTGCCCAAACTAAAAATGAAAGCCGGCAGCCCAAAAGAAAAACACACATTTTTCAAAAATTCAGGACACGTGACTAAAAACACACAAACCCAATAATATCGAAGGAAAAATTCTACCTGACAATCTTGATCTGGCAAGTTTGTGTAAGAAACACACACACACACACACCACACACACACACACACACACACATTTCGAAAAAAAAGGGAAATAATATATATATATATATATATAAAAATATATATACATACATACATACTTAAAATACATACATACATAAAATAAGATGCATGGGTGGTAGCGAGGTGCGGGAGTGGGTGGGGGGTGTGGATGGGAGTCATTCTGGTGGTATGTCATAATAATTCCCCTGGAGTCAAACTGAAAACAAAAGGGAGTTAGTTTTTTATATTCTAGTTTAACTCCCTGGGAGTTAAAATTTACAATTGAACAGTTTAACTCCCTGGGAGTTTTAAACCATTCGGGGAGTTAAAACTTTTCGTTACACCGGCATCCTCAAGGGGGCACGAAGCTGTGAACCCAGACTAAGTTTGAAAAAGACTGTAGTTTTAACAGAATTTCGGTCAGGGCTGTGTTTGTAGATTGCTGTTTCCTGTGTCTT
>CM031603.1:8080542-8085797 GCA_018398815.1 Conus ventricosus | reverse complement strand
GGGGTTTGTTATGCTAGCGTTGGGTAGTGTCATTCAAGTTACATGGGTTAGTGTGGATGTGGACAAGACTGAGGTGTTGGAGTGGGAACAGGGTTATCTGGGTTGTATCTTGAAAACGATTGTGAGTAAAGTAAGGTTTTACAACATGATCTCCAGACAAGAAGATAGTGTAGTTATTCAACCATTCTACATCAAGACTCTACTCCATATCCCCACTATCTCCCACACTACGGGATCATACAAGATGTAAAAGTCCCGAATTACTATTTACACAGGAAATAAGTAAACAGGACTATAGTTTTACACGACGAAAAACACTTGCCATGAGTGACAGCTTCGATTTTCATGTGAAGACAGTTCTCTAATCCTCACAGGAAAACAGCTGTATATATGAAAGCAGCTAATCGTCATGGGAAAAGAGTTTTCTAATGTTAAAAAGACACAAGTATCGTAACACATGAGTATCGTGGGAAATGAGTTTTCTACATATGAAAACAGATAGTTGTCATGGGAAAATAGTTTTCTACATGTGAAAACAGATAATCATCATGGGAAAAGAGTTTTATACATGCTAAAACAGACATTTTTCGCGGGGAAAGTTTTCTTCATGTTAACACAGATACTTTTCATGGGAAAAGAGTTTTCTACATGTGAAAACAGATAATTATCATGGCAAAAGAGTTTTCTACATGTGAAAAACAGAAACTTATCATGGGAAAAGATTTTTCTACATGTAAACACAGATAGGTATCATGAGAAAAGAGTTTTCGACATGTGAAAACATAAGTGTTATGGGAAAAGAGTTTTCTGCATGTGAAAACAGATAATCATCATGAGAAAAGAGTTTTCGACATGTGAAAACATAATTATTAATGGGAAAATAGTTTTCTGCATGTGAAAACAGATAATCATCATGAGAAATGAGTTTTCGACATGTGTAAACAGATAATAACCACGGGAAAATAGTTTTCAACATGTGAAAACAGGTTATTATCAGGGGAAAAGAGTTTTCAACATGTGAAAAGGTAATTATCACGGGAAAAGAGTTTTCAACATGTGAAAATAGATAATCATCATAGGAAAGAGTTTTCTACATGTGAAAACAGATAATTACCATGGCAAAAGAGTTTTCTACATGTGAAAACAGAAACTTATCATGGGAAAAGATTTTTCTACATGTAAACACAGATAGGTATCATGAGAAAAGAGTTTTCGACATGTGAAAACATAATGTTATGGAAAAGTTTTCTGCATGTGCAAACAGATAATCATCATGAGAAAAGAGTTTTCTACATGTGAAAACATAATTATTATGGGAAAAGAGTTCTCTGCATGTGAAAACAGATAATCATCATGAGAAATGAGTTTTTCGACATGTGAAAACATATATTTATCATGGGAAAATAGTTTTCAAACATGTGAAAACAGGTTATTATCATGGGAAAAGAGTTTTCAACATGTGTAAACAGTAATTATCATGGGAAAAGAGTTTTCTACATGTGAAGATAGATAATCATCATGGGAAAAGAGTTTTATACATGTGAAAACAGATACTTTTCGTGCGAAAAGTTTCTTCATGTGAAAACAGATACTTTTCATGGAAAAGGTTTTCTACATGTGGAAAACAGATAATTATCATGGCAAAAGAGTTTTCTACATGTGAAAACAGAAACCTATTCATGGGAAAAGATTTTTCTACATGTAAACACAGATAGGTATCATGAGAAAAAGAGTTTTCGACATGTGAAAACATAAGTGTTATGGGAAAAGAGTTTTCTGCATGTGAAAAACAGATAATCATCATGAGAAAAGAGTTTTCGACATGTGAAAACATAATTATTATGGGGAAAGGGTTTTCTGCATGTGAAAAACAGATAATCATCATGAGAAATACGTTTTCGACATGTGAAAACAGATAATTATCAATGGGAAAAGAGTTTTTCAACATGTGAAAACAGGTTATTATCATTGGAAAAGAGTTTTCAACATGTGAAAACAGGTAATTATCATGGGAAAGAGTTTTCACATGTGAAAACAGATAATTATCACGGGAAAAGAGTTTTCAATATGTGAAAACAGATAATTATCATGGAAAAAAGAGTTTTCAAACATGTGAAAACAGATAATCATCATGGGAATAGAGTTTTCTACGTGGTGAAAACAGATAATCATCATGGGAAAAGAGTTTTCTACATGTGAAAACAGATAATCATCATGGGAAAAGAGTTTTTCTACATGTGAAAACAGATAATCATCATGGAAAAGAGTTTTCGACATGTTGAAAACAGGTCATTATCATGGGAAAATAGTTTTCTACATGTGAAAACAGGCAATTATCATGGGGAAAGTTTTCTACATGTGATAACAGATAATCATCATGGGGAAAGAGTTTTCAACATGTAAAAACAGATATCATCATGGAAAAAAAAAAAAAGAGTTTTTCGGCATGTGAAAACAGGTAATTATCATGGAAAAAGAGTTTTCGACATGTGAAAACAGGTAATTATCATGTGAAGAGCGTTTTCGACATGTGAAAACAGGTAATTATCACGGGAAAAGTTTTCAACATGTGAAAACAGATAATTATCATGGGAAAAGAGTTTTCTACACTGCCGGCCGGGACGGGTGCCTGTTCTCGGGGGAAGGGGGTGGGGTGGGGGTGGGGGGCTCCCTGGTGCCACAACGTCGCACTGTGTACGTCCAGTGATGCCAGACATTCTGCAGTTAAACAGCGGGAAAAAGGACTCTCTCTCTCTCTCTCTCTCTCTCCTCTCTCTCTCCCTCTCTCTCTCTCTCTCTCTCTTTCTCTCTCTCTCTCTCTCTCTCTCCCTCCCTCCCTCCTCCCTCCCTCCCTCTCTCTCTCTCTCTCTCTCTCTCTCTCTTTTCCCTCCCTCCCTCCCTCCCTCCCCCCCTCTCTCTCTCTTTTCTCTCTCTCTCTCCCCTCTCTCTCTCTCTCTCTCTCTCTCTCTCTCTCTCTCTCCTCTCTCTCTCTCTCCCCCCTCCCTCTATCTGTTTTGGTGTGTGTGGTGTGTGTGTGTGTGTGTGTGTGTGTGTGTGTGTGTGTGTGTGTGTGGTGTGTGTGTGTGTGTGTCATCAAACACATGTACGTGTTCTTTTGATTTTCATGTCTCACTGAACAGCATCACGCAATAATTTCACAAGCACGCACGTGCAGCGACCTTCCGTTTTGAGGACAAACATTTACTTTACTCTCTGCATACATCGATAGACACATCTGATGAGGGGGCATAGGGATCCATGAGAAATTTAGATGGAGAAGGCGGGAAACGTCAGAAGTAGACGAAGAAAAAGAAGGGGAAAAAAAGAGAAGAATCAGGAGAAGGAGGAGGATTAGAAGAAAGCAACACCAAAAAAAAGAGATAATGAATAAATAAATAAAAACGCAAACGACAGCAACAAACACAACCACAGTAGTAATGAAACACACACAAAAATGACGATAGCAGTAACAATAAGTACAACGTGACAAAAAAAAATCATAACAAACAATAGTGTGTGTGTGTGTGTGTGGGGTTGTGTGTGTGTGTGTGTGTGTGTGTTGTGTGTGTGTGTGTGTGTGTGTGTGTGTGCGTGCGTGCGCGCGCGCGCTTGCTTGTGTGTGAGTGTGTTTGTTTGTTTGTGAGTGTGTGTGCGTATGTGTGGGTGTGTCTGTGTGTGTGTGTGGTGTGTGTGTTGTGTGTGTGTGTGTGTGTGTGTTGTGTGTGTGTCTGTCTGTCTGTCTGTCTGTCTGTCTGTCTGTTGTCTGTTGGCATTATGTCATAAGGAAGGATGCAGATGAGGTTTAAAGATAATAGTAATGGGAGTGTGATAATATCCCATGCTACGGAAGAGCCATGGGGCAATCTCATAACTCTCTCCCTGCAGACAGTCTGGGCAGATGCTATCATGCGTGATGCCTCAAAAATGGCCTGTTTTATTCTTTTGCCATTTTCCTTGCGTTTTTCCCAACACAACACAAAGTATACAGAGAAGAAAGAGAGAAAAAAAGGAGCCAGGAAAAAGCATGAAAATATGTTAATTAGAAGAAAAATTACGGATGGAGGAATTTTCCAGATCGAACGGTTGACTTTGATGTTCAAATTTAGATGTAGTAACCATAAATTGCAAATTGAAATTGGAAGACACCATAATGTTCCAAGAGAAATTTCGTATTTGTCGTAACTGTGAAATGGGGTGAAATTGGAGATGAATTTTATTGCATCATGGAATGTCCAACATAATTATAATGAACTTCGTGAAAAATTCATCCCTAAAAAATATCTAAAACCAAAGTCTGTTTTCAACTTTTGTAATTTATTTCAAAAAGGAAGACGCATTTGTTTGAATATTAGTAAGTTTCTTAAAAATGGGAAGATTGTTTAATGAAATCATTACAGTTCACCAGGATTCCGCATTTCGCAACCTATGTTCACACATTGTTCTGAGTGAGTTTCGTATTTCTCTTTGTTACATCTGTATCCTCCATGCCCCAACAGGGGTCAAAGGATTAAATCTGAATTGAACTGAATTGTCTGTCATGCAGTTTCATCCACCAGAACAGTGGTAAACAAGAAGATAGGGGTTGGGCAGTGATTCCCATACCCTCAAAAAAAATGTTCATCTAATTTCTATCGGGTTAAGCTTGTGAGCATCTTCTTTTTATTTTGCTTCAAAACATAAAGAGAATAATTCTATTCAAATGACGGTGTTAATTGTGTGACGGTAGTGATGATCTTGATAATGACGATGATGATGCGGTAAAAAAGATGTGTGTTACATACTGTACAGATGTGAAGTCATACGTCATTCATACAGATGATAAGACAGAAGTGGGTAAACCAAGGACCTGAGTCAGATTTTTCCAACATTTCAAACTGCTGCCTTCCTTCTCGTCTGGTTTCAATCAATCATAAACACTAGGATCAGGACGCTTGCAATACAGTGTGAAAACCAGTTGAAATAAACACAAATCGCCTGCCTTTACTTCACTGCCATCGGCACCAAAGACTGAAGATGAGGGAAAAGAAAGAGTAGTCAAGATGATAGGATGCTGGAGATATATAGCGTTACACGTGACAGACAAGATGACAGTGATGCTGGAGATATATAACGTGACAGACAAGATGACAGTGATGGTGGAGATACATAACGTTACTCGTGAAAGACAAGATGACAGTGATGATGGAGATCTTCTTCTTCTTCTTCCTAAAACACCGGTTCACTCAAAAACGAGTAGGTCACCAGCGCGCATGTTA
>CM031603.1:8073042-8078042 GCA_018398815.1 Conus ventricosus | reverse complement strand
ATAACGTAAAATTATCTTAGATTAGGCCTAATTCAAATAGAAAGTCTTTTCTGCCTTAGGTTATATGCGTCGTTAATGAACTTAGCAAGCAATTTAATAGTATCCTCATTTTCCGTGAAAGAATACCAACAAGATCATGTCTCATCACATCACGATTACCAAATAAGTCACATGTCACACGTAAACCATCATATTCCTTACATACGAACAAAAAATGTGCTTCATCCTCTAGTCCGTCTGAACACAATGGACATACAGCATTCTCAGGAACATCTTTTAAATACCAGCTTCTATTTATAAACAGTCCTAACGTTCTCATCCTAAATCTTGCTAAGTATCCCCGGTGCCATTTATTTGTTATAATGTTTAGGTATTTTTCAGGCTGAAAGTAATCTTTAAATGAATTATACCAGGCATATTTACTATTTTCTGTTATATGTGAGTGCCAGTTTTGTTGATAACAATCAATAAGCCGCTGTTTAAATTCATACAAAAACAGTTTTTCATTTTCCACCCCTTGCATCAACCAAATTATGCCAAATCCATTTTCGGTTAAAGCTCTTTGATATCTGATGCCCAATTATGATGCCCTGTCTCATGTTGTCTAACGAGCATTTCATACGCCTGTTTACATATACGAGTTACTGGTAACCGGGTTAGTTTTAGCCAGTATCTCAGACATTTAACATAGGTTCTTATAGCAACGGGTATCTACCTGATTCACCATACGACATTTTATTTGAAGAATGTAAAGGTATATTTAAACATCTCTTAATGGCATAAGTGTGAACATTTTCCATATGTTTGTTTTCCTTTAATCCCCAAATTTCAGCGCCATACGTCAGCATCGGTTCAATTTGAGAATCAAATAATTTCCAAAACAGAATAATATCAGTGGATCCAAGTCTTCTCAAAGCACGAAGAATTTCAATTACCCTTTTTTCCCTTTCGGGCTGTTTCTGACCATCCTGGTGTCAAACTTAATTTTGTGGTGAAAATCATGCCCAAGTACTTATATTGGTTTGTAACTCTGACTCATCTTTACCGTACCACCATATTTCGTTTGCAGATAGATACCCTCCTTTGCGGAAAACGATTATGTTAGTTTTGTCTAAATTTACTGTTAATTGCAATCGATCTGCTTCAGATTTGAACACATTAAGTTGGTTTTGGAGTCCTATTGGAGTATCTGAAAACAAAATAACATCATCGGCGAATAGTAATAGAATATTTCAACTGCTCCTGGAAGTAACTGTATGCCATGTCTTCCACGTTTAGACAACTCTATAGCAAGTTCATTGATAAAAAAGAGAATAATTGTGGACTTAATATGCAGCTTGTTTTACACCTCTTGGACAAGAGAAATATTTAGAATATAAACATTTGTCGCGAACACAAGCCAAAACTGTATCATATATTCCTCTTAAAGCCTTGTACAATTTACCGTCAACACCCAGATTTTCTTAATATATCCCATAATATATTTCTATTGACGGAATCAAACGCCTTACGAAAATCAACAAATGCTACATACAGTTTTGAATTTCTTGAAAGATAACGCTGGACTACTGAATACAATGTGAAAAATATGATCGGTTGTACTATAATCCCTTCTGAAACCTGCTTGTTGTTCAATAATTTTTTCCTCCCTCTCTGCCCATTGCGTTAATCTTTTATTCAAATGCTAGTATACATTTTACCCAGTACACTTGATAATGACACCCCTCTATAATTATCTGGAATATTTATGTTTCCCTTTTTAAACAAGGGTACAATTATTGATTTTGACCACTCAGTTGGGGAAAATTCCACTATGGAAGAGTCTGTTAAACAAATTGATAAGAAATTCTGTAATCAGATTATTAGAATTTTTCAACATCTCATTGATTATACGACTGGGCCTGCGCTTTTACCACATTTTAAACTTTTAATACTGTCCTTTACCTCTCTTGTAGTTATTGGATCATTAAATAAAGGTTCTTGAGAATATTTGTCCTCTACATCAAATATGTCCTCCTGAGAATCAGAATTATCCAATGAGTTAAAAACACTCTGAAAATGATCGTGCACATGTTCAACCGATTTTGATTGTAGATAAAAGTTTTTTTGCTTATTGATCTTATTGTTGACCAAAACAATTTTGGGTTGTTAACAGATGCTTTCAGTTTTACTAATCTATCAAAATCAAATTTCTTCTTTTTATCTTTTTTTAATTTATTATAATCTGTTCTAGCCTTTACGTAACTTTGTCTTCGTTCAATAAGGTTTGTTTTAGAACGTCTGTAACTTCTGAGGAGGCCCTTGACTTGTTTTTTTCATTCTTTCACAATTCCTATCAAACCAATCATTAACTTTTTTTGTATACCTCCCAACCACACGAACCATACACGCAGCAGCTCCATATAACGCATTCGAAAAAAGATCAAAACATTCATTTACATCAAAATCCAAAAGATTGTTTGTCGTTCCATGCTCTCTTTAAACGTATTAGATTCCAGTTCCTCTCTATATATCTGTGCATTTTCCTCACACCACACAACTTTTTCCTCGCCACGCACTGTTGTCTCTTTTCCACACACTCTCTCCTTTCTCCCATCGCATTTCAACAGGCAAGTGCCAAGAATACAATTGTTCATTAATATAGCATGTCACAGTAACCATGTAGTTCCTCAGACACAATAAAATAAATCAATGGTACTGCTTCCGTGCGGTGAATATATGTAAAATCGCCATGTGAATCCCTTGACAGCAACCATTTAATATTATTAAACCAGACATGAAACAAAAGTCCAACAGTGATTTACCAAATTCATTAACAGTTGTATCATTAGAACATCGTAGGAACCTTTCTCCTTCATCATTAATCCAGGTTTTCATTAGGGTGTAAATAATCAATCATATTTTCAATTTTGGGTTGTTCATATCCTGTCCTAGAATTAAGATCGCCACAAAAAATAACATACATATCTTCCTTTTCGAGCAAGTCTGACAGGTGTTCTTCAAAATATAGAATGCCATTTTTCATGTCACAGTTATTATAATAAGGACTACCTTCAGGGGGAACATAACCAGCAATGAATATAAAACGTCTTTTTCCATATCAAATAAACATTATATCCAATTTCAAAACAATCAAATTATCGCACTTTACTCTAACTTGCATAACAAATGAGAAAAGCAGTCTTTTACCAGCACCAAAACTCACCTGAATTTCTTCCATGCGAAGACAATTTCGTTGCAGGAGCATCATATTTTGCATGATCTTGAAACATATTACAGAAAATCATATGTACCAACAAAAGTCTCAGTCAAGCACACGAAATCAAATTCACGAAATAATTAATAAAAGATAAATCATTAATTTTACTCAAAAGGCCCTCGATGTTATAACACAGAAACGTTAATCGCGTTGCCGGTTGATCATGCTTGTCCTATTTGTCACTGGAGCGTGACCCAGATCGCAACGCTCGCCCATCGTCACTGCCACTACCAGTGGCCGCGGGAAATGTGCGAGCGTTCACTGACAGGTAACTTTCAACTCGTCTGCTGTCTGTCTTTACTACGGTCTGCACGTGTTACCCCCCTCCATCTATTTCCCCCCCCCCACCACGCCTGCGCTGTCCCTCACCAGTGAAGCCGAGGTCGATTTCATCCCACCAATCTCCCCTCTGTCCTTCCCCTTTTGCTGTGAGAAGAACTGGCTAGGTGGGCGTTGTCCGGGGTCACATGACGCGAGGTTTCCCCACTGCTAATAATAGCGGGAGTTTGTTGATGTGTCACTGGCGTTGTTGGCGTGTTGCCCTCTCTGCCCCTTGTGTTCCTTCCATCGGTCCGTGTGGGATGTTGTGCGGGTGTGGGTCTGTCATCGTGCCTGGTCCTTGCCTGGTGCCTGATCGTTTCTGGGAGGTCGTTTGGGCCGATCGTCATTACACCTCGCACAAAATAAGCAGAGAGTCCATCCCTTTTTGCCTGTGAAACCATGGCTGCTGACGTCTGGTAAGATCGTTTGCGATCCGGACACCTTGGGCCTGCAGCTGATCACGACAGTCTTCTATTCTTTAACAGTTCCATCTTGTCCCTCCAGTTTCTGAGTTTGATGATCATGGGTTTGGGATCACCTTGTCCTATCCGATGGGCTCGGACAATATCGTCTTCAGACCATTTCTTTGGGCCATCAACGCTATTCAATGCACGCACAACAGCTGCAGCACACTCATCACAGCTTTCTCTCGGCGCCTGTTGAGGGATTCCAAACAGTCGGAGATTATCCCTGCGGGAAAATTCTTCCAAAACGGTCTATTTCAGCATTCATGTGACTGATTTCGGTTCGAAAATTTTCAACAGACTCCGATAGTACCTGTGTCTCTTCTTTCTGTTTACGTGTGGCCGAGTGCAGTTCTGTTACGTCATCATTTTCTGGGAGACAGTGTTTGACAGATATGTGTTGTTTTCTCCAGCCTATTGCAACGTTCACCGATCTCGTCACATTTCACATTCACTCTTTCCAGCTCAGACTTGATGGCAGACAGATCACCTCGAATCATGCTTAATTCCTGGCTGTGCTGCTGTCCCTGCCTCTCTATAGCGTGAAGGATTTGTTGCAACCGCATCGTTTGAGATGTGTGAGTCACACGCGGGTTGTGTGGAATCGCCAGAGGTAGCCAACTTGTCGCTCTTTGTCGTGTCGTGATCATGATCAGTGGGCCAGGGTTCGATTCTATATCGTGTGATAACAGCAAACGACGCAGTGACAACGTGGCATACAGAACACACAATGAGGCCAGCGCATGACTGTGCACTGGCGGCATGTGTGTGGCACAGTGTGTAGGGCTGTCAACACTGCACTCTCCGTTCACACATACGGTACGTCACGCTTGAAAGGCAGTTTGCAAACACTTCTGATGACTGTGTGTGAAAAACATCTTGACTAGTCACAGCCTGAGCATTTGATGACAAACAGTTCAGGAAGGAGAGCACAAACAGCAACACGGTGAAGGAAC
>CM031603.1:8060542-8063042 GCA_018398815.1 Conus ventricosus | reverse complement strand
TTAGAAAAAAAAACAATTCTTCTCTTTCTTCTCCCTCGCCCCCCCCCCCCTTCCCATCCCTCCACACCACACAAACACACACACACACACAAACACACACACACACACACACACACGCGCGCGCGCGCGCACGCACACACACACACAGACACACACACGCACGCACACACACACACACACACACACACACACACACACACACACACACACACGCACGCACGCACGCACGCACGCACACACGCACGCACGCACGCATACACACTCACACACACACACACACACACACACACACACACCACACACACACACACACGGGCACAACCCCCTCCCTCGTCACTCTCCCCATTATCCATTTCCTCTTAGCATTCAACATCTACTTCCTTTCATTTTTTTTTTTTGGTCGTAGATGGTTTCATGTAAAAAGGTAATTTCACCTCTATTCAGTGCTTCATTCAAAAATAAAGTTTTGACTTTGACTTAGACACACACAAACACTCAGACGAGAGAGTGAGACACTCAGACAAACAATGGCAAACAGACGCAGACGGACTAATGGGAAGACAGACAGAATGAGAGAGGACCAAAGAGAGTGAGAGAACAAAACCATACATAAGGAAGCAGAAACAAAGACAGAGAAAGAGGACAGGGAGGACAAAGAAGACACTTAGACAGAAAGACAAAGACACATGCACACACTTACTCTTTTTTTTTAAAGTCTATTTTCTCTCAACTGTTCTGTTAATGGTTAGTATTATGATGGAAATATGGAATTCAACTGGAAAATGATAAACGTTTCTGACCCATCATTACACACAAATAAAAATAAGCAAATGAACTACCCTGCCAAATGGAAAAAAAGACAGGTCTGGACACGAGAGACAGACAGTAGAACAGACAGATACGCATACATGTTTGACAACAGAAACAAAAGAATTACCGGCCAGCCAGACAACAAATCAAGGAACCAGCCATCAAACCAAGCACGCCACCGAGCCACCCAAAACCCAAAGAATTAGACATAAATAAAAATACAAATACTAGAAAACAAATAGCCACACACACAGACAGACAGACACACACACACACACACACACACGCGCGCGCGTGCGCGCGCGCGCGCGCGCGCGCGGTCGTTAGATTTCATCCTAAATTTTCCAATAAATAATTCCCAAATTATGATAGGTGTTGATTCGAAAGCAGCAATCCACTCGATTAAGTCTGCATGTCCTTCAATTCGTCTTGATATGGTATTAGAAATTCATCATCTCATTCATCTTTTATCCTTGAAAGGCATTACTGTTACTTTTTGTTGGATCCCCTCTCATTGTGGTATTGTACCCAACGAGCACGTAGATCAACTTGCAGGAAAAGCAGCTCAAAATGTCAATTACGCAACACCACTTAACATTCCTTTAGATTTGAAAGAATATTTTTCAATTATAAATTCAACGTCAAGAGAAAAAGTTAAAACATTACTGATGAACTCAGACGTCCAATAGTATCACAACTGTGTAAAGTTTAGTGATGGGTACAAGGGGAAAACGTACAAACAAGTCGCATTCTCGTCTAGGGAGATTGAAAGCTTAATCCATAGATTTCGTTTGAACGCATTGAAAACAAAATATTGTCATTACGTTACATGTATGTGTTGGGAAACCTTAAGTATCAGTCATTTACTAATTCAATGCCCAGGAGCAAGAGAACTCTTTACAAATTCGGGTATTGATGGTTACACTGATGGATCGACTTCCTTACCTTTACAAAGTATTTTAAACAGTTCTTGTGTTCTTGAGTCAAGTTGCAAATGTTTGTTAAGTAGTTCAATTGGCCTTTATCTTTAGATCTTATCTCTACTCAGTTACATAATTTTGTTTTGATTAAATGGAAGAGGGATAGAGGGGAGGGGTGGGGGTGGGGTGAGGATCTCATATTCTATCATTAACATATTAATACACTCAATCACTTACATACTTCATTCACCCACACATAAAACTGTCTGAATCACTGTAGTGGAAGTACATTAAACTGACGACAACACACACACACGCACATGCACACACACAGAGGGACACACACAGAGGCACACACACACACACACACACACACACACACACACACACACACACACACACACAGAACTACACGCACACACCACTCTCCTCTCTCTCTCTCTCTCTCTCTCTCTTCTCTCTCTCTCTCTCTCTCACGCACACACACACACACACACACACACACACACACACACACACACACCACACACACACGCACACACACAAACACATGCACACACACACACACACACACACACACACACACACACACACACGCACACACACAGAGGCACACACACACACACACACACACACACACACACACACACACACACACACGCACGCACGCACGCACGCACGCACGCACGCACGCACGCACGCACGCACGCACGCACGCACGCACGCTCGCTCGCTCGCTCGCTCGCTCGCTCGGACGCACGCACGCACAC
>CM031603.1:8048042-8055542 GCA_018398815.1 Conus ventricosus | reverse complement strand
AGATAGATAGATAGAGAGATAGATAGAGAGATAGATAGTCAGATAGAATGAAAGAGACCATGATAACAACAAAGGCAAATAAACATGCAGGTCGTGCACGCTACACAGAGAAATAACCTGTCATACATTTATCCATCCTCATGGGCATAGAAATCTGTCTGACGTTCGTCACTTTCTTCGTTCTGTGTTGGTCTTTTATGTAAAGCGTCAATATCTCCCATGCTCGGAGGACCAGTCGTCCACTGGTCAGTTCACAACCCCGTGGGAATCAAAAGCAATTTGGCCCGCTTCGCTTCACTGCCCATGGTGAGAACGAATGGTGATGAGGAGAGGGGTTGTTGTGAAACAGACGGTGGGGATAGTGAAGACACGGAATGCTATTCATCACAGATGAAGAGACTGGGTAATGCAGCCATGAAAAAGTCTAGGGTGAGGGGGGGGGGGGGGGGGGGGTCATTGTTGAGATCTGATCTACATGCAGATGGTAACATTTACATCAGAATTTTCTTTGGATGATTTTCGGGGGTCATCTTGGTTTCTCTGAAAGAGTGTTTGCGGTGAAAGAAAACTGTGAAATCATTTATCTTCTTTAACATGTTGGTGATGATATACATATGTAACTCTCACATCACTCATAAACTGACCCGAGGCATCTCAATCAAAAACAGGAAGCAAAGAAAAACGAACTGTAGTTGTGTGTGTGCGTGCGTGCGTGCGTGCGTGCGTGCGTGCGTGCGTGCGTGCGTGCGTGCGTGCGTGCGTGCGTGCGTACGTGTGTACATGCGTGAGTGTTGTATGTGTGTGTGTGCGTGAGTGTGTGTGTGTGTGTGTGCGCGCAGGGGGGAGGGGCGGTATGTGTGTGTGTGTGTGAGAGAGAGAGAGAGAGAGAGAGAGAGAAGAGAGAGAGAGAGAGAGAGAGAGAGAGAGAGAATACAGAAAGGACACGCATTTATAGATGATGTACTTGAAAAGAGAAATAATAATTGTACATTATGTATCCACAAAGACTACAAACAACATGTGGGGAAACACCGAGACAGTTTGTCACAGTTTCTCTACTTTTCTGTCAATACCCCCAAACTCCGGGAACCCAGTTACATCAGACCAATTACATCAGAACCCAATTACATCACAACCCAATTACATCGAACCCAATTACTCAGGGATAAAATTTCCTTTTTTTGCTTCATACGCCTGCCACAAGCAGTGGTGATGAGGAAAGTTTGCTTCATGCCCCCTGCCACAAGGAGTGGTGATGAGGAAAGTTTGTTCATACCCCCTGCCCAAGGAGTGGTGATGAGGAAAGTTTGCTTCATGCCGCCTGCCACAAGGAGTGGTGATGGGGAAAAAGTTTGCTTCATGCCCTGCACAAGGAGTGGTGATGGAAAAAAGTTTGCTTCATACCCCCTGCCACAAGGAGTGGTGATGAGGAAAGTTTGTTCATACCGCCTCCCACAAGGAGTGGTGTGAGGAAAGTTTGCTTCATGCCGCCTGCCACAAGGAGTGGTGATGAGGAAAGTTTGCTTCATACCGACTGCCACAAGGAGTGGTGATGGGGAAAAGTTTGCTTCATGCCGCCTGCCACAAGGAGTGGTGATGAGGAAAGTTTGCTTTATCCCCGCCTCCCAAAAGGGAAAAGTGGTGATGAGGAAAGTTTGCTTATTCCCGCCTGCCAAAAGGAGTGGTGATGAGGAAAGTTTGCTACATCCCGCCTGCCACAAGGAGTGGTGTTGAGGAAAGTTTGCTTCATACCGCTGCCAAAAGGGGAGGGGTGATGAGGAAAGTTTGCTTCTTCCCGCCTGCCAAAAGGGAGGGGTTTGATGAGGAAAGTTTGCTTCATACCGCCTGCCACAAGGAGTGGCTATGAGGAAAGTTTGCTTCTCCCGCCTGCCACAAGGAGGGGGTGATGAGGAAAGTTTGCTTATGCCGCTGCCAAAAGGAGTGGTGATGGGAAATTTTGCTTCATACCGCCTGCCACAAGGAGTGGTGATGAGGAAAGTTTGCTTCATCCCGCCTGCCACAAGGAGTGGTGATGAGGAAAGTTTGCTTCATACCGCTGCCACAAGGAGTGGTGATGAGGAAGTTTGCTTCATACCGCCTGCCACAAGGGGGTGGAGAGGAAAGGAGGGGGATAAAGGGAAAGTGGTTGAGATGACACACAAAGAGATGACACGGAAATATTATTCCACTAACGAGGAGTGTGGGCGGGTGGGCGTGAGAGAGGCTATGGTGAGGGGAGTAGAAGTACAGATTTGATCACTGCAGGACTTTTGCGTCTACTTCCAATCTTCTTTGAATGACATTTGGAGTCATTCTTTGCGGTAAAGACTTTTGTAACTTGTTTTCCTTTTTCCTCCTTTACGTTTTGTAACATTATCACCACACACCAATGTACACACATATACACCACATGTACACTACCAACACATACATAAAATGATAATAATGGCACATCCGATATGGGTAGGTACCAAGTTCGACTAGCGCGTTGGGTAGTTACGTAGGTCAGACATTTTTCGAAGTGTAACCATGGACAATGTCGTTAAATTCTCTCATCTTATTTAAAGGATTCATATAAATCAGCTTTAAATCATACACAGTGTGGTCTCAAACCTTAGCGGATTTTTGTGTAGCGTTTACAGACTAGCCCGCACGCAGTGCCCCTCATTGATGAAACTGAAACTGACACATGTTATCACGCGTTGGATTCTCTTCTTGTCTTTCTACAGCCAGCTGAGCGCAAGGGCCATATCCAGGATGTCCCCTTAGCACAGTCACTATCTAGGGTTTGTACCCTCTTCAGCGTTTGCACACGTCCAATGCTGTCGAGCTCACGGGGGGGAGAAAGAAAAAGATGAAAATACTAGCGCCATGGTGAAAGGAAGAAAATACACACATATGTCATACCCCGAGTGTATTTATGACTCTACTCCATAGACTGTCAAATAAACACGGAGGGGAAAACTGGCAGCCACTTCGTTCCCTTCTCTTATTTTTATGAAACCTAAACGTGCCAATACTCCCTATCACCATGGGGAAAAGACAGCAACAGGCGGACAAAATAACGCCCACCGGAATCAGATCAAATTGTTTCATCTTCGCTTCATGCCCGCGTCGAGTAAGTGGTGATGTGAAGAGAGGGAGGAGGGAGTGATGGAGATGATGGTGGTTTAATGGGGACATAGAAAGCTGTCTTCATAGCGACATGAGAAGGGCGGGGGCAGAGAAGGGGCGTGGGGGGGGGGGGGGGTAATTTCTCCGGCATGCTAAAGTGAACGGGGTTAATCACTGCGAATTGATCACTGTTGCGGGTAATGGTGTCGTCTTATAGTCTCTCTTTTACGTAATGGTCAGCGGGCAGATGGTTGTGATGAAAGGAGCTTTTTATCCCGCCCCGACTGCTTCAAGTCTGTACCTTTTTCCATCTCTTAGTTATGTAATATTCACACTTCTTTACAGCCACATGTCGGGTTCCCAGCGGTGCCAGTTACACACAGAGAAATGAATACGGGGACGGGGAATGAAAGTTCAGGACCTTTCCTGTCTGTCCTCATGGGGAGAACAAAAGACAGTGTTTTACATCTCTCCTTTGGAGTTCTTGTCCTCACGTGAAAACAAAGACGGCTGTTTTACCATCTCTCCTCTGGAGTTCTTGTCGCACGTGAGAACAAAAGACATCTCTCCTGTGAAGGTTCTTGTTATTCCTAAGAAACTGTGCAACAGGAATGTAGTATCTGTGTCATCTACTAATTGCTGTGGTCTTGTTTCCATCACGTCAAGAATGTTCTGTAACTTCAGTTTAAAGAAAAGAAAAGCATGGAAACGCAGATGACAGTTGAGTTGTTTTGAGGCTGTATGTTTTTGCTGCTGTTGGGTTTGTTTTTTTATTTCATCGTTTATGTTGCTACTGTTAGTGATCTAAGCGTGGTGGGGGTTTGGTGGTGGTGGTGGTGGTGGTGGTGGTGTGGTGATGGGGTGGTGGTGGTGGTGGTGGTGGGGGGGTGGTGGTGGTGGTGGGGTGGTGGTGGTGGTGGTGGTGATTTTTAAGATGAACATTATTGTGGGTGGAAAGGTTATCTGGATTGCCTTTGAATATGAATATATATTTGCCCAGAAGATATGAAACATGATGGGTTAGTTTAAGTACTGGATGTGAAATTATTGCCTTTGAATATAAATATATATTTGCCAGAAGATATGAAAATGATGGGTTAGAAAGTACTGGATGTGAAATATATTGCCTTTGAATATGAATATATATTTCCCCAGAAGATATGAAACATGATGGGTTAGTAAGTATGGATGTGAAATATTTCCCTTTGAATATGAATATATATTTGCCCAGAAGATATGAAAACATGATGGGTTAGTAAGTACTGGATGTGAAATATATTGCCTTTGAATATAAATTTATTTTTGCCCAGAAGATATGAAACATGATGGGTTAGTAAGTACTGGATGTGAAATAAATTGCCTTTGAATATGAATATATTTTGCCCAGAAGATATGAAACATGATGGGTTAGTAAGTACTGGATGTGAATATATTTCCTTTGAATATGAATATATATTTGCCCAGAAGATATGAAACATGATGGGTTAGTAAGTACAGGATGTGAAATATTTGCCTTTGAATTGAATATTATTTGCCAAAAATATAAAAACATGATGGGTTAGTAAGTACTGGATGTGAATATATTGCCTTTGAATATGAATATATATTTGCCAGAAGATATGAAACATGATGGGTTAGTAAGTACTGGATGTGAAATATATTGCCTTTGAATATGAATATATATTTGCCAAAAGATATGAACATGATGGGTTAGTAAGTACTGGATGTGAAATATATTGCCTTTGATATGAATATATATTTGCCAGAAGTATGAAAAAATGTGGGTTGTAAGTACTGGATGTGAAATATATTGCCTTTGAATATGAATATATATTGCCCAGAAGTATGAAACAGATAGGTTAGTAAGTACTGGAAGTAAAATTTATTCCCTTTGAATATGAATATATATTTGCCCAGAAGATATGAACATGATGGGTTAGTAAGTTACTGGATGTGGAAATATATCGCTGAAAAAACCCCCTAAAACAAAATTTTATAATTTAAAATATCATATTTTTCAAAAATACTCAGAGTGTACAGCACTACTAGCATGATACCGCAAAACCTTTGCTTCTCGTGTGGATTTTATTTGTCAGAAACAACCTCTGGGGAATGGTTTATAGTGAGCTTTGATTTGAATGTTGTAGAATGCTCTTCAAGTAAAATTTGGGACAACAAAGCATTCATTGTTACTCACCCTCTAATTGAGTCGACCGGTGAGTCAAGTCATGTCTTTCAGTACATTTTAATTCTATGTAGACAAATGATGAACATAGAGGAAGCAAAAACAGGGGAGGTGGAGGGAAGGAAGGGAGAAGAAGAAGAAGAAGAAGAAGAAGAAGAAGAAGAAGAAGAAGGAGGAGGAGGAGGGGAGGAGGAGGAGGAGGAGAAGAAGAACAAGAAGACGAAGAAGAAGAAGGAGAGAGAAGAAGAAGAAGAAGAGAAGAAGAAAGAAGAAGAAGAAGAAGAAGAAGAAAAAGAAGAAGGAGAGAGCAGAAGAAGAAGAAGGAGAAGAGGAAAAAGAAGAAGAAAAAGAAGAAGAAGAAAAGAAGAAGAAGAAGAAAAAGAAGAAAAAGAAAGAAGAAGAAGAAAAAAGAAGAGAGAAGAAGAAGAAGAAAAAGACGAAGAGAAGAAGAAGAAGGAGAAGAGCAAGAACAATTTGGGAAAAAGAAGGAGAAAAAAACAAGAACAAGAAAAAGAAAGAAAAATTAAAAAGAAAAAAAAAAGAAGAAGTGGTGGTGGTGGGGGGAGGAGGAGGAGAGGGGAGGAGGAAGAGGAGACAAAAAGAAGGCGGTGGATTAGGGAAGAAGAATTAGGGGTGGGGATGATTTGGGAGGAGGAATAAGAGGAGAAACAGGGGGGAAGAAGAGCAAAGGAAATCAGGCCTGTGCAGGGTGCCATAGGACTGTCTACACTCCCACCTCATTATGGTGAGGTGGTACACACCCAAACCATCCACAAAGAGGCAATGCACTGGATCTACCCAAACGGATTCCAGCGGTGCTGCTTCTTTCTGCAAAAGTTTTTCCCAAATTTTGTGCAGATGCTGGGGGGGGGGGGGGGGGGGGGGGGGGGGAAGAGGAGCAGCCGAATGATTTGTGGCATCACACTCCAAACTTTCCAGACCTTTCACGATGGGAGGGCCCGCACTCTTGTTGACACCATTATCAAAGCATTCAAACTCTGGGAGGAAAAAAAAGGAAAAGTTTGGACACACACAAACAGACATACGACACAGACAAACACACACACACCCCACACCACACACACACACACACACACACACACACACACACACACACACACGCGCGCGCGCACGCGCGGCCCCACGCACGCACGCACGCAGCACGCACGCACGTACGCACGCATGCACGCACGCACGCACACACACAACCCCTTTCTCTCTCTCTCTCTCTCTCTCTCTCTCTCTCTCTCTCTCTCTCTCTGTCTCTATCTGTCTCTGTCTCTGTGTGTGTCTCGCGCCCGCGCCCGCGCGGGACACACACACACACACACACACACCCCCAACACACACACACACAAACAACACACACACGCATACAAACACATACACACACACACACACACCCCACACACCACCACACTATATATATATATTTATATATATACACCACACACACGCGCGCGCGCGCACGCACGCACACACGCACGTACGCACGCGCACATACACACACTAGGTGTAATCAAAAGAAAACGAATCCCTCGCTCCTCCCGGTGGCGAGGAAGAATTACGTGAGAAGAGAGGAATCGTAGCAACAACAAAACAAATCAATAAAACAAGATAAATCGGTCATATGATTGATTATCGTCAGAGATAAAGTGGAAGAGTACGGTAAAAATGGGGGCAAGTTGGTGGGGATGAATGAGTCTGAGAGCGTTTCACGTGCACATGTTTTAAAAGAAGAGAGGGGGGGGGGGGGGGGGGGGGACAGCAAGAACAACCGGGGGGGGGGGGGGGAGTTGAATACAGAATACAAAAAGGACACGGTCCAATGTTTGGATGCTTTTTAGTAAACAATCTTCACCTTCTGTTCATTCTCCCGGAACGATATAAAACAAAAGCATGTGGGTTTAAAAAATGACCAAGCGGAAACGATCTTGTAAAGAAATGGGGCTTAGATGTCCCGGCATTGCGTAAGGCTTATTAAGTTTTTCTCTCTTACAGCATTTTTCTTTACGGTCGCTCTAAAGACAGCCAGTTTGGCATAAACAGACACGCCAGTCTTGGCCAAAGGGTTTCAGGGGAGTACCAAGATTCTCCAGGTGGCCAAATTCTTCATCTTCCGCAGCACTATCTGAAGAGGGTTTGTGTAGTAATGACACGGCGCAGTCAGATTGTTCTGTTGGCTGCTGCCGAATGACAGT
>CM031603.1:8033244-8035817 GCA_018398815.1 Conus ventricosus | reverse complement strand
GGAGAGAGAGAGAGAGGGAGAGAGGAGAGAGAGCGAGAGAGAGAGAGAGAGGAGAAGAGAGAGAGAGGGGGAGAGGATGGAAGGAGAGAGTGAGAGAGAGAGCGAGAGAGAGAGCGAGAGAGAGAGCGAGAGAGAGAAGAGAGAGAGAGAGAGAGAGAGAGAGAGAGAGAGAGAGAGAGAGCGATGAGCGGAGCTAATCTGAACGAGAAAAAAACAAGGAGAAAACATGATTGATTTTGCAGATGGGTTTTAAAGGAACCGCTGAACTTATCAAAGGCACTCAGCCGTAAAGAAAGATGTAGTTTTTCCTACTTCCTCTTAATGTTCCACTCTTTGCTCCTGTTTTTTTTTTGTTTTTTGTTTTTGTTTTGTTGTTGTTGTTTTTTAGGGGGGGGGGTGTTGGGAGGATAGGGTGTGTGTGTGCTGAGATAAGCTGATGTATATATGTAATAGGGTGCAGTCACGTTTCTATGGCGTCCTTGCGTATGTCACTTAGTTGTCGTTTTTTTTTTCATCTTATTCTCTGTTCTTGTTTTCATCTTGGTACCTTAGTTTTAGTGTTTCGTTTCCATTTTATGAAACCATAAAATAAGGTGGCGTGCAGGTACATTGGAGTTGGTGCAACCTTTTCAAAGAGTTTAAATCCCTAATAGTTTCAGAAGTGGAGAACAAAGCCTTCGTGATTTCAGAAATCAGATGCACAGAGTCGAGTTACTGTTTTTGTACTCCCAGTTCTTAAAGAACAGGGAGTACTTTAGAATGGGAACGAAGAAATGCTCTCTCTCTCTCTCTGTGTGTGTGTGTGGGGTGTGTGTGTGGTTGTGGGGTGTGTGTGTGTGTGTGTTGTGTCCATGGTCAAAAATGTGTTCCACTCGCTCCAGACAAAACTACTAGGCCGATCTTTCTGAAAATTTGTAGTGTGTTCATTATGGATCAAGGATGATGCCCGACGTTTTAGTTTACCGTTACAGCCGTTACTAACGGCTGTAACGGCCTGTGACGCTTTTTCCCGTCTTATTCTTCTCCCTCCTGTTTTTTCTTCCTTCTCCTTCTCCTCCCCTTCTTCTTCTTCTTCTCCTCCTCCTTCCCGTCTTATTCTTCTCCCTCCTGTTTTTTCTTCCTTCTCCTTCTCTTCCCCTTCTTCTTCTTCTTCTTCTTCTTCTTCTTCTTCTTCTTCTTCTTCTTCTTCTTCTTCTTCTTTTCTTCTTCTTCTTCTCCTCCTCCTCCTTCTCTTCTTCTTCTTCTTCTCCTCCTTCTCTTCTTCTTCTTCTTCTTCTTCTTCTTCTTCTTTCTTCTTCTTCTTCTTCTTTTTTCTTCTTCTTCTTCTTCGTCGTCGTCGTCGTCGTCGTCGTCGTCGTCGTCTTTTCTTCTTCGTCGTCTTTTCTCCTTCTCCTTCTCCTCCTCCTCCTCCTACCTCTTCTTTTGTTCTTTTCTTCTTCTTCTTCTTCTTCTTCTTCTTCTTCTTCTTCTTCTGGTATATATGTCTATGGGCTCCCAGTCTTAACATTTCTGTCATTCATATTGAGACTAGTGTGAAATCAGGACTGGTAGCCACCATTGATGTTGTATAAAACTTGGTCTTCGTGCAGTATTATTGACAGTTTTGTAGCCACCATTGATACTGTGCAAAACTTTGTCTTCGTGCAGTGTTATTGACAGTTTTGTAGCCACCATTGATGCTATATAAAACTTTGTCTTCGTGCAGTATTATTGACAGTTTTGTAGCCACCATTGATGCTGTATAAAACTTTGTCTTCGTGCAGTATTATTGTCAGTTCTGAACGTGGGCCTGTGTCTCTTCTTCTCTTCTAAATAACTGCGTTGTCTGGGAGGGTGATGTAACAGAGCTGTAATAACATACAGCTGATATTTGTATGTTCATTTGATCAGCTCATTTTTTTCTCGAAATGAGTGTGTGCATCTTGTTACGGGCTATCAAAATTTCATCCTCCCTGTTTTTCTTTTCCTCCTTCTAGATCTTGCCAACATTTCCCAGCGCCATGAATGTAAAGGATGTTTTTCTCACATTCTCCACCACGCCACAATGCCTCTGTGCTTAACATTGTTTCTCCTTATCATTGGCATCAAAGTGTATACAGTCGGAATTTTCTGTGTACTGCAACCAGCACGCGTTTTGAATTGCATTTGTCCTGGGATCTGGAAGAGAAGATTTCTGTTGCCACAGAATCTTGCGTGTTTGACGTGAAAAATGCAGAAGGACAACAACAATTGAATTCCCATCTTGTTTGCACCTGTGTGGCCAGTAGGCGTAACTGCTACCACCAAGAACTTCACCATCAGCGAAATCTGGATAGTCCTGCCCTACATGTGGTGATTGTTTGTTGTTGTCGCTGGTCTGCTTGTTCATCCTCTTGTCCTCTTCTACACTTCGTCTTAATCATGAGTTTTCTTTCATTTAAGAACTGATGTAAAATGTATTATCATAATTTTGAAAGAATAAGATGGAAAAAACTACTGGTTTGTTTAGTTTTTATAAAACTCCAGAATTATACCCGTCTTGATATAAGCGTTGATCTTCAGAACCGTGTTACGTTTCACGATGGTTTTCGAAT
>CM031603.1:8025744-8028244 GCA_018398815.1 Conus ventricosus | reverse complement strand
TGCCCATATCTATTTCATTACGGAAAGGAAAGGGGGTAAGTGCTTGTAGTTTGCCCATGTCTATTTCATTACGGAAAGGAAAGGGGGTAAGTGCTTGCAGTTTGCCCAATAAACCCGTCCCGCCCGCAGTGTCATTCAAACCAGAATATGAAGATGGCATGGTTGCATACATATGATCAAATCCATGTTATTAACTCCCTTACTCTCCCTCGCTTGCTGATTCTTGCATTGCGCCGCTTCGTGTCTGTCACGAGTAACGTTATAATTATCTCCAGCATCACTGTCATCTTGTCTGTCACGAATAACGTTATATATCTCCATCATCACTGTCATCTTGTCTGTCACGAGTAACGTTATGTATCTCCATCATCACTGTCATCTTGTCTGTCACGAGTAGCGTTATATATCTCCACCATCACTGTCATCTTGTCTGTCACGAGTAGCGTTATATATCTCCATCATCACTGTCATCTTGTCTTTCACGAGTAACGTTATATATCTCCATCATCACTGTCATCTTGTCTGTCACGTTATATATCTCCATCATCACTGTCATCTTATCTTTCACGAGTAACGTTATATATCTCCATCATCACTGTCATCTTGTCTGTCACGTTATATATCTCCACCATCACTGTCATCTTGTCTGTCACGAGTAGCGTTATATATCTCCATCATCACTGTCATCTTGTCTTTCACGAGTAACGTTATATATCTCCATCATCACTGTCATCTTGTCTTTCACGAGTAACGTTATATATCTCCATCATCACTGTCATCTTGTCTTTCACGAGTAACATTATGTATCTCCACCATCACTGTCATCTTGTCTGTCACGTTATATATCTCCAGCATCACTGTCATCTTGTCTGTCACGAGTAACGCTATATATCTCCAGCATCCTATCATCTTGACTATTCTTTCCTTTTCCCTCATCTTCAGTCTTTGGTGCCGATGGCAGTTAAGGAAAGGGCAGGCGATTTGTGTTGTATTTCAACTGGTTTTCAGACTGTATTGCAAGCGTCCTGATCCTAGCGTTTATGATTAATTGAAACCAGACGAGAAGGAAGGCAGCAGTTTGAAATGTTGGAAAAATCTGACTGGGGTCCTTGGTTTTACCCACTTCTGTCTTTATCATCTGTATGAATGACGTATGACTTCACATCTGTACAATATGTAACACACAGCTTTTTTACCGTCATCATCATCGTCATTATCAAGATCATCATTACCGTCACACAATTAACACCGTCATTTGAATCACTGCGTTGAGAATTATTCTTCTTTATGTCTTGAAGCAAAATAAAAAGAAGATGCTCACAAGCTTAACCCGATAGAAATTAGATGAATTTTTTTTGAGGGTATGGGAATCACTGCCCAACCCCAATCTTCTTGTTTACCATTGTTCTGGTGGATAAAACTGCATGACAGACAATTCAGTTCAATTCAATTCAATTCAAATTTAATCCTTTGACCCCTGTTGGGGCATGGAGGACACAAATGTAACAAAGAGAAATACGAAACTCACTCAGAACAATGTGTGAACATAGTTGCGAAATGCTGAATCCTGGTGAACTGTAATGATCTCATTAAACAATCTTCCCATTTTTAAGAAACTTACTAATATTCAAACAAATGCGTCTTCCTTTTTGAAATTAATTACAAAAGTTGAAAACAGACTTTGGTTTTAGATATTTTTAGGGATGAATTTTTCACGAAGTTCATTATATTTTGGACATTCCATGATGCAATGAAATTCATCTCCAATTTCACCCATTTCACAGTTACGACAAATACGCAATTCTCTTGGAACATTATGGTGTCTTCCAATTTCAATTGGCAATTTATGGTTACTACATCTAAATTTGAACATCAAAGTCAACCGTTCGATCTGGAAAATTCCTCCATCCGTAATTTTTCTTCTAATTAACATATTTTCATGCTTTTTTCCTGGCTCCTTTTTCTCTCTTTCTTCTCTGTATACTTTGTGTTGTGTTGGGAAAAACGCAAGGCAACAGAATAAAACAGGCCATTTTTGAGGCATCACGCATGACAGCATCTGCCCAGACTGTCAGCAGGAAGAGAGTTATGAGATTGCCACATGGCTCTTCCGTAGCATGTGATATTATCCAACCCCCATTACCATTATCTTCAAACCTCATCTGCATCCTTCCTTATGACATAATGCCAACAGACAGACAGACAGACACACACACACACACACACACACACACACACACACACACACACACACACACACACACACACACACACACACACACACACACACATACGCACACACACACTCGCAAACAAACAAACACACTCACACACAAGCAAGCGCGCGCACACACACACACACACACACACACACACACACACACACACACACACACACACACACACACACACACACACGCACACACACATACACACACACACTCTTTCTCTCTCTCTCTCTCTCTCTCTCTCTCTCTCTCTCTCTCCTCTCTTCTCTCTC
>CM031603.1:8018244-8020744 GCA_018398815.1 Conus ventricosus | reverse complement strand
GAAAACTCTTTTCCCATAATAAGTAATGTTTTCACATGTCGAAAACTCTTTTCTCATGATGATTATCTGTTTTCACATGCAGAAAACTCTTTTCCCATAACAATTATGTTTTCACATGTCGAAAACTCTTTTCTCATGATACCTATCTGTGTTTACATGTAGAAAAATCTTTTCTCATGATAAGTGTCTGTTTTCACATGTAGAAAACTCTTTTGCCATGATAATTATCTGTTTTCACATGTAGAAAGCTCTTTTCCCATGAAAAGTATCTGTTTTCACATGAGGAAAACTTTTCCCACGAAAAATATCTGTTTTCGCAAGTATGAAACCCTTTTCCCATGAGAATATCTGTTTTCACAAGTAGAAAACTCTTTTCCCATGACAACTATCTGTTTTTATACGTCGAAAACTCATTTCCCATGATACTATGTGTTATGATACTTGTGTGTTTTTACATTAGAAAACTCTTTTCCCATGACGATTAGCTGCTTTCATATATACAGCTGTTTTCCTGTGGGGATTAGAGAACTGTCTTCACATGAAAATCGAAACTGGCACTCATGGCAAGTGTTTTTCTTCGTGTAAAACTATAGTCCTGTTTACTTATTTCCTGTGTAAATAGTAATTCGGGACTTTTACATCTTGTATGATCCCGTCGTGTGGGGGATAGTGTGGGATATGGGAGGTAGAGTCTTGATGTAGAATGGTTGAATAACTACACTATCTTTCTTGTCTGGAGATCATTTGTAAAACCTTACTTTACTCACAATCGTTTTCAAGATACAGCCCAGATAACCCTCGTTCCCACTCTCAACACCTCAGTCTTGTATCACCATCACCACCACTAACCCTACTTTGATCACCAACGACAGCAACATCGAAGATGAAAACACTAACATCAGCAGCAGCAACAGCACTAACAACATCTCACTGTCATCTTCATAACCATGACCTTCTTCTTTTCAAACCATAGTTGAAGGACGCTTAACGCCTTGGCTGAGGTGGAAACATAGCAGTTATATATACGTCCTGTATAGCAGAAGACATCATTCTTAGCCTGATCCCGTTTTTTTTTTCAGATAAAGGAAAGATTGCAAGGGAATAGAGAAGAGCAGTCTTCTTCGCTTTGACGTGATAACTCATTTGGAGCTGCCTTCAGTACCCACTCTGTCTGTCTGTTGTTCCTCTTTTTTCCCTGCAGCCTTATGTTCCCCTTGCATCGCTACGATTCAACGTGCAGGTAAAAAAGACGTCTGTATGTTTTTTATGATCAAAACAATGAAAACGGACGTACTTTTATAGCAGTCAAAATGATGGAATCTTCCTTTTTAATTGACCTCTCTGCCTCTGCCCATTGAAAAAGAAAGCCGGTATAAAGATGAGACAGTTACCCATAACATGTTAACACATCTTTATTAAATAGCCCCCGGCCATTTACCATAACAGGTTAACAAATCTTTATTAATATCCCCCTCCCATTTACTATAACATGTTAACACATCTTTATTAATACCCCCCCCCCCCATTTACTATAACATGTTAACATATCTTTATTGATAGCTGCCTCCCATTTACTATAACATGTTAACAAATCTTTGGTAATAGCCCCCTCCCATTTACCATAACACGTTAACAAATCTTTATTAATAGCCCCCTCCCATTTACTATAGCACGTTAACACATCTTTATTAATAGCCGCCTCCCATTTACCATAACATGTTAACAAATCTTTATTAATAGCGCCCTCCCATTTACCATAAAAGGTTAACAAATCTTTATTAATAGCGCCCTTCCATTTACCATAACATGTTAACAAATCGTTATTAATAGCCCTCCTCCCATTTACTCTTCCTCACCAGCCATATACCGCCCACTTCCTTTCCTTCTAGATAACATTCCATGCCTCCATTATACCACCATCTTCTCCACACCCTCCTCCCTCTCTCCCTCCCTCCTCATCACCAGTCTTTCTCGTCGCATGCAGTGAAGCAGAGTGGAAGCAATTTTCTGCTGATTCCAGAGGACTTTAGACTGTACCGCTGATGCCGGGTCCTTAGAGTCTGGGGAGTGTTGACACCTGACGTTAGATAAACAAAAAATGGAACCAACTATCTAAGAATTTAGTCATTGTCTAGGAGTGTTTTTTCCATATCAGGAAAGCTGAATACACAAATTTGTATTACGCTCCATTACGAAGAAAAAGCTAGGGGTCAATTTTGATAATTTATCAAAACACAGAAATTGTGGCAGACGATGGACATTCAAAGGAATGTATGGTCATAGCTCTGCCTGCGATAAATCCTCATTAAAAGACACACATCTGACACCCCAAATGTCACCCAACAGAGAATGCAACGACAGTCCATTTCTGCCTGCCATCAAATCTCCATCATGTACAGCTTGTGATGCCTATATTGCCCCGCTCCTTGTTTGTGATGAGTCACGTTTCCGTTAAGAAAAAAAATCTCTACACTTAATTTTCTCTTCACCGCCTGTGATC
>CM031603.1:7995074-8012574 GCA_018398815.1 Conus ventricosus | reverse complement strand
AATTCCATTAAGTTTTCCTTTTAAAGAAAGGCCCCCGGGGCAAATAAAATTATTTTGGGTTTAGGTTTTTCCTTATAAAAAATTTAAATTTTTACTTTTTAAATTTAAAAATTTTTTTGGTTTTCCTGTTCCCCTTTTTTCCCTTCTTTTCCCCTCCCCCCCCCCCCCCCCCCCCCCCCCCCCCCTTTCCGTTATTCATGGGGCACCCCTTTTTTGGTGGCTTTTTTTTCCCCACATTGGTTTGCCCATTTTTTCCCCTGCCCTTTAAATTTAAAAGGCCCCTGCGCCCTTTTCATAAAAAGTTTTTTGTGTTGGGTTTTTTTTGGGCAAAGGGTTCCCTCCAAATTTTACATTTTTTTTTTTTCCTTCTTTGTTCCCTTTTTTTTTTTTCCCCCCTTCCCCCCCCCCCCCCCCCCCCCCCCCCTTTGAAACTCTGTTATTTTTGGGGTTGTTGGGGGTTTTTTTTCCCCCCCGTCCTTCCGTTGCTCTTCCCCAGGTCAGGTGGAATCCAGCCGGGAAAAGGTTTTGTTGTTTTTTTTTTTTGTTTGGTTTTGTTTTTTTTTGTATGTGTTTGTTATTTTTTTGTTGTTTTTTTTTTTGTTTTTTGTTTGTTTATTTGTTGTGGGGTGGGGGGGGAAGGGGGGTTGTGTGTGTGTGTGTGTTTTGTGTGTGTGGGGTTTTGGTGTGAGTGTTGTGTTTTTGTGTGTTGTGTTGTGGTTGTTGTGTGTGTGGGGAAGTGTGTGTGTGTGTGTGGGTGTGTGTGTGTGTGTTGAGTGTTGTGTGTGTGTGTGTGTTTTGGTGTGGTGTGTTTGTGTGTGTGTGGTGTGGTGTTTTGGTATGTGTTTTGGGGTGTGGGGTGTGTGTGTGTTTGGGGGTGGGGGGGTGGGGTGGGGTTTTGGGTTTTGTGGTTTTTTGGTTTGTGTGTGTGGGGGGGGTGTTGTGTGTGTGTTGTGTGTGTGTGTTGGGGTTGTGTGTTTTGGGGTGTGTTTGGTGTGTGTGTGGTGGTGTTTTGGGGTGTGTGTGTGTGGGGGTGGGGTGTGTGTTGTGGATGGTGTGTGTGGTTTTTGTGTGTTTTGGTGTGGGTGTTTGTGGTGTGAGTTGGTGTGTGGGGTGTTTTGTGGGAGTGTGTGTGTGTGTGTGTGGGTGTGGGGTTTTTTGTAGTGTGTGGTTGTTTTGGTGTTTTTTTGGTGGGTGGGGGTAAGTGTGTGTGGTGTTTTGGGGTGTGGTGTTTTGTGTGTGTTGTTTTGGTGTGTGTGTGTGTGTGTTGGGGGTTTTGTGGGGTTTTGGGGTGGTGTGTTTTGGGGGGGGGTGTGTGGGTTGGGTGGGTTTTGGGTGTGTGTGTGTGGGGGTTGGGGTGTGTGGGTGGGGTTTTAAGTGGGTGTGTTTTGTGTGGGGTTTTGTGGGGTGTTTTTAAATTGGTTTTGTGGGTTTTGGTTTTGTTTTGTGTTTTGTTTGTGTGGTGGGGGTTGGGGGGGTTGGGGGTGTGGGGGGTGCTGGGGCGTCGTGTGTGTGTGGTGGTGTGGGGGTGGGGGGTGCGTGCGTGCGTCGTGCGCGTGCGTCGCGTGCGTGCTTCTGCGTGCGTGGTGGTGGTGACGAGAGAAAAGAGAGGGGCCCTTTCCCTAAAAATTTTCCATAAAAAGAAAACCATTGTGGCCTTTTGGGAAACGGCATAAAAAAAAAAAAACCCTCGGGCATCAAAAGTCCCCAAAATGAACATATCTACACTTTTTTCAAAAAAAAGGGGCCACATATTTTCCCTGAGTTTTTTTCCCAAAAAAGAAAAAAACCGTTTACGGGCCTTTACGGGCCGTTAGAAAAGGCTAAAAAGGGTAAACAAAAAAAATGGGCATCATCCGTAACCCATAATGAAATACCTGCTAATTTTCAGAAAGATCGCACAAGTCGTTCTGAGATTTTCCATAAAAAGAAAAGCGTTTAGGGGCCTTTACAGTCGTTTTAAAACGGCAAAAAAGGGTAAACTAAAAAAAGGGGCATAATCCATAACCCAAAAGTGAACATCCCTGCTAATGTTCCCCAAAGATCGGCCAAGTATTTTCCCGAGATATTCCATAAAAAAAAAAAAACTTTACACCCGTTACAGCCTTTAGGAAAAGGCTATAAGGGAAACACTAAAACATCAGACATCACCCCTTAAACCATAATAACATACCTCAATTTTCCAAAAGATGGGCCAAGTACTTTCGGGGATATTCCAAAAAGGGGAAAAAAAACCCGTTACAGGGCCGTTACACCCCGTCAGAAACCCGGCAAAAAACGTAAACAAAAACATGGGGCTTTCATGGGCCCCCAAAATAAAAATTTCTACAAATTTTGGGGAAGACCCGGCCAAGTATTTTTTAAATATATTTCTAAAAAAAAAAAAAAAGCGAAACGGGGGCCTTTTTACCAAGCCGTTATAACGTAAACGGTAAACAAAACCCATCGGACACTTTTTTGACCCCATAATGAACATACCTAAAAAAATTTTCAGAAAGATCGGCCAAGGGGCTTTCTGAGAAATTCAATAAAAAGAAAAAAACCGCTAAAGGGGAAAAAACCCAAAAACCCAAGGGGCATCATTCGTGCCCCATAATGAACAAACCTGCTAATTTCACAAAAGATCACCAAGTACTTTCGAATATTCCATAAAGAAAAATACGTTATGGGGCCGTTACAGCCTTTAGCAACGCGTAACGGTAAACTTAAAACATGGGGGCATAAACCGGGGACCTATAAGGGAAGATACCACACTTTTCCAGAAAGATGGGCCCCAAGGGGCTGTCTGAGTTTATTCTATAAGAAGAAAAAGCTTACAGGGCTTTTTCAGCCGTTTTAACAGTTTAAAACCCGAAACAAAAAAACAGGCATTTTTCAGGACCCAAAAAGAAAAACCCCCAAAAATTTTTTCTAAAGATCGGCCCAGCATTTTTTGACATTTTCTAAAAAGAAGAAAAACCTTTAAAATGCTTTTACAGCCTTTATAACGGCTAAAACCCGAGGAAAACCCAAAAACAGGGGGAAACATCCGTAACCCATAATAAACATACCTCAAATTTTTACAAAGATGGGCCAAGTGCTTTATGAATATTCCAAAAGAAAAAAAGCGTTACAGGCCGTTAAAACCATTTAGTAACGGCTGTAACGGAAAAAACTAAAACATCGGGCACATCTGTGACCCCATAATAAACATATCTAAAAATTTTTTCAGAAAGATCGGCCAAGTCTTTTTAATATTTTCTGAAAAAAAAAAAAACCTTTTACGGGCTTTTTCCCTGCCGTTATTTAAGGGCTATAAGGGGGTAAACTGAAAACAGGGGCTTTCATCCGGACCGAAAAAACATCCCTTTGCAAATTTTAAACAAAAGATCCCAAGAACTTTTGGAGATATTCCATAAAGAAAAAAAAGGGGTTACAGGCTGTTACACCTTAGTAACGGCTTTGGGGGTAAAAAAAAAAACATGGGGCATCACCTTACCCAAAATTGAAAAACCCTAAAAAATTTTCAGAAAGATCAAACCCAGTATTTTTGTCTGGACGAGTGGAACACTTTTTGACCACGGACACACAACAGACAAACAGCCCAACACACATACAACAGCATTTTTTCGTTCCCATTAAAAAGTACTCCCCTTTTCTTAAAAAACTGTGGGGAAAAAAAAAGGGGGGAAGGGGAAAGGGGGAGGGTTTAAAAGGGGGAGGGGGGGGGGGGGGGGGACGGGGGATGTCGGGGGATATAAAGAACAAAGTGCCCCCCGCTTTTTCCCCAAGACAGCAATAATTAAAAAATAGAAAGGGGGGAAATTTCATTCACTAAAAGATGAAAAAAAAATAGCAAAAACGCAAAACAAAGTAACCGGGAACAAACAAAAAACATTCCGTGGAGAAGAAAAATATGGGTGTGTTTTTGTGTTGTGTGTGTGTGTGTGTGTGGTGTGTGGTGGTGTTTTCACGTGCGTGCGTTCGTGGGGGTTGCGTCCCGGTACTGCTCCCGTGCGTGCGTGCGTGCGTCCGTGTGTGTGGGGTTTTTTAAATTTATTTTCCTTTTTTCCACCAAAAAGTGATTCAAAATATGAGTTTGTGGGTAATGAGAGTAAGGGGGTGTGTCATAATAAGATTAAAAAAAATTTGAATACGGGGGTTTAGAGGGAATGAGAATATGGGGTTTGGGGTTTCTGTAATAAGGTTAAAAAAAATTGAATAGGATTTTGTGAGAAATTTGAAAAATAAGGGGTTTTCCCGTAAAAAGGTTTACAAAAAATGGAATAAAAATGAAATTTTCCCCTTTTTTTTTCCCTCCCCGGGTATTGTTCATGTCCCCACCTTGATCCAAAATTATAAAATTTGAAAAAAGTTTAAACTATAAAAGGGAAAAATTTAAATTATAAAAATCAAAAAATTTAAAACTTTTTACAAAAAAATTTACTCATGAACTATGAAAATAAACCTTTCCCATCCCAGTTTTGAAAAACAGAAAAATTTTTAAAGTAAGCAAAGAAAAGACAAAGGAGTCGTCCATCAAAAAAACCCGGGCAAAAACCCAATTTCTCAAATTTCCTTTTGGGTTTTTAAAACCCAACGTGTCAATATTTGTTTTGACACAAAAATTTCCCCCCGCACATACATCTGACATTGTTACAGTATTTTGTTTTAAATTGATTTAAAACGAATTTCAAAATGAATAAACTCTAAAAAAACCCCCCCCTAGATAGCAAAAAAAAAACCCCTTGGGGGGGGGTTTGGTTTTGTTGTCTTTTTTCCCCCCAAATGTTATTTAAAAAAAATTTAAACAACTAAAAACGGTACCCCTGTATTTAACAAAAAATTTTAGTTTTTTCCCGGGAGATTTTCTATTAATAATTAAAATAGCTTTCCCTGTTAAATCAAATGGAAATTTACGGAAACACATCATTCCCAAATTTTTTGGGGCCCGGGCTTGTTTTGCAGCTCGATCTACTTTTTTTCTTTTCCCCTATATCCCCCAGTGAGAAGGCACCCCCCCCAAAAAGGGGTCACAGAAAATTCCTTTTTTTGGGAAAAGAAATTGTAAAAAAATTGTTTTATTTCAATTATCAAAACTTGGCGTATGCGTGAATTAGGGAGACCCTTTTAAACGAAAGAAGGCCCCCGCTTTTAATCAGCACATATTAAAAGTTGACTGTTTTTTATAGGGAAAAAATTTGTAAAAATTCCCCAAAGGGCTTCAATATAGCAAATAGTTTCTGCCCCACTGAATAGGAAAAATAAGTTGTTTTCCAAAAAAAAAAAAACTTTTGAAATTTTTAAACTAGGGATTTAAAGAAAGCTGCTCCTGAAATTTGAATTAAACAAGCACTGAACCTCCGTATAAAATTTTTAAAAAAGATTTTTTGAAAAATTTTTTTATAAATGAGACATACGGAGTTTTTAAAACATTAGGAGTCCCCTTTTTTTTATTTAAAACTGTGTATTCTAAATCAAAGATTTTCGTCCCATTGTTCCCATTATGGGATTGGGGAAAACGTTTGGGTTTTTTTGCAATGTTATTTTGATCTTAATTTTTTTTCCCCCCCCGAAATCGCCAAATAAGAACAGAATTTGATTTTTTTTGAAGTATGTTTTGGGGCACCTTTCCCAAAATCCTTTTTTTGAAACCCAAGCCAAACCCCTTTTTAAACAAAAATGTTTTTTTGAAAACTTTTCAAAACAAACTTTTAAGCAGAGGGCCTTTTTGGAAGTCTGTGAGTGGTAAAAAAAAAACCCCACTCATTGTATGTCCCTAAATTTTTAAAAGTATGTGTGGGGAAATCCAAGGGGAATTTTATAAAACTTTGCAAAACAACACTTTGAAGTTTATTTAAAAAAAATTGAGGGGGCCTTAAAGAAAAAATTCTTTAGCATAGCAAAGTCCCTTTAACGAACTAAAGCATTTTCTTTAAACGGGGAAAAGTTTTTGAATCTTTAGCCCAAAGGGTTGTTTATTTAAAAAATTTTAAGGAAGTTTAAACTTTTTCCCTTTTCTTTGTTTAAATGTAACAATGTGTGCATTCCCAAAGAAAGTTTTTTTACTTAAAATGACTCCTAGAAATTTTAAAAAAACGTTTTTTTAAAAAATAGTTTAAAATTAAACCATCCAATGAAAAATTTTTGGGAGCTTTTCTTTGGGTCCTAACCAAGTTGAAGAGGCACATGTGAGTTTTTTTTTTGTTTTAAAAGGGAAAGCCCATTTTCATGTAAGAATTTTTTTTATTTTATTGAGCTCATGCCGGAAATTTTATTTTGATGTATTCCAGAGATCGTAAGAAGTATGGCGTTTCAAGTTTAAATTTTTCACCCATAAAAAAATTGTTTTCACAAACTGAGCTAATTTCTGTTTTCTTTTGAGAGACCCTTTTGGTAGATCATAAATCAAATGTTGAATAACATTGGGGAAATTACGGAACCTTGGGGAAAAACCCCCTCGGGAAAGGTGAAAGGGGTTTTAATAAGAATTTCCTATTCGTGTTTAAAAAAGACCGGGAAAGAAGGAACTCCTTTTAATTTTAATTAAACATATTACCAATTTAATACCAAATTCTTTAATTTTTAAAAACAGCAAGCGCTTTTTGCCCTTTCATGGGTTCGTAGGGCCCTTTCGAATGTCCCAAAAAAAGTGGCTAAAAAGTTCTTGCGCGAGGGGGGGAGGTTTTTAAAAACCCGGGTAAAAGTTTTTAAAACCCAATTTTCAATTGGGGATCTACCGTTTGAAAAAACCGCTTTTATTGATAGGAAATTTTGTTTTGTTTTATTGCAATGGTGAACTAAATCTTTTTTTAAAATTTTTTTTTTTTTCCCTTTAATTTTCATGTGTTTGAAAGTTAAAGCAATGGGGGGGGATAACTACTTATTCTTTTCCCTAGGTTTTTTCCCCCCCTTTTTAAAATTTTTAAAAACAATAGATTGTTTTTTCCCAAAACATAGGGATTTTCCCCCTTTTCCCCCCAAAATTTTTTGAAAAAAAGAGGGAAAAAAGTATTTTTATTTTTGTGGAAGGGTGATTAAAGGGTTTCATTAATATGCCCCCCAAAAACCCCCGATTCTTAAATGTTTAAATTACTTAAAATTCTTTAACTTCTTGAATTGTTTTTGGAGGGATTTTGGGAATGATCTTCAAAAAAAGGGTTTTGGTTTTTTTTTAAAAAATTTTTTTTTTCCCTTTTTTTTTTTCATTTTCCCCCGGTAATTTTTATTTTCAAATTTTAAAAATTTTTCTTTTGCTGCTATTTTTTTAGCAAACAATCAGCAAATGGGCCTTTAGCTTTTTTTCAAAAATTTGATGGGAAATTTAGAAATTGGGAAGGGCAACAGGGCAATTTGGAGAAATTAAAATCCACTTTTTTGCTTTTAAATTTTTCCAAACTTTTTTTAATATCTTTACATTTGAAAACATTATTTTTTTCCCCAAAAAAGGGTGGGCCAATATTGTTTTTTTTTTTTTTTTTTCTCGAGCAAAATTTTTTCTGTTTTTTGTAGATTCTTTACCTTTTTTTTTTTTCTCTTTCCCAAAATTTTTTATGACTTTTTCTTTTTTGATCTTTTTTTAAAAGTTTAAATTTTTTCGATTTTCGCAATTTTCTCATCTTTTTTCACCGTTGGGCAATTGTCGTTTTTCCCCCAGAATATTAAACCCCGATGTTTTTTTAGATTTTCAGATTTAAAGGTTGGGGTTTGGAAATTTACATGCACGGAATGTTTTGGGCTTTTTAAATCTGTCATATAGTTTTGTCAACATCTTGATTATTAAGGGATCTATATCAATGTAGAATGAAAAATTAATAAAACCCGAAAAATTTGTTCCAATTTGCAAAATTTTTAACAATATTTTGGGGAAATTTGTCATGTGTTTTTCCCTCCCTTTTTTTTAAAAACCCCGGGTTGGTTTTCTAATTTAAAAATTAAATTGGGAAAAACGGTCCCCTATTTTTTAAAGAGTAAACAAGGGGTTTTCCAAACGCAAAACAAAAGGGGTTAAAAAAAGGAGATTTTCAAAGACAAATCTGGCGCTTGGGGGTTTTTTTTTTGGGGTTGTCTGGGATTTCCCATAAAACAACCCTTGTTTTAAAAAATAAAGAGATAATCTTACCCAATTTTTTTCTATAAAGCGATTGTTTCCGTTTAAATTTTTGGGAAAACCCCCCCCCCCTTTTTTCCCAGAAAGGTAAAAGGGGGATTAAAATCCCCAGTGATAAGAAAATTTAAAAGAATTGTCTGACTGAAAAAAAACCGTTTTTTCCCTATTAATATCATTGGGTCCCCGTGGGAAATAAACAATATTATTGTTAAAAACACTTTAAAATTTTTTTTGTACCCCCGGCCCGCACAGGCAAAGGGAAACCCCGGCAATATCTTTTGGAAAAGGAAATTTTCCCCATGGGGGTAAACCTTCTCAAACCCCCATTCACATATATGCTGCATTAACTTTTTTTTTACTTTTCGTCGACATTTTGGACCAAAAGGTTTGGGAAAAAAATAGGGTTTTGGGAACTTAGGTTTGTTTTCCTTTCCGAATAATTTTGTGTTTCAAAACTAATTTTATATTTTTCTTCAGCTAACTGCTGTATAAGGGTTATCCTTGCCAGGTTTTGAATGGATCGACCCAAATTTCCCCCTTTAAAAAAAAATTTGAAAACTTTTTTTCAAAAAATTCAATTTTCAAAAAAAGAAGAAATAGTAAAAGAAAATAAACCCGAAAAAAAAAAAAAAAAAAAAAATTAAAAAAAAAACCCAAAAAAAAAAGGGAAAATTTAGATTTTCCCCGCGCAGTTGAGTTTAAAAAGGCTACAGAAAACGATCAGCCTGAAAAAAAACTAAACAAAAAGGGAAAAAAACAAAAAAAAAACCCCAAAAGGGTTAATGTATCTCAGCACATAACAAAGACTAGGGTTTTATAACGTAGTAAACAAAAAAAAAAAAAGTACTACACTTCAAAAGGGGGTGAGTTAAAAATTCCCCTGAGAAAATTTAAATCTTTTGGGGCCCTGGACCACTGGACCCAACCCCCTTTTTCCTCCCTCAGGGTAAGGGTGGAAGCTCCTAAAGGGGTTTTAGGGGGGGGACGGGCTCGCCCGACTTTTCCGGGGGGCTGTTTTCCCAAAAAAGGGCCTTTTAATGACCGGGCCCAAAGTTGAAATGCAAGGGGCCTGGCCCCCTTCGCTTGAAGGGTGAATTCCCCCCAGGAGGTTCCATTTTTTGGGAGAGAGATTCGCATGGCTGATGAGGAGACAAACTTTCACATTTTTTTTCATTTTATTTTCCCCCTAGGGCCTTGGAAAAAAAATCCCCCCCTTGATGTTTATTTTTAAATCTTCAAAATGGGGCCCACCCTTTGCTGACGATGAACCCTTTCTCACAAGGGTGTTCCTTTTTTTTTTTCGGGGATGGTCCCCCACAAACTGATTCGGGATGCTTAGGGGGTGCTTTCTTTTAAAAAACGTTTACAAACCGCAAGGGAAAGGGCGACAAAAAATCAAAGCATTTGTTCATGTTTCGGGCATTTCGTCTTTTAATTGGGAAAGTTCTAAATTCCCCTTTGTCGTGTATGTTTTTGGGGGGCAATTCCCAGAAAATCCCCCTTTTTGATTTTTTCCAAAAAAGGTTTTTTTCCAAATTTGTTTAAAATGGAGTCATTGAAAAAAAAGCACCCTCGGGTGGCTTTACTTTCGTTTTTTGGTAAAACCCCAAAAGGTTTTTTACGGAAGGTTTTTTCTGACGTCAGAGGGTTTGATTTTTTTTCATCTTTTTCGGGTTTTGAAAGCTTGATTTTTTTGCCTTTTCTTCTTGCCGTTTTAATTTTCTGGGCCCGTTTTTGTTTTTCGCTTAAAAAGGGCCCATTTTTTTATTTTGTTTTTTTATCGGCGAATTATTCGGAATTTATTGTCTAGGGAAACTTGGGGAAAAGGGCAGAACGGCAACCCTGCATAGGAAACGGGTTTGGGGGATTTTTCCGTTTGGTTTCCACACTTGGGAAATGTTGAAAACCCTTCGTTTTTTTTTGGGGACCCAAACGATCAAAAATCCAATATTTTTTTTTTGCTTTTTAAATTTTTTTTTTTCGGGGGGGGAAAAAAAATTTTTTTTTTTTTTACAAAAAGAAAAGCTAACTTACTTCTGTGGGGGGAAAGACTTCCCCCTTCCTTTTTTTCCCGATGACACTGTCGGTCTCCTTTTGTGCTTCGTTTTAAAAAGGGGGTTTTTTTAAAACGGGTCCCTCCCTGGCAAAATTTCTTTGATTTATTTTTAAAAAAACCCTTGTTTCTTTCTTTTTTTGGGGGAAAACCAAAGGGACGCAAATCCGTTCGATAGAATGGAAAGAAAGGGGCCCACCCCCGTCTAAATTTTTTTTCATTTTTGATCAAAAGTTTTTGCGGGCAAAAAAGATTTAAAACGTCTAAAAAGCAAAGTTTTCAGCTTTTTTGTCTCTGAGCCATCAAAGTTTTGTTGTGTTTTGTGTGTGGTGTGTGGTTGGGGGTGTTGGGGTGTGGGTGTGTGTGTGTTGTGTTGTGTGGGGGGTTTGTGGGGTTTTTGTGTGTGTGTGTGTGTGTGTGATATTTGTGTGTAAGTTTTTAGAGACTTAATTAAGTTTTTGTCACCAGTGCCCCCCCCCCCCCCCCCAAAAAAAAAAAAAAAGAAAAAGAAAAAAAAAAAACAAACAAACAACAATAACGCATAAGCCTATTTGCTGTTGACAGACGGAGAATTCATCGCATTTCTTTAATTAATACCAGAACCATGGCCCACTAATGAAAACAAACAACATCCAATAAAACCTGTCGCCATAGATTGGGTTCATAGATAAACTACAGGACAGTAATGCTGATATGCTGTCACAGGCTGGCGAAATGCGAGAGACGCATTGTCCATTGATTTTATGTCTTGTCCATCCATGCAGGAATGTGGAGATCTGACTTCATGTCATTAATATCATGGCAGTAATTAAAGACGCATAAACAAAACTGCGTCTGTGGGTAGGACCCCTTGAGCTTTGAGTGTGGAGTAGTTTGTTTTTGGTATTGCGTTCCGCAGGAAACACAGAGGAGACTATACAAGTACGGAATATTTTGGCATTTGTGTAATCTGTTTTCATATCGCTCGTCGCATGCAGAAAACAATCTATCAGTGAGGTTACAAATATTAAGTTAATGAATCTGTACAAATATAAGGCAATTCATATGCCTTCCCACGTTTAATTCTTCAGCCCATAAACATGCAGTTTCATTTCAAATTCTTCCCTCTACTTGAACTGTTTCATGTGTAAACATTACTCTCTCCGTGTACATGTTCAATAATCATAAAAAATTTGGGGTCACGTGGGACAAACTGCTAAAATGACATCCACAATATTGTACGAATTATAGGGTTTTAGCGTTGGACATTTTGCTTCAACTCTGAACTGTTCACATTGTTGTGTGTGTGTGTGTGGTGTGTGTGTGTGTGTGTGTGTGTGTGTGTGTGTGTGTGTGTGTGTGTGTGTGTGTGGTAGGGGGGGGGGGGGGGGTAAAAGAAAAATATTCGGGTTACTTTTTAAAAGCGGATGATGAACATGTATGCAGTGCACACATTTATTTGTTCGCTCGTGTGACATGCTGGATACCCGTTTACGCGCGCTCACACACACACACACACACACACACACACACACACACACACACACACACACACACACACACACACACACACTGAAATCTCTCTCTCTCTCTCTCTGAATCTATTTATCTATCTATCTATCTATCTATCTATCTATTATCTATCTATCTATCTATCTATCTAGAGAGAGGGATGGGGGAGGAATAATAATGATAGATCTTGGTCTTGATGCCATTATTTTGCAAAATGAAAAAAAAGAAAAAAAGTCGAAAACGAACGAAGAAATAAACAAACCCAAATAAATAGACGAAACCAAACCTACTAAAAAAATATCTGTGTCAACATCGTCGGGTCATTCAATGTTCCTGGATCCTGAACTCAAAGAACACGCAATTAGGAATGAAGGGGGCAAGTTAGTTTTCGACAAATATGTCTTCTTCACAACAGAAACCAATAGAATGTGCTCAGAACACTTCCCCTAGATGGCTGTCAGCATCACTGTGAAAGTCCTCGCTGATTCTCAGACTGCCTGCCATCTAGAGAGCATTTGTTTGTGTGTTTTTCTGATGTCTGCAGTTTGTAACATCTATAGAATGCATTCGTGGAAAATGGAATTGTCTGTCAAGCATTGTCTATTGGATCTGCATCAATTTACACACTGCAGTGTGTGCTCATTCGTATTTCGCCTCGTTTTCAGTAACTCTGCAGCCTGTTCCATGTTCCGGCTTGCCGCCGGATCGTCTAGACGGCGTATCTAGACTTTCCAGTTGCGTGAACTGAGTGTCTGTCCAGTCAGGTAGGCCTACAAGAGAACGGAGAAAGAAATATTCTTCGGTGAGTGCTCTGTAAGCCAATAGACATATTCCCAGAATACCTTATGTTGCCGACTAGTTGCTGTCCCTGATCTTTGACGCACGGAGAACGTCACTTATGTACACATATGGGTGTGTGTATAGCTGGCTGTTTATGTAATGTATAGGTGTATGTATAGCTGGCTGCTTATGTAATGTATAGGTGTGTGTACAGCTGACTGCTTATGTAATGTATAGGTGTGTGTATAGCTGGCTGCTTATGTAATGTATAGGTGTGTGTATAGCTGGATGCTTATGTACATGTATAGGTGTGTGTATAGCTGGCTGCGTATGTAATGTATAGGTGTGTGTATAGCTGGATGCTTATGTAATGTATAGGTGTGTGTATAGTTGGCTGCTTATGTAATATATAGGTGTGTGTATAGCTGGATGCTTATGTACATGTATAGGTGTGTGTATAGCTGGCTGCTTATGTACATGTATAGGTGTGTGTACAGCTGGATGCTTATGTAATGTATAGGTGTGTGTATAGCTGGATGGTTATGTAATGTATAGGTTTGTGTATAGCTGGCTGCTTATGTAATGTATAGGTGTGTGTATAGCTGGCTGCTTATGTAATGTATAGGTGTGTGTATAGCTGGTGCTTATGTAATGTATAATGTGTGTTATAGCTGGCTGCTTATGTAATGTATAGGTGTGTGTATAGCTGGCCGCTTATGTAATGTATAGGTGTGTGTATAGCTGGCTGCTTATGTAATGTATAAGGTGTGTGTATAGCTGGATGGTTATGTAATGTTATAGGTGTGTGTATAGCTGGATGCTTATGTACATGTATAGGTGTGTGTATCGCTGGATGCTTATGTACATGTATAGGTGTGTGTATAGCTGGCTGCTGTATGTACATGTATAGGTGTGTGTACAGCTGGATGCTATGTAATGTATAGGTGTGTGTATAGCTGGATGCTTATGTAATGTATAGGTGTGTGTATAGCTGGATGGTTATGTAATGTATAGGTGTGTGTATAGCTGGCTGCTTATGTAATGTATAGGTGTGTGTATAGCTGGCTGCTTATGTAATGTATAGGTGTGGTATAGTGTGCTGCGTATGTAATGTATAGGTGTGTGTACAGCTGGCTGCTATATGTAATGTATAGGTGTATGTATAGCTGGATGCTTATGTACATGTATGGTGTATTTAGCTGGATGCTTATGTAATGTATAGGTGTGTGTATAGCTGGATGCTTATGTACATGCATAGGTGTATGTATAGCCGGCTGCTTATGTACATGTATAGGTGTAGTGTACAGCTGGATACTTATGTACATGTATAGGTGTGTGGTATAGCTGGATGCTTATGTACACGTATAGGTGTGTGTATAGCTGGCTGCTTATGTACGTGTATAGGTGTGTGTATAGCTGGATACTTATGTACATGTATAGGTGTGTGTATAGCTGGATGCTATGTACACGTATAGGTGTGTGTATGGCTGGCTGCTTATGTACGTGTATAGGTGTGTGTATAGCTGGATACTTATGTACACGTATAGGTGTGTGTATAGCTGGATACTTATGTACATGTATAGGTGTGTGTATAGCTGGATACTTATGTACATGTATATGTGTGTGTATAGCTGGATACTTATGTACATGTATAGGTGTGTGTATAGCTGGATGCTTATGTACATGTATAGGTGTGTGTATAGCTGGATGCTTATGTACATGTATAGGTGTGTGTATAGCTGGATACTTATGTACACGTATAGGTGTGTGTATAGCTGGCTGCTTATGTTCGTGTATAGGTGTGTGTATAGCTGGATACTTATGTACACGTATAGGTGTGTGTATAGCTGGCTGCTTATGTACATGTATGTGTTGTATGTATAGCTGGCTGTGAAATATGTCCTATGAAACACGCGTAGTGTTCACATCCATTGATCGTCTATTCAATCAATGATGAAAAGCACATTTTTGTTGTCAGTGTCACAACATTTTTCGTTTGTCATCTGGTTTTCCTAGGAGGCCGGAATAACTCAGTGGTAGAGCGCCGGACTCGTAATCTTGGTGATCCTGGGGTTGCGGGTTCGAATCTCCACCGGGCCGTTTCGATACAGGGGAATTTTCCCTCGGAGTTAACATTGGTTCTGACTCCCATTTCCCATACAGTCCTTCGAATGAGATTTATAAACCGAGGTTCGTGTGTGAACGCACGCATAACATCTTGCGCACACGTCAAAACCTATCACCAACTTGCGGAAGAGAAGGCAAGTTTGGCCGTTGGTATGCATGACACGTTACACATAGCATGTACCTTCCACGAAGTTGAAGTACGGCTGCCTTAATAGCGGGAGAAAATGGTCATACACACAAAACTCCGCTCCCCTTGTTTCGTAGACGGGATTAATCCTTGCCTGTTTATACAGGGAGTGTCCGCAGGAGTATCAGCCTGCGTACGCAGAAAAGAAAATCTGTTTTTCCACTACGGCGGTCATGGGACACGCTAGCGACCCATGTCTCGCTTTTCCCGAAGAGTTTGTCATGTTCGTCACTGGTTGTCGGCGGAATGTAAACATGACGTCATCGTTCAAGCTCGATGTTCTCAAGGGCAGGTTTACAATGGGGGTCTTCTGGCTGGCCGCCCCTCATGGACTGGCAGTCTTTTTTTTTTGTGGCATCAGTTACTGGATCAATGCAGCACCTAAGGTGGTGACTTTTTTTCTTTCCTCCTAAGGTCGAAATCCACCTCTTCATTTTTTTGGTGCTTCACATTGTCCTCTTCATCTGCAAAAAAAACAACAACAAAAAACAACAACAACAAAACAAACAAAAACAACAACAACAACAACAACAACAACAACAACAACAACAATTTCCACAACTAGCTTTTTTTCTTCCTTTTTTTTTCCTTTTTTTTTTAACAACCAGTCTCTTACACACCATTCATAGTGTGTATGTTCTCTTACAAATGGACATATCTTTGCCGATTTTAGTGTTTTGGCGTTTGATACAATATGTCTGGGTTTATTTATGTTCTAATGTGTGGTGTACTGGCTCACTCACTCTGATAATGTGCTGCTTATACCAAAAAAAATCAATAGACAGACAGAGAAAAAAAAGGAAAGAAATGAAAGAAGGAAGAAAGAAGAGGAAGAAGGAAAGACCACAAAAAAACAAAACGAAAAAGAATTCGTTGCTGTGTAAAGACAAAAAAAAAAAAAATGTACTGTTGTTAAGCATTTGTGAAACGATCGTCTTCAGGCCTAGATGTGACCAGGCTGAATACATTGAATACTACATCAAGATTTCCTTTCACCTCCTCCGTTCTCTCCCGTGGTCTCGAACGTTCCCCGAAAGTCCTCCTTGGACCAAAAAAACGAAAACATGGACGGGGAGTCAGCAGGTGCTGTGTGAGAGTCTGTCCGTGCTGCTCTGCAGGCCCTGGCTGGCTGGGCGTGGAGCTGGTTTTACAGTTGAAGTCTGCATCGTGCCGTCCTTCTCTCAACGATCGATCAAATGACTCGAACAATGAAAGACACGGACTGTGAAGGCAGGCGTGAGGACGGGGGAACTGTCCACAGCGATCAGAAGAGTACTGCAGACACTGGACAGAGCAGAGACGTCTGCCAAGGTCTGACGGATCCTGGATCAACTCTTTGATCCTGATCGGTTTGACGGATCCGCAACTAAATGCAGAGACTGCATTTTCGGACCGTATTCCATATGTACATCATGTTTTATGAAAATCGGTAGTGTAGTTATAGAGTAAGCTTGCTGATAGACAGACAGACAGACAGACAGACAGATAGACAGACAGACAAAACCAACTGACGAGACGGGAGTGATAAAAACAAACAAGACTGAGAGAGAGAAAGAAAAAACTAAAGCAAACAAAGCCCAATAAATATACACCACAAACAGGCAAACAGAAGTATTTAACAATGAAAACAGTTAGATATTTTTAACCTGAATAATTGTAACCCATTACCCAACAAGACAGTACTTGGCCTGTTAGCACCCGAAACCTAACATGACTGTAGGGTGAGACTGCAAAACACCCCTTTACCACACACGTCATCACATCGTCTCCGTTCCTGCTGTGGTCAGACTTGTGGCACCATAACCAATATCAAATGCATTCCCAGAGCCCAGAGGGTTCAGAATCGGGGTATACGGGTGGGTTCCATTATCGTAATCCCATCAAAAACCGCGTCTCCTTCATGGCCGGTGTGCTGGCCTCTCCCTTAATGCCTGGAGGCGCCTTACAAAGCGAGAGAGTGCCTTGATTGTGGTCGACAGGCGTGATGAATAACGTCAACAATGTTTAACTGCTGGCGCGCTGTTGTGTCGTGTGTGTGTGTGTGTGTGTGTGTGTGTGTGCGTGTGCGTGTGTGTTGTGTGTGTGTGTTTTCTCTCCTCGCTGTGTGTGTGTGTGTGTGTGTGTGTGTGTGTGTGTGTTTGAGGAGCCATTTACACCGTTCCTCAGTCGATCTTTAGACCTACTACCTCAGGCCTGTGACTTTCTTGCTTCACCTTTGTATCCCTCCTCCTTCTTTTGCTGCGGTGTCTTCAAAATGTGTTCCCCTCACCAAAGTCGCCAGGGATATTTTTTTTTTTACCCCACGTTCACTGAATCTGATACGAATGGAGTGGGAAGAAGTGTATGGGTTGGTGGGTAAGACACACACACAACACACACACACACACACACACACACACACACACACACATATATATATATATATATATATATATATATATATATTATTATATAATATTATATATATATATATTATATATATATATATATATTACACGAACGCGTGGACACACTCACTCACGCACACACACACACACACACACACACACACACACACACACACACACACACACCACACACACACACACACACACACACACACACACACACACACACACTCGCAGGCAGACAGACAGACAGACATACAGACACACACACACATTCACGCATTCACGCATTCACGCACGTGCGCACGTACACAGACACACAGACACACACACAGACACACACACACACACACACACACACACACACACACACACAACACACACACACA
>CM031603.1:7985074-7987574 GCA_018398815.1 Conus ventricosus | reverse complement strand
ACTACGTTAATTCACAGGGAAAGGCGTTGACCCGAATGTCAAACGTGGATAGACAGATTCACACTCTAAACACATTTCAACCTCCAGGCATACAGCCAGCGTCAGTTGTCATGTTTCCCACCGTCATACCGTGTGCTGAAAATATCGAAACGAACCAACAGAAATACTGCAGTCCCTGGAAGAGATAGTAAACATGAGTCTAGAAACAGGATCAGAGTCAGAAAAAAACCCAGCTCTGTCCCCCAGGAATAAGAACTGGGATCGAAATCGGCCACATCCACCCTAACACCGTGTGAAGGGTGAAGCCCAAGGGCCTAGTAACCTACACGTCATAACGTATTTCAAACACACAGTCTGCAGTGTGACAGAGATGCGCTCCGGGGTCTTCTAGAGCATTAGTCCACCAGATTTTGCCCATACTGTCTGCGGAGGTCGATGTGTATGAACTTCAGAGAACTGCCAGATCTGGCTGAGGAAGATGGTTTTAGAGCGCAGAGATCGGTGTGTATGAACTTCAGAGCACTGCCCGATCTGGCTGAGGAAGATGGTGATAAAGGACAGTCTGCCTTTCGGGGTGTTTGGCTTGCGCGTAACTTCTGCCCTGGTCTCTCCTAAACTCCGACTTCACACGAAGAGATCGGTATTGACACTGGGTCTTCTTCCCATTGCGCTGCGCCACTGAAATGTCCGACAGCGGTACTGTCCATCCTGGCTCGTACAACGAAACTCATGACTGTCTCCTCGGGATTTTGTTCCCCTCTTTTCCTCCGACAGGTTGGCGATCTAGGTACACGTGCTGCTTAGGGGGTCACTATGTCTATATCAACTCGCTTCAAACACGTTTTTGTTCCTTTCCATTAAGCTTTCATTCCGTCAAGGTATAAATTTGATTTCGTTTTCTTTTTAATTCAAAATATTCAACGGAATATTTATTCGGCCTTCATATTTGAGATTTTTTTTTTCAAACTGAAGTTATATAGTAGTTTTAAATAATAAGATATGGGAGTCCTCGTGATTAAGTAAGGGTCTCCTAAAGTCCAGAATTCCAATACGCACTCTTTTAGTTTACACGATGTGTCCGTTGCTCGGTGATGAAATGAGTGCTCATTAAGTCCAGACCTGACATTGTCACTGATTTGGGTGTCACGATGGTTCTGCTGCTATGTGCAAAATAGAGCCCTCTTAAAAATAGTTTTCCCCCCTTTTTTTATTTAGTTTTTCACAATGTCTCTATCCCTCTATAATGAAACAAAATCTCCAAAAACTCAGGAATTGCGACCCGCACTGCTGCAGTTTCTAGAATATGTCTACTGTTTTATAATAAAATAAGGACGTCTGTGACGGTACAAAGTGTCCACAGAAACAGAGTGTCCAAATCCCAGAATAGTGTTTCGGATTTTACAATATACCTACAGCTCTGTAATGAAATAAGGGTCTTTTAAGGTCTGGAACCGCGATCCAAACTGTTTCAGTTTACATGACGGGTCTGTTGCTCCGGACGGTCAAGGCTGCAGCGGAGCCGCACGTTAGACTCGAGCGCTGAATGCAGAGCGTCTTTCGTTGTTTAGAAGACAAACCCCCAAACTCTACTTACATCCTCTTCAAACCTTTCACCAACAGAACCTCCAGGTGTGCTATATTCGCCTACGGGCATCACTACCTCCGAATCTATCGCGTCGCCATCATCCATCGTTGATGGCTACTTTCTTCGTTTAAATTCGAGCCAGCTTGCTTTCCAGTTGTCTGTTTTGGCCAAACTTTGAGCTGTTCGTCATGGCGTGTTATGGTCTGGTCAGGGAGTCAGACACACAGGAGTTGAGCTGTTCGTCATGGCGTGTTATGGTCTGGTCAGGGAGTCAGACACACAGGAGTTGAGCTGTTCGTCATGGCATGTTATGGTCTGGTCAGGGAGTCAGACACACAGGGGTTGAGCTGTTCGTCATGGCGTGTTATGGTCTGGTCAGGGAGTCAGACACACAGGGGTTGAGCTGTTCGTCATGGCGTATTATGGTCTGGTCAGGGAGTCAGACACACAGGGGTTGAGCTGTTCGTCATGGCGTGTTATGGTCTGGTCAGGGAGTCAGACACACAGGGGTTGAGCTGTTCGTCATGGCGTGTTATGGTCTGGTCAGGGGGTCAGACACACAGGGGTTGAGCTGTTCGTCATGGCGTGTTATGGTCTGGTCAGGGAGTCAGACACACAGGGGTTGAGCTGTTCGTCATGGCGTGTTATGGTCTGGTCAGGGAGTCAGACACAAGGAGTTGAGCTGTTCGTCATGGGTGTTATGGTCTAGTCAGGGAGTCAGACACAAGGGGTTTGTTTGGCCAAACTTTGAGTGTTCGTCATGGCGTGTTATGGTCTGGTCAGGGAGTCAGACACACAGGGGTTTGTTGGCCAAACTTTGAGCTGTTCGTCATGGCGTGTTATGGTCTGGTCAGGGAGTCAGACACACAGGGGTTTGTTTGGCCAAACTTTGAGCTGTTCGTCATGGCGTGTTAT
>CM031603.1:7972574-7980074 GCA_018398815.1 Conus ventricosus | reverse complement strand
ATCTATATATATATATATATATATTATATATATATATTTTATATATATATGATAGATAATAGATAGATCAGTATATTAAAATGCCTAAACAATGTTTTAAGTGCTCAACCCTTGGGGAGCAACATTAGTTAAAACAAGTTAAAAGAGGAATCTTAAAACTATCTACAAATTTGTTTCAAGCGTGTTGCGCTGTCATCAGGATGGTTTTTGGTTTGCCCACCGCCGATGTTATATAGCGTGTGGGCTCCCGTTTGCGGTTGTTTGCACGTGCGGGTTGGCTGCACGTGTTTTTGGGGGCTTTCAGGTTTTTGTTTTGGGTGTGTTCACAACAACGATTTCCATTTATGCCTGCAGTTGTTTACTATTTCTGTTTTGGTGTTTAAAGTTGCTAAGTGTGGTTTATATAGTTTTAACCATTTTTCAGTTTAAACATAGGTTGCACCTTTTTGAAACATTGCTGTATGGTGATGCTCTTTTTACGATTTTCCAGGATATATTGTAGCTTGTGTTTGCGTCTTTAAGTTTCCAGATATTTTGCTCAGTTCTGTTTGGTTTTTATATTTTTCTTTATTAAATGACTGTTTGTGGTTTGCATATCTGGTTTTGAAGTGGTTTTCAGTGATCCCTATGTATGTTTCTTTTTCATTTTCTGATGTCACAGTAGCCTGGTATACAATATTGTTGTGAAGACATTTATTGTTTAGTGGGCACTGCTCTTTCTGGTGCAATTGCAAGATTTCCTTTCTTCACCCTTCTTTGCTGTGTTGATTTTCATTTTGTTGGATGCGTCAATTAGGTTTTTGAGGTTGGGCATACATGAGTACGATAGTTTGACAGTGTTTTTGTTAAATATTTTGGACAGTTTGTGTTCTTTTGGAAATGAAGTTGTTAGGATTTTGAAGAATTCTTTCCCAATGTTTGTTTTGAGTTTCCGTCGTATGGGGGGTTATACCATTATGATTTTTCTTTTCCTATTTTTTTGCTTTTATTTGTGTTGTTGTCTGGGTTGTATTGTAAGTGTATCCACTTGTTTGTAGTGCCTATATATATATATATATATATATATATATATTATATATATATATATATATATATATTTATATATATATATATATATATATATATGTGTGTGTGTGTGTGTGTGTGTGTGTGGTGTGTGTGTGTGTGCGCGCGGCGTGTGTGTGTATGTAAGTATATATATATATATATATTATATATATATATTATATAATATATATATATATATTATATATTTTATATATCACGAACAATTAAAAATTGTCCTTAAAATCTGAAAGAGCTCACCTTCTAGGGAGCAACATCTGTTAAAAATATTTTTTAAAATGAAGTGTTAAATCAACAAGCTTGTTTCGAGCCTCTTGCTCTCGTCAGGATGTGTGTGTTTGTGTGTGTGTGTGTGTGTGTGTGTGAGAGGAATGGGGTGTGTAAACATGGGATGGGATGGGAAGGGGGCGAAGGGAGTGGGGGTGGGGTTGGGGGTTGGGGGGCGGGTAGGCTTAAGCAGATGAAGTGAGGAAAGTATAAAGATGAAATTGTTTGGTACGTATGGTACTTAATTGTGAAGTACGATCAATGGATATCTTCCCCCCCTTTCTGCTCTCCTCTCCCTGTCTGGTTCTCCTGTCTCCTCTCTCTCTCCGCCAGCCTCTCTCTCTCCCTCTGTCTGTCTGTCTGTCTGTCTCTCTCTCTCTCTCTCTCTCTCTCTCTCTCTCGGGGACGTCATCAAGATGGCGACAAGTAAACACCTTACATGAAGGCGCTGTTACCATTTTCAAGTTTTCAGATACTGCAAGGACGGTTACAGCAGAATAGAGTGTCTTAAATAATATCCAACAATCATATCCAGTGGACTACAGGGAAATATGACTGACTTAGTCTTGTGGGAGCGCGCATCGGACTTTTTCGTGGTGCAGTGCCAAACGTGAAATCTGGGTCGCGGCGCCATTGTTCAAGTGACTGCACGGTAGAGGTGACACTGTGTGACATTATCACGGTATGTGTTGCATTCTGTTTGGCGGTGGCTGTACTGCATGGCTCGTGATTATCTTTCGGGCTGTCTTCACTTCGAACGATGCATTGATGGCAGTGGAGGGGGGAAACCTGAGAGGAACAGTGTCAGATGTCATTGTGTACAGCTGTCATGCCAGTCACATGACCAACACCTTGCGTTTCCGTTTGTTACCCGCCCTTTTGTTCCTATATGCCGCCAATGCTGTGCTGTGTGTGAGACGTCTTCTCCTTAGTGGAGACATTCGAGGTGAACCCAGGCCCGATCACCGTCATTTAGAAGAAGAACCCTTCATGCTGCGTGTCAGTGGAAGAGAGCGGATCCATATCAGCGAGTTGGGCAAATGAATTTTGACAGCAATACGTCAACAAAGCGAACAAATTGCTGTGTTAGAGGAGACCTTAGTGAAATTAAGTGCGACTGGAAAAGGCAAAACAAGAAATTAATCAGAGAATGTGATTTACTTAGAAAGAGAGAACGTGGAATTAGCAGAGACAGTGTCGTCCTTATCGTCACAAATGACCAGTTTGACTAAGGAGATATCAAACACGAGAATTGAAACCGAAAGAAAGTTCGAGACCGTCGCGGATCTGAGGGAGGAGGTGAAAACATATGACTGTTGAGATCGACCGGTTGGAGGAGTTTTCACGAAGAGACAACCTCAGGTTATTTGGCATTCCTCTAGGTCAGTGAGAACGAAAATCACAGCACGTGTGCCAGAGCAGTGGCCTCAGCCTTAAACAGTGCGGGGGGAAGCAAGCAGTGGAACGAAGAGGACATTGTGCGTGCACATCGTGTAGGGCAGGCTAGAGCGGGAGAACCTAGACCATGATAGCCAAGTTCCGAATCTGGACTGATAAAATGACTGTGCCGACGGACAGGAGTTCAGGGGGAGGCTGGAGAGGAGGGGAGTGCGCGTGGCCAACGACCTGACGCGACGACAAGCCGGCATTGGGCACAAGCCAAGAAGGATGGCATGTCAGCCTACTTCTCCAAGGGGAGGCTGACCGTCGGCCCTAAAAGACCCGACTCGAGGACGTACGCCGAGGCGACAGCAGGGGCAACGCCATCAACGGCAACAGGCGAGACAACAGCGCAGCGACGCCGGGTGAGACGATGACACGACGACTAGGAGGAACACGCCCCCTGACAACAACCAACGCGCTGTGCGAACCAGAAGTAACACGCTGGAAGGGGATTCCCCTAACCTTGAACACGTGACCCCGACATCCAATCAGCGACCGCCTCTTCACCGCGGAGCGAACACAGGATCAGCTCCACGCTTGACTGGTGACAGGGTTGGCAAGGACAGGGACTGTCAGACACGTGACACACGTGCAGCAAGGGTGGGCCAAGCAGAGAACGACAGCAAACCGGTTTACGCAGCTACATGGGTGGCAGTGACAGTAAACAAAGGGAGGGAATGTGAGAATGACAACGCTCAAGCAGTGAAAAATAGCATGAGGCAGACCGCCGGTGTCGTATATAATACTGTCGCCGTAGAATTGTATCGCAGCGATAGCATTTCACGTGAAATATTGTTGCAGCGACAATAATTGCTGGAAAAAAATGTCGCGCGACAACTTTTCACGAAAAATGTCCCATAGAATATTGTAGCTGTCCATAAAATGCAGTATTTCCCGGGAATATACTGTCGCTGCGACACGATTTTATGAGCGACAGTATTATATACGACACGGCCATGATTTTGAACTTTTTGAACTATAATGTGGAAAATTTGTATACTAAATTAAATGATGTCTCTTTTGTTAAATACATCAATTCTTTTGATTTTGTATGCTTGACAGAACTTTCACTGACAATCGTTTTGATTTTGGTTAGTATATTTTAAGATTATATTAAATTTCACGCGCTGCCCAAAAATTGTCTGTCACGGTAGAAATTCTGGTGGAGTTCTCTTTATGGTGAAAGGTGCTTTGCAGAGTTTATAGAAGAAATTAAACATTGAATGTGATAATGCCATTGCTATTAAAACTTGATAAGGGTTTGCTAAATGTTGATAAAGATGTAGTGATTGCCGCATGCTATATTGTACCGGAGGGGGGGGGGGGGGGCCAGCCTATAATAATTCAGAGTCAAAAAATGGCATACACATACTTGAAGAAAATTTACTACAATATATAGAAAAGGATGAGGTGTATCTGATGGTGTGCGGTGATTTGAATGCGGAACAGGATCTGAACAGGCGCGAACGGAAAACATGTTGAACTTTGTGCACAAAGGATGACACTGATGATGATGAGAAAGAGATTGGCTGGCGTGTGTCAAAGGATCTTGTTGTAATAACTTTGGTAGATCACTGTTGGATTTTTGCTTTTATTGGATCTGAGTATTGTTAATGGATCTTGTATCAATGATGTGAATGGTGAATATACATTTGTGTCTCCCCAGGAAATAGTGTCATTGACTATTTATAGTTTCAGATGAGCTGTTAGACAAGTGCAATCTAAGAGTTGGTGAAAGGTATATTCTGGCATCTACCAGTTGAACTAGCTTGGAGAAAATGGGTGTATGAAGATAGTGTTCCCCAGCTACCACAGTGTGAACATAAAGAAGAAAAGATAAGATAAGATAATGTTGCTTATAGCCAGCCGACCGCAGAGGGCACATCAGGGCTAGAAGAAAAGATAGTATGGTCTGAAGAGCACAACGGAATATATCAGGAAGAGCTAGAGTTGATGAATTTAAGGAGTGTTTAAATACAGCACTACGACATCTCGCTACTGATGTTAACGAGAGCCATAGAATGTGTAGTAAATGCAATGTATGCGGCCCGCAGCATGTATGGTTAGGAGAGTTGGGAGAAATAAACAAAAACATTTAACGATGGGTTTTGACATTGAATGTGAACAAAAGAAAAAAATAGTTCGTCGGCTTCTTAGGTCTTATCGGAGAGCTAGATCACCTGAATATAAAGCATGGCAGAAAGATGCCTATGTAAAAGAAAGAAAGGAATATTCTAAGATGAAAAGAGAGAAGAAGAGAGAATATGATGAAACAAGAATTAGAAAGCTCAAAGAGTCAATCAGGATCCGAAACTTTTCTGGTCAACAATAAGAGCTGTTCACAGGAAGACGATGATTTTTCATGACATAAGCCATCAACAGTGGTATGACCATTTCTTCAATGTTTTCAATAGTTTCGAAGGTACATCAGTACATGAAACTGTGGAACACGAAGAACTAGAGGAGGAAGAAAACGAAGCATTGTTTCACGATCCAATTACCTATCAAGAGTAGCTGATGCAATAAAAATCTGAAAAGTGACAAAAACGGGGGTTACAGACAAAATTATAGGGGAAATGTTTTAAACATTAAAATATGAGAATGGTGGAGTTTTTAGTCAAATTGTTTAACACTATTTTTGATAGCGGGATGTTCCCCAAGAATGGTGCAAGGCTATAATAATACCATTTCATAAAAAGGGTGACGCAAATAACCCGGATAATCATAGAGGAGTAGCTTTAACTAACGTTTTAAGTAAAATCTATACAAGCATTTTAAATAAAAGATAACTAAATGGGCAGAAAGGAAAGCATAATTATAGAAGAACAAGCAGGCTTTAGGAAAGGTTACAGCACGATAGACCACATTTTCACTTTATATGCACTTGTTCAGAAGTACCTACTCCAAAATGCTAAATTATATGTCGCTTTTGTTGATTTTAAGAAAGCTTTCGACTCTGTAAACAGGAACATTCTCTGGAATATTTGAGAAAAAATGGCATTAAAGGGAAAATGTATAAGGCTCTTAGAGGAATGTATGTTTCGGTGGTGGCTTTTGTGCGCGATAAAGGTAAATGCTCAGACAATTTCAATTGTCCTCGTGGTGTCAAGCAGGGATGCCTACTAAGCCCTCAGCTGTTCTCATTCTTTATGAACGAATTAGCGATTAGAAATTAACAAAAAACGGCAGGCACGGTATTCAAATGATACCAGGTACGGTTGAAATCTTCCTCATGCTGTTTGCAGATGATGTCATTTTGCTCTCTGATACCCTGTTGGTTTGCAGAACAGTTGACCACTCTCGAAGAGGAAAGCGGACCGATTACAGTTAACTGTTAACTAGATAAAACAAACATTATGGTCTTAGAATGGGGGGGTCATCTTTCTAGACATGAAAAATGGTGGTACGGTGGTGCAGAGGTAAGAGTGACAAATAGTCACAAATATCTTGGATTAACATTCACAACTAAGCTAAGTCTTAATGCGGGACTGACAGAAGTGTAGTAAAAGGAAAAAAAGTGTGATTGAAATTTTAAGTCATTAAGGAAGTTGAATTGCATTGAAACCATCAATATTTTGGAAACTTTTTGACACTCAGTTACTCCATGTTAACGTATGATGCGGAAGTGTGGACACTCTTGACACAACCAAATTGAAAAGGTACACACATTTGCGATAAAGCGTTTCATAAATGTCCCATTACATTCTTCTAACAAAATGGTTTATGCAGAGTCGGGGGAGATATCCCTTATATTACACACTTACGTTAAATGTATTAAATCATTGGCTAAAGCTTTTGAAATTACCACAAACAAGACTGTGTAAGCAGGCATATAAATGCTATTACAACAACATGAGAATGGGAAGTTTAACTGGGTGTCCAAAGTAAAGAATTCCTGACAGAAAACGGGTTTTGTGTTGTTTGGTAAGTCAAGAAGTAGGGAACGATAAGATGTCATTTCCGAATGAAAGATAGACTGGTGTGTATGTTTCAACAAAATTGGCATTTGACATGGAAGGAAATGATAAATATGAAATGTTCCTTTCTTTAACAGCAACCTACAAGCTGAAAAGTACCTATCAGTAGTACTGACAGATGGCATAGAACTGTACTCGCACGTTTTCGAACCAGAACTTTGGGTCTACAGGCAAACAAGGTATGGTTCATGCCCGGCACAACAGCAATTAATAATTGTTCAGTATGTAAGTTGAATGACAATGAAGACGAGTGCCACTTTTTATTCCACTGCGAAGCTTACAGACAATACGCGAAAAAATGTTGCTTGTTTCAGTTGCCTGCTGCGAAAAGCCACAATCTAGCCGTGTGCTGACACTGGAAATGAGATGTTATCAGATCTTAGCAAAATACATTGCCGAAGCATGCAGAGTTAGAAAAACACGCTGATTTGATTTTCTGTTAGGTAAACTCCTTCCTTTATTCAGTGCCCGGCGGTTATTGGTTATGCCATTGGTTATGAGATTATGATGTAACTAACTTGAATGTACATGTGTGCGTGTGTGTGTGTGTGTGTGTGTGTGTGTGTGTGTGTGTGGTGTGTGTGTGTGTGTGTGTGTGTGTGTGTTGTGTGTGTGTGTGTATGCATATGAGTATGTGGTAGGCACGTATTGCATGTGTGTATGTATGTAGGATATTGACATGAAGCTGTACCTACACATATACAATGGTTATAGTTGTTTAAAGTTAGTCGCAATACATGTCTTAGAT
>CM031603.1:7950074-7967574 GCA_018398815.1 Conus ventricosus | reverse complement strand
ATGTCTCGATTCGTGGTCTCATGCTTTTGGGGAAGCGATGAACATTCCCGGATGTTTCTTGTTTGTTTGTTTGTTTTTTTGGTAACGACAGATACCCCTAGAAAAGGTTTTTCTCATTTTCAATGATTTATGCAACATCATCCAATTTTTTTTTTTTTCAATTTTGAGCGCTTTGGGCCATTAATTCACTTAAACCTTTTTTAACACACAAAAGTGAGTCACCTTTTTTTATTACTGTTCAAAAAAAAATAGCGTTGTTAGTAAAATTTTCCAAAAAAAAATAAAGACCCGAATTCCTCCGCTGCTTTTTTTAAAGTTGAAAAGCCAAAAACCTCAAACCCCAAAATCCCCTACCCTAAAACAACAAAACACCCCCAAGGGTTAAAAAATTTAAAAAATTTCCATACCTTTTTAAAGTGATGGGCCCTTTTTCCAAGAAATGAACAGACAGGGGCTTTTGGCACATACCATTTCCATGTTAAGTGTGTTTCCCTTTTAAAAAGGGGGAAAAGCATTGTGGTTTGCAGTGGTCCTTTCTACCCTAACCACCCCCCAGTCAGAGAAAACCTTGCTCACGCTAAAAAAATGAAATTTACAAAAAAAAAGTTCAAGAGAAGTTTTACACACGCATTTCCATCTCAATAAAGTTTTTTTAATTAAAAATTAAAATTTAAAAATTTTAAACTCTGGGTGTCCCAAAAATTTTATAATACCGAAAAATCTTCTCTCTTTTTCCTCTCTCTCTCTCTCTCTCTCTCTCTCTCTTCTCTCTCTCTCCTCTTCTCTTTCTCTATCTTTTCTCTCTCGCTCTTCTTCCCTCTCTCCCGTCTCTTCTCTGTCTCTCTCTCTCTCTGTTCTCTTCCCCTTCTCTCTCTCTCTCTTTTCTTTTCTCTTTTCCCCCCACACCACACACACCAAAACACACACCCACAAAACAACACCACACACACACACACAAAACCCCATAGTTTCTTTTATTAAATTAAAAGTCAGAAAATCCTGATGTCGAAAAATTTATTTAAAACAGAATCTCTGTCTTTGTCTCTGTCTCTGGGCTTCTTTTGTCTCTCTCTTTTCTCTCCTCTCTCTCTCTCTCTCTTTTCTCCCCCTCTCCCCTTTTCTCTCTCTCTTGTCCCCCTCCCTCCCCTTTTCAATTATGTTTGTGTTTCCCCTTGGTTTGCCAGTTTTAATTTTTGCATAAAGACTAGTTTTGCTTGCTGCTGTTTTCAGTAAAAAAAACTTTTTTGGTTTTATTGTTTTTTTAGTGTGAGTGTTGGGGCACTGACGTGTTTTGTTCATGGCCCGGAACAAAATGTGAAACTAGGTTCGGGGCCAAAAACTCCATCCCGGAGTATAAGAGATCGGTCAACCCAAACCCTATCCCCCTTTCTGTCTGGTTGCTTGTCCCGTTTGTCTTCATTTCGGGTTTTGTCTGTCTGGGTTTTTCTCTCTCCTTTTTTTTGTTTTTACTTTTCCTGCTCTTTTTTCTTTTTGTTCAAAAATCCTCCTCCCCGTCCTTTTCGCGTCCACTCTTTTTCTCCTCTGTCTTGTCTCTCTGTTCTGCTCTCTTTCTCTACTTCCCCTCTTGTTTTCCCCCCTCTCTCTCTCTGTCTTCCCCTCTCTCTCTGGGTGCTTTTTTCCCCTTTTTGTCTGTCTCTCTGTCTGTTTGTCTGTTTTGTTCTCTCTCTCTCTCGGGCTGTCGGGCTCTCTTCCCGCTTCCCCCCCTTTTTTCTGTCTGTCGTCGTCTGTCCCGTCTGTCTTTCTCTCTTTCTTCCCCTTTTGTTCTCACTCTTTGTCTTCTCTATCTTTGTTTTGGTGTGTTTTCTCCCTCTCTCTTGTTTTCCCTCTTGTCTCTAAATTTTCTCTTGTCTTTTGTCGCCTCTCTCCTCTCTCTATCTCTCTCTGCTCCCCCCTTTTTCTCAATCTCTGTCTCTGTCTCGTTCTCTCTCTCTCTCTCTCTCTCTCTATCTTTTCTCTCTCTTCCCTTTCTTTCTCTCTTACCCCTTCTCTGTCTCTGCCCCCCTTTTCCTCTCTCTTCTCTCTCTCTCTCCTCTCTCCTCTCTTTTCTCCCCTCTCTCTCTCTCTCTGTCTCTCCGTCTTTTCTCTCTCCCCTTTTTCCCCTCTTGTCTCCCCAAACTTGTTTTCTGTCTTGTCTCTCTCTCAATCTTTTCTCTCCTTTCTCTCTCTCTTCTCTTTTCTCTCTCTCTCTCTCTCCCTCTCTTCTGGCTCTTCTGTATGGTGGTCTTGGGTCCCCTCCATTTTATTCATTGCCTGGGCCAAATTTTTAAAAAAGCCCTTTTTATTGCGGATGGCGATTTGAAAGGGGAGGGGGTCGTTTTAAAGGACCTTTTGCCACAGCACACCCCCCTACCCTGAAAAAGGGGGAGGGGGTAGACGATAGCGAGAGGGGGGAAGACAAATTTGGGGGGGGGGGGGGGGGGGAGGGAGGAGGGGAGAGGGGGGGGGGGAGGGTTAAAAAGTGAAATTTGAAAAAAACGAGGGGAGCGGTCAAGAGAGAGAGAGAGAGAGAGGGGAAAAGAGATGAGAGGAAAAGAGAAGAGAGAAGGAGAGAGGTGGAGAGAGAGAGAGAGAGAGGGAAAAAGGGGGAAAAGGGCAGGGGAAAACGATGGGGAAGGGGGATTTTTGGAGGAGAGGAGTTAGGGGGAGAAAGAGTTTTTGTTTTGGGGGGGACGAAAGAGAGGTGAGATGAGAGAGAGAAGAGGAAGATGGAAAAGGGGAGAGGAGAGAGAGGGGGGAGGGGAGGAGAAGAGGGGAGGGAGCGAAAGGAGAGTTAAGGGGATCGTTGTGACAATGTATATAAAAGTGATAATCAGTAAAAATAACCCAAAACGATAATTTTTCAAACCCAAACGTGGGGAAACTTTTAAACAAACCATGTTTGTAAGGGTTAAACCCCATCAAAATTCGGGGGAAAAGAAAAAACCCCCGATTGTTAAAATTCACCTGAAGCCCGAAACAAAAACAGGAGCTTGCCCCTGGGGATGAATTTCTTTACCTTGTTTGCGGGTTTTAATTAAAATTTTTTGAAATATCATTATCAGACAAAATTCTGCTTCGTGTTTTTTAAAAAAAATTGAAATTTTTGGGCGGATTGACGAAGGCATCCCTTCATAGAGGCGGGAAATGGGGGGGGCCCGGAGTTGGGGGGGGGGGGGGGGGGGAGTGGAGGAAGGGGGAGGTGGGGGTGAGGGGGGCTCGTGGGCCCCAAAATGCCCAACCCCGAAATTTTGGGGGTTCGAAGTGTCTGGCGGATGGGTATTTTGGGGGGTGGGGGGGGGCCCGCCCGGGGGGTTTGGGGTTTGGGGGGGGGGGGGGGGGGGTTTTTTCAAAAGGGAAAAAAAGCAAGCGCATCAGGCGCCAATGTTCGTGGTAGCGTCGGGGGAATGGCCGCCCGGGGGGTTCAGGTTCGATCACCGTCACCCACATTCATTTGGGGAAATTTTCGGACTCAAACCGTTCTACCCAAAAAAGGGGTGTGCCCCTTTTCGCCAAACCCCCATTAAATTTTTTTTTCTTTTAATGCATAGGGGGTCTTTTTTTGGTGGTCAAAAATTTAAGGCTGAAATGTTTCGGTGTGTGATTTTTTCGGGCCTGGTTTTACTCTGGGATATGTTTGTGAAAAGGAGGCGTGGAGTGCCACTCTTCATTTAGTCTCATAAAGGCGGTTACCCTGGTGACACCTTCTCTTTCCCCCCTTTGGCAGGGATGTCTGGATTTGTGGGGTCCCTTTATGCCCTTGTCGTGGTTTAAAAATTTTAATTTTGTTTTTTTTTCAAAATTCTCCGAGTTTTTGTTTCTGGTGCTCCCCCAATTTCAGTGTTTATAATGTTCTTGGGGGGCTGTCTTCGGATGGGCGGATTTGGGCACTTTTGGGGTGGGGGGTGGGGGTGGGGGGGTGTTGGAACCACTCACCCACGTGACTCGGGCTTGGTGGGATTGCTGTCCCGTTTGGGGTTTTTTAAATTGATGTGGGGGTTGCAGCGATTGAAAATGGGAGGAATTGGGGGGGGGGGGGGGAGGGGAAGGGGGGGTGTTTGGGGTTGGGGCCAGTCACCCCCGTGGGTCCCCGGGCATTGGTTTTGCAATGCTGTCGGAGTGGGGTGTAACTTGATGTGGGGTTTTGGGAGAAGAGTGGGGGGTGTATGTGTGTGTGTGGGGGGGGGGGGGGGGGGGGGGGGGGAGGGGGGGGGGGGGTACGCGAAAAGAGCGGCATGTTAGAAAGAAAAAAAAAAACTTTGGGCTAAAAAAGAAACAGGGGGGGAAAGAAAAAGGAAAGAAGGGGAGAAAAAGAAACTTAAAAAGCAGCACCGGGTTCGTTTTAAAAACGTTACCAAAAAAAACGCCTCATAGACCTCGTCTTTCCCCGTTTACCCGGGAATGAGGGGTTTAAAGGGGGTTGATAAAGGGGTTTTAATGCTCAGTTGAGGGGGTTCCATCTGTTTGCCTGAAAACTTCAGGCCCGATCTTTTTTTACCTGGCCCCCCTGCTTTGTGGAATGGTCGGCCCCCCTTCTCTGCCTAACAAAGGGGCTCTTTAAAAAACTTTTAAAACCTCCCAAAGACACATCTTTTCCCGGGGCTTTTTGTGTGTCTGCCTGGTGTGTGTGTGTGTGTGTGTTTTGGTTTTTGTGGGTGTGTGTGTGTGTGGGGTGTGTGGGGTGTGTGTGTGTGTGTGTTTTGTTGTGCGGGTTTTTTTGGGTTTTTGGTGTGTTGGGTTTTGTGTTTGTGTGTGTGTGTGTGTGTGTGTGTGTGTGTTGTGTGTGTGTGTGTGTGTGTGTGTGGGGTGCTTTGAGTTTGAAACGTATTTTATTTTACATGTTATTTTTAATCTTTCGTTTGGGTTTCTCATCCCTTGTTGTGCTGGTTTCTGGCGCCATCTGGAGCTGGAAGGGGAGGACGGGTCGGTCCGTTCCCTTTTTGGGGCCTCCTATCTTTTCTTTCCTCGGCCCTTTTCGGTCGCTCCTTTTGGGGGGGGAGGGGATTGGTTTGCGGTGTGGAAAAGTCCAGGCCAGTTTAGACAGCTGCTAGCTGGGGCACCTCCTTTAACCGCTATCTTTTTGAAAAGAAGGGGAGGGGCAGGAAGGAAAGGGAGGAGGGGGGCCGGCGGCGGCAGGGGGACAGACGGAAAAGGAAGGCGACGAAAGGATTTCAGGGGGCAGGCTTTCAGGCATGCAGGCAGCAAACCCAAAAAGACGTAAACCCAGCTGGCCCAGTAGTTGCTTAAAAAACGTCAGCCCCTTGTTTTAAAAACCCTTTGATTTGGGGGCCACAGAGGGGGGTCAGTTTTGAAAAAAGTGATGACTTCACCCTGACCCCCTTGCAGGGCTTCACCTGACCCCCTTTCCCTGACTTTACCCTGGAAACCCCCTTTCCGGGTTTCATCCCTGATCCCCTTTCCGTTACTCTTGATCCCCTTTCCATTGACATTCCCCGACCCTTGCCATGACTTTCCCCGATCCCTTTTCCTTTACTCCCTTTATCTTTTCCGTTACTTTCCCGTTTCCCCTTTCCCTTTACTTCCCTTTACCCCCGCCCTGAAAATCCCCGATCCCTTGCGGGTTTCACCCCGTTCCCCTTTCCCTTCCCTCCCTGATCCCCTTGGGCCCTTTTAAAACCCCGATCCCTTTTCCGTTACATCCCCCATCCCTTGCCCTTACATTTCCCGATCCTTGCCGTTTTTATCCCCCCGATCCCTTGGGCCCTGACATCCCTGATCCCTTGCCTTGGGAAAACCCCGATCCCTTGCCATGAAAATCCCTGATCCCCTTTCCATGACAGAAAAATCCCCATTTGGTGAAACTCCCGGGAAAGGGTTGGGTGCCAAGAAAAAGGAAGAGTTATAAAAATGTACGTCTTAAGCGTGTGGTAAGGAACACTAAGTAAGCCATACCGGGAATTTAAAAAATGTTTTCCCGAAAAAATCAGCTCTAGGGGTGCCCGATTACTCCCGTTCCCCCTTTTAAATGCGTTTTGAAACTTGCGCCCGTGCATTGAACTCAACATTCCAAAACAAGAAAAAACGAAGAACGAGGGTCACTTCATTCTAAAAATTGGGGCGCCCAAAATGGGGCGTAGAAAAGAAAAACTGTAGAGGAGAAAAAACGGTTTCTCGTTCTTTGTTTAAAATCGTTTTTCAAAAGTTGGGTTGGGCTTGGGATGAAGAAAACCCAAAAAGGGGAAAAGGGTCGGGGTTTTTTTTGCGGGGTGTTTATACTTTTTGTTCGGCGGAAAAGTTGTTGTTTTTTTTTTTTTTAATCTGTTAATTTAATGTTTTAGCCTGTTAATTCCTTGTTTTATGCCCCTTTAAAATGCAGTGGCTACAAGGGGGGCTCTTCCCCCCTCCTCTTGTAGCTTTCCCCAACGGGTCCAAAAAACACCAGGGTTTTGTGACCCAAAATAAACGGAAATAAAAAAAATTTTTAACAATTTGGGTGAAAAAAGTTTTCGAAGAAGCAAAAACAGAGAGGGGAGAGCGAGGGGGTGGGGAAATAGGGTGGGGGGTGGGGGGGGCTATGGGTTTTTGGGGAGGGTGGGAGTTTGGGGGGGGGGGGGGGGGGGGGGGGCGTTATTGCAAGGTAGTGTGGGCCCTGTTTCCCAAATTGTATAAGGTCTGTGGTGTTTTGGGTGCAGAGGGTTTAAAAATAAAGGGTTGGGTAGTATATTAAATTCATTTTTTGAAGTTTTTTTGTGTGTGTGCTTGTTGTGGGGTCTGGTTGTCTTTTTTTTTTTTTCTCTTTTTTCTTTTTCTTCTTCTTATCATTTTATCCTTTATATCTCATCTTCATTCATCATCATATTCTCTCTCATCATTTCTTCTTTTTCTTCTTTACATTTTCTTCTTCTTTTGTCTTCGTTCTTGTTTCTTCTTCTTCTTCTTCTTTTTTTTCTTCTTTTTTTACATTTTCGTCTTCTTCGTCTTCGTTCTTCTTTTTCCTTTCTTCTTCTTCGTTTCTTCTTCTTCCTTTTTCCCTTTTCTTCTCCCTTTTCTTCTTCTTCTTCTTTTTTCTTCTTTTTCTTCTTCTTTTTTTTTTCTTCTTTTTCTTCTACATTTTTGTCTTTTTTGTCTTTGTCTTCTTCTTTTCTTCTTTTTTTTCTTCTTTTCTTCTTTTTTCTTCTTTTTTATTTTTAGTTTTCCCGCGTCCTTTTCCCCTCTCCCCCCTCCCTCCATCACACTTTTTCCCCCCCCTCTTCTCCTTCCACTCGTTTTTTATCCACTTTTTAAATTTTCCTGGGGGAAATGCCAAAAACGAAAGCGAGGAAAAAATGAAAAAAGGCCCTTTTTTGGTTTAGAGGGCGATTTCACGCAGGGCCCCGGGAGAGGGGGTTTTAAAATGCCCCCAGCTTTATCGGAAAACATGGGCATGGGCCCCATCAGCGGGAGGGGGGGTTAAAAAAGGAAAGGGGTGCAGGACCCTGCGGGAAAAAGGTTGGGCTACATTTTTCGACAGAGCATAAAATAGAGAGAAACACCACACCCCACACACACACCTACTTTTCACAAAACACACACACAAACAAAATGCACACACACAAACACCACAAAACCAAAAAACCAAAACCCAACCCCACACACACACACCCACACCAAACAAAGAGAGAGAGAGAGGGAATAGGGAGGGCAGAGCAGAGGGAAAAAAGACCGAGAAAAAGGAGACAGGACAGAGGGGGAAAAAGGAGGCAGAGACTTACCTACACCATTAAAAAAGGGGAGAGAGAGAGAGGGGAGGAGAGAGAAGAGGGGAGGAGAGGGAGGAAGGGGGGAGGAGGGTGGGGAGATTTAGAGGGGAGAGGAGAGAGAGAGAGAGGGAAAGCAAGACAAAAGACAATTTACCCAAAAGTTTAATGGCCCGGCCCTTTTCCCCTGTAAGGGGAGGGGGGGGACAAAAGGGGAAAAAAAGTCAGGATAAAACATTTTCAAATGTTTTGTTTTAAAATTCCCTAAAACCCGCGAGAAATGCAAGATTGGATTTTAAATGCCATTTTTTATGCAGGCCCCGTCTGAAAATTCATTTTGTGTCACCCCTCAGTTAAAGTTTCCTGAAAGGGAAAAAGGGTTTAAATTTTAATACTTACAGGGAAAGTAAATTTTTTTCTAAAATTTTAGTATTTGGGGCCCGGGCGCTTTTAAAATGGGAAATTAAATTTCTGGGGCACTCTCAAAAAAGGGGAGTTAGGGGAGACTTTTTTAGGTAAAACGGTAACGATGCCCTTCGTAATGCTGAAATCCTAATCTAAATTGGTTTTAAAGGGCTTTTCAGAAAACACTGTTTTTGGTGAAAAAGTTATTTTAGATTTAACCCAAAAGATTTTTTGAAAGAAGCTTTAAAAAGGGATACCGCTTTTTTTCTCCCCCAAATCGGCCTCCCATCCTTGAAAGAAAAATCGTTTTGTCTTTGCTTGAATTTCTGGATTTAAAAATGAATATTTTGAACACCTTGGTGTTCCCTTACATGTTTCCCAAAACCATTTTTGTATAAAGTAAAGCTTACGGCAGAAAAAACCCCAAATTTTTTTAAATTTTTTTGGAAGAGCTAACCCCGCATTTTATAAGATTTTTTTAAAAGGAGACGTTTTTCAGGGCATTCTCAAAAGTTTCAAAAAAATTTTTTAAAACCTTTTGGGATAAGTATGAAATAAAAAAGGTTTTCTAAACAATTTACCATAAAAACCAAAACATTTGGGTCTTAACGCAACCAATTTTTCAATCTTTTCAACCTGATGTGTTTCTTTTTTAATTTAAAAATTTGATTTGCAATCAATCCCCAAATTGAGCCGTTTAAATTAGCATTGGTTTGGGTTTGACAATCAAATAATTTTTAAAAAACACTTTTGGATGCTTTTCATGGGGGGACCACAACGTTTGAGATACCTACAACTCCCCTCTTTGCCCTTTTGCAGCTCTATCTTCCCCCGGGGTAGTGAGAAAGAGAGGGGGGAAGGAAAAAAAAGTTCCCCAAAGGGATTTATACTTTGACCAAATTCTTGCTTATTGTACCAAAAAAACCATTTTGCTTTTCGCCCCGCAATTTTTTTAACCGGCCCTTGGGAAAAGGCCCACCACTTTTGTTTTATTAATTTAAATGATATATTCAAATTTATGCGAGGCATACCTCAAAAAAAATCAGCTGTCCCTTTTTCCGGCCCTTTAAACCGGAAGGGAAAAATTTGTAAAAGAACATCATCAGCAAAAAGTTGTATCAAACTTTCCCAAAAAACAGGGGGGTAGTTTACACCGGGGTTTTCCCCTTCCGGGTTTTCATCAATTGCGTTCTTTTAAAAAATTGGGGAGAAATAAACTGAAGGGGAGTTGTTCCTTGTCTCAGGCCACGAGGAAAGAAAAAATGGTTCAGTTTCATGGTTGTTCACTTTTACACTAGTTTGGCAGTTTCTACATGGCTTTGACAGCTTTGTTTCATTTTACCCTGTTTTCCTTTTTTCTTTAATATCATCCAAAAGGGAAGGGCCCGGGTTTTAAATAAGTTTAAAAGGGCCCTTTTTTAAAAAAAATTAAAAGGAAAAAGTTTTTGCTTGCCCGAATTTAGAACTTTCTTTTTTAATTTATTTCCAGAAAAAGGGGAAAAAAAGTATCAAATTTTCTACATTTCGTCTTAAAAAAAGCTTTAGTTTAAATCAAATTTGATCTTTATCCGACCCAAATTCCCGTAAATTTTTTTTTAAAGGATATAAAATGTAAACTTACCTCCAATACTTTGCAAAAGGGAAAAACCCCTGAAATTTTCAGGACAATTTAGGTCACCCTTTTTTACTTTGGCAGAATGATAGAAAGAGGGCCAATTTTTGGAAAACTACCAGAATCAAAAAAGTTTATTGGGGAAATATTGAAATTAAAAAAATTTTAAGATTCTTGAGATGAGTTTTTATAAAAATTTAAAATTAATTTCCCTCGGGGCCCGATGCTTTTTTCCATTTCAAAGTTTTATTTGCTTTCCCCAAATTCCCCTTGTTATCGCTTGTCTGTGGAGCACCGTCCAAGTTTGTGTTACAGGCAAGTTTGTTTTAAAGTTTCTTTTAAAATTGGGGATTTTAAATATCGTTAGATTGATCATTTTAAAAACCCTCTTGAAATGATCAAACCATTCACCAGAATGATCGAAATTTTTTGCTTTAATTCTTTAGGTTTTAAGAAAAAAGAAATTTTAAAAATCCCCCAAAAAAGTTTTAGGAAACGCCATACTATTTCCAAGGGATCTAGAATTTAGTGTTTATGTTGGATTTCTTAACGCTAAGCAGATTTTTTATACTGTCTCCTTGAAACACTTTTTAAAAAAAATCTGTAAAATATTATTTGGGGCTTTTTTCTTATTGTCAAAATCAGTTTTTTACCCAAAACTGGTTTCAAAATCTGCGAAATTTTTCGTAAAGGGTTTACGTAATTTTACGTCTTTTTTTCTGTCCCAAAAAATTTGGTTTTGTCAGAAAATATCTACCCTTTAAAATTTTTTAACTTTCTTTTTCCCGCCATTTTTGAGACCCCCAATTTTAAAGAGGCTTTAAAGAAAGGGATCAAAATTTAAGATCTATTTTTTAGTAGATCTTGGGTTTTGTTTTTTTAAAATTTTATCATTAAACTTTTTCACAATAATCTTTTTTTTTTTCTTTCCCACCAAACTTAATAAAAAATTTTTTTTCTTGGGCGTAGAATGGGTTGGGTGGGTTTAAATTTAATGGCCTTTTGGGTTTCAAGAAACATCTTTACAGGCATATTTTTTTAAGGGAGTTCTGGGAAAAACGTTTTAAAAATGCCCCAAAATGAAATACATTCGATTCAATAAAAACAATCAATTTAAAACTACCCTTATTATAGGCAAAGTAAGGGAAGGGTTTCCCCCCCCCCAAACACCAAAACAAGTCCGTTTTATGATAATCGGTTATATTGTTTACTTATTTTAAAATAAATTTTTTAACCCAAAATTTAAATTTTTAACACCATCCTTTGACTCCCTACGGGAAAAATTGTTAAGCTTTTAATTTCCCCTGATTTTCACCAATAAAATCGTCTTTGGATAATTCAGAAAACATTTTCCCTTGCCTGTTCTGGGTTTTAAATTTTCCCAAAAAAAAATTTAGAGGTAGTTCACCTTTTTCTTTAAATAAAAAACATGTTTCGTTATCCCAAAAAAAATAAAACCTTATCAAAATTAAGTTTCAGGGATAATTAAAACTATTTGAAGGGGGGGATATACAAAACCAAAACAAGGGAAAAAGTCGAATTTAAAAAAAAGTTTTTGTAGTTTCGTTTTCTTGAAAAAACCCAAACAGGGTTTTTCATATTCAAATTTTGAAAAGTGTTAAAAAATTTTAGTCAGCTTTTTCTTTTCAAGAAGTGCAATTCCACCGACAAATCTAGCGGGGAAAGGAATCAGAAATTGAATTCCAGGAGAAATTTACAAACTTGGTTTAAGGGGAAAAAAGTAACTTGGGCAGGAAACTGAAAAAGTTTCAACGAAAAAAATTTAAATAATTTAAACAGACACAAAAGGCGAACCTCTTGATCTTTTATTGTTGACATAACCCTTTCCCCATTGTAAGTTAAGAACCGTAATGTTTTTTTGGGATCTTTTAAAATTTCCAGATTGTTGGGGCCCTTTGGGGTGATTTGAAACAAGGTGGGGCCCAGTTTCCCAAATATTGAGGGGGGAGGGGGTGTACAAAGGGGTGGTAGGGGAATGTGTTTTGTTTAGGGGGGGTTTGGCGACATTTGGTCTGCTTCGGGTTTGAGGTGGGTGGCTTGGTTTATTTGACTGGGGTTTTGTTTTTTAAATGAAACTTGAGGGAATGAAGTAAGAAAAAGGCAGGGGAATGGTCACCCAAATAAAGGAGAATGCCCGGGACTGAAAAAGGGTGAGAAAAAAAACTGACTTTCAACATGTCGGGTTCCAGGTATTTCCCCAGGGTCTAGGGAAGGAGGAATGGTCGGCAGCCCCAAAAAATTCCACTGGGCAAGGGGAAACCCTTCAAAAATTTTTCCGATGTTTACAGGACACTATGGGGAGGGTGGGCCAGCATGAGTTATACACTGTTTTGGGGAACATGCACTGTGCGGTGGAGGAGGCTGATACACTGGAAGGGCCCTTTGGTTTTGGGGCGGGGAATGGGTGGGCAATTTCTCTGGGAGACGGAAGGTTTATCAGCGGGGTTTTACCAACACTGTCCAAATGGATCAGGTTGGGGAGGGTCTCCTGGTGGGAAGGGCCCAAATTTCCGTGGAAAAAGCGCCCCCGTCACCAGAAGCGGGGAAAGGGGGACTTGGTGTAAGCTGTTTTGGCGAAAAATGGTTTTGGGTTTGCGGCGCTCTCTGAGGGGGTGGCGTTGGGGGGTGAAAAGGGAAAGGGGGGGCGGGAGCGGGAGAAAAGAGGGGGAGAGAGGAGGGGAGAGAGAGAGAAAGGGCAAAAAGACAAGACAAGACAAGGGCAAAGGGCCCAAAAAAAAAATTCTTTATTTACGGGGGATAATTTGATAAGAATGACGTTTTTTTTTTTTTTACATCCCTGTCCTCGCCCTGGAGAGAGAGAAGGAGGGAAAAGGGGGAGAAGAGAGAGAGAGGGGAGGGGAGAGAGAGAGAGAGAGAGAGAGATGCTATTTTTTCATTTGTTTCGTTTTCTTTTCCTTCACCCTTTAAACAAAAAAAATATTACAAAATAGGGTGTCTTTTTTTCCAGTGATAAAAGTGTTGTTTTAAGTTGTTTCCCTGCTTTTTGTTTAAAAGGGTTTTGATTTTGTCGTGAAAGAGCCCATAAAAGGAAAAAAGGGGTACCCAGCTGCTGATTCAAACAGTCAACCCCAGCAGTGGGGTCAATTGACCTCGCAAATATACCGCAAGTGGCCCCGGCCAACCCGGGGTGGCTTCATTTAATTTTCTGTCCGGCGAAGCATTTACCGGGCAGAGGAGAGAGAAGAGAGAGAGAGAGAGAGGAGAGGGGAGGGGAGGAGAGAGAGAGCGAGGAGAGGAGAGGGGAGAGAGGAGAGGGGGGAGAAGAGAGGAGGGAAGGGGGGAGGAAGGGAGAGAGGGGGAGAGAAAGAAAAAAAGAGAGAGAGAGAGAGGATTTGCTTTCGAAATATCAGGAGAGAGAAGAAAAGAGAGAGAGAGAGAGAGAAAAGGGGGGGGGGAAAAGGGGGGGAAAGGGAGGGGAAAAAAGGGGGGGAGGGCAGGAGGGAGGGGGAAGGGGAAACAAAAAGAGGGGAGAGAGAAAAGAGGGAAAAGAAAAGAGAGGGGAGAGGAGAATATGTTTTTGTACCTTTTGTATTTGTGTAGTGGGGTTTTTGTGTGTGGTGGGTGTGTGTTTTGGTGTTGTGTTTTGGTGTGTGTTGTGCCCTGGTTTCGTGCGTTTCGTTCCCTGCGTGCGTGGGGTGGAATTTCGTGGTGTGTGTGTGTGTGTGTGGTGTGTGTGTGTTGTGTTGTGTGTGTGTGTGTGTGTGTGAGAGAGAGAGAAAGAGGGGGAGAAAGAGAGAGGGGAAGAGAGAAAGGGGGGGAGAGAGGAGAGGAGGAGGGAGAGAGAGGAGAGACAGAGAGAGTATAATGTGCGTGAATGTTGTTTTTGTGGGTTTCTGGGGCGTGGTGTTATATATATATATTTTTATATATATAAAATAATTTTTTATATATATTTATATATATTTTTAAATTAATATATATTTATGGTGTGTGTGTTGTGTGTGTGTGTGTGTGGGGTGTTTTGTGTGTGTAAAGTGTGTGTATGTGTGTGTGTGAGAGGAGAGGAAGAGGAGGGGGGAGAGGGGGGGGAGGGGAGGGGGCGAGGGAAAGGGAAAAAAAAGGGACAGAGAAAAATGTGTGTAAATGTGTGTGTGGTTTTGTGTGTTGGTGTGTGTGTGGGGGTGTGTGTGTGTGTGGTTTTGTGTGTGTTTGTGTGTGTGTGTTGTGGGGGTGTGTGCGTGGTGCGTGCGTGCGTGTGTGTGTGTGTGTGTGTGTGTTGTGTGTTGTGAGAAAGAGAGAGAGAGGGGGAGAAGAAGAGAGAGGGGAGATGGGGGGAGGTGTCTGTATGTAAAATGTGAATTAAACACGTTGTTTTGCTGTAGTTTAATTTAAAAGAAGGGGTGTTTAAAGAATCAAAACTCGAGTGAAACCCATAGTGGCTTTCATCCTGTGGAATAAATAAGAGAGAGGGGGAGAGAGAGAGAGTGGGGAAGAGAGGGGGGAGGGGAAAGGGGAGAGAGGAAAAGAGAGAGGGAGAGTCTTTCTTTCCCGTGCAATGTAAGAGAGAGAGGGGGAAGGGGGGGGGGAGAAGGAGGAGTTGGAAAAAGGAGAGAGAGAGTCTTTCATCCCGTGAATTGTAAGAGAGAGAGAGAGGGGAGAGGAGGAGAGAGAGGAGGAGGGGAGAAGAGAGAGATTGGGGGAGGAGAAAGGAAATGGGGGGGGAAAAGAGAGAGAAGGAAAGGGGAGAGGGGGAGGGCAGACAGGCCAAAACGGGAAGAATGATGGTGATTTTAAAAGGTGGCGGCGGTGGTGGAAAGGGGGAAAATGGGGAAATACTTTCAGAGATTGGAGGGGTTTAACCCTTCCCCCGAACGTAACCCTCTCCCCCCCCATCCAACCCCGCCCCACCCCCCGCTAAACCCCCAAACCTTCATCTCCCCCCCCCCTCCCCCCCCATTTTTTTTTCCTTTCCCCAGTTTTGGCCAAAGCGACATCACATGTTTTACGGTCCCGGCCATTTGGCCCTTACCCAGGGTTAAAAAGGTTTGGCGAGGGGTTGGCGAAAAAGTGTTAAATTTTAAAAAGAAGACAAAAAAAAAGAGGTGGGGGGGGGGGGGGGGGGGGGAGAAAAGAAGGTTAAAAGCTGACCATCACCACAGAGCCCAGTCATCGACCTCTCCCCCCCTTCCACCCCCCCCCCCCCCCCCCGTCTCTCCTTCTTCTCCTTCCACTCCCCTCACTCCTTCTTCACAATGGCTGGAGCGGTTGATGAGACGAGTGACCTCCCCTGACCGGAGGGGGTGGGGAGCTGCTTTTTTCCACACCTCTATCCTGGTGGGGCGAAAAGACTCCAGGGAGAACTGGACAGTTGAAGGTCTTCAGAGAAAGTAGCCCCCACTCCCCTCTCACCCCCCACCAGTACCCTCCCCCCCCCCTCTCCCCCACACAGCACGTACTGGCGGTGGTGTGTTGGCAATGACCTTGGTGACCTCCCAGGGGAGCGGGTCACATCTGGGTCATGGCTTCTGGCTGCTCTGGTGTCTGGATTTTTGTTGTTGTTCTGCCGTGATTTGAACCTGCGGCCCACGACATCTGTTTCCGGAAATTCAAGCCATATGAAGTTCGCTTCTATTCCCCTTCGACGAGACTGGGGTGAAGCATTGTTCAGCTGCCTCCACCATCGCCTTGTGGGTTCCCAGAGCAAAACGACAAAATGTAGTTTCCCAAGACCAAACTGTTCGCCCAGATCGAAGAGATAAGGGACTGTCTGTTCGCCCAGATCGAAGAGATAAGGGACTGTCTGTTCGAAATCTGTTTCCATTGTTTTGAATGTGTCTTGTCCTGCCTGAAGAAGAACAAAACAGGTCGAAACGCGTTGTGTTGTATTGTATGTCCGTTTCTTCGAGTGGAGGTCTAGTGAGTCTGTTTCTGCCTTTTGCTAGAAGTCTTTTCTCCGACGTGAACCATGAAGCCTGCGTGACGACTTCTGCTTTAGCTCTGGGATTTATGCAGGTAGTCCTATCTCTCCCCCCCTCTCTCTCTCTCTCTCTCTCTCTCTCTCTCTCTATCTCTCTCTCTCTCTCTCTCTCTCTCTCTTTCTTCGGCATGACTTCATGCCTTGGTCTCACGGTCGGGAATGTGACCAGGGTCCTTGAGACTTTATCCAAATCGTCGTTAGTAAGAAACTCGCCGGTGTGTCCATGCTTTGCGGAGATGATAAAACAGCTAGGATGGAGCATGTATAACTCGTAGCGGACGGACGGATGGCGGCGACTGGTGAACGAAATAATGCAATAGTGATATTTACGTGAAGTTCACGCTCTGAGACTGATTTAGAGAACAGACAGAAACTTTGAATCGTAACGTATCTACCGTAATGTGATTCAATTAAGTACGGCGGTCTGACTATGAATCCGAGGAGCAGGAAATCAAATAGAGTCAGATTCATGTTCATTCTATCCTTTACGCCAAAGCGCATTATTCTGAACTGATCGATTATTTCACACAGCAGTCGCTTCCTGTACTAAGAGCACCGATGACGTCATATTCAGCTTTGTTCGTTCAAGTACAACATAATTATAGTGATGGCTTATGTCCTTACTGGCTCTCTCACCAAAGAGCTCCAGTTCCACGACTGCAAACGTTCGAATCGTTCACTCGATCAGCAAACGTTTCATGATTTGAACAGACAAGCCAAGTGTCATGAAATGCAGTTGTCTAACATAGTTACCTCCCTTGTCTAACATAGATTACCTCCTGTCTAACATAGATTACCTCATAGATCAACATATATTACCTCCCTTGTCTATTTCGAACACCGTCTGTCTGGTGACAGCAAGTCACAGCATTCATGTTCAGTGGAAAACACGCGATATCTGACCGTTGGGATCCGGAGTCGTTTGATTTGGGTTCCTGCCACGGATCTGAACTCCAGTTTGACGGGGCTAGCATTTTGTTCCCACAGACAAGCCAAGTGTCATGAAATGCAGTTGTCCGCCCGCACAGCATAAGAAAAGGCATTCAAGGTTTGAGTTGGACATTGTGGATAGACTGTCTCGGAACAAAAAATCATGGTAAAATAACGCAAATGTTCATTGCGAAGAGTAACCTTTTCACAATTTATAGGTCGAGCCAAATTTGCTTTTAATAGTTCTACAGTGTCAAATAGTTGATCTGACGCTCACGCCAGGATAACTATATGTGAAGAGAGTCGATTCCCCATGGTTCCCCCCCACATGTTGGTGTTTCCACTCTCTGATTGAACTTTCAAGCTGACTGATTGGACAACATTGCTTTGGGCGGGCCCACCAGCGGTATCTGTTCCATGAACACGGTGGAGTCACTCTCGCTGACCGCGAGGTCTAACATAGATTACCTCCCTTGTCTATTTCCGAACACCGTCTGTCTGGTGACAGCAAGTTCACAGCATTCATGTTCAGTGGAAAACACGCGATAATCTGACCGTTGGGATCCGGGAGTCGTCGTTTGATTTTGGTTCCTGCCACGGATCTGAACCCCAGTTTGACGGGGCTGTGTTCGGGCTGCATTTTGTTCCCACAAAGGTAAATTAAAAGGGGACAGTGATTTCACGTGAGAAACTTCAACAATAACCTTGCCGAACGGATCCCAGATCCACCATTTGATGCAGATCCTCCCCACGTATCCGATTAAAATGTACTGGCACTTGAAATGTTTCTACCAAGTTTGGTGACAATGGATTCGTCTTTGTGCGTAATTTTGTGGAGACAAAAGACAGCCAAACACAACAACACAACAAAAAAAACCACCCAAAAAAACCTACACACGG
>CM031603.1:7936194-7943297 GCA_018398815.1 Conus ventricosus | reverse complement strand
GGGTGGGTGCACGCGCGCGCGTGTGCGCGCGCGCGCGCGCGCGCGCCGCGTGGTGTGTGTGTGTGGTGTGTGTGTGTGTGTTGAGTGCCTGTGTGTGTTTGATGCATCAACAACGTTTGCTCTAAGCAGAAGAAGAAGAAGAAGAAGAAGAACAGCAACAAAAAGAAAAACACACATACACACACACACACACACACTCTCTCTCTCTCTCTCTCTCTCTCCCCAACACACTCATAAACACCCATCCCGTACGTGCAAATGAGCAAACGCGTGTCGTTGGTTAAACATGCGCAGACACGGACACCCAACCAATGAAACCACTCACCTCGAAAGTTCAACAGTTGACACAGAAGGCCAACCAGCAGGCTGACACGCATGACTGCACACCGAACGGGCACGTGCATCTCGTGTCTAGGAACGTTGACCTCAATCTGTGTGGTTTCCTGTCGCGACCGATTGTGGTCACGCCGCACCTGCTTTAGACTCTGGCTGGCTTTCTGGTCACTTGAAACTCTGGGACACCTGCTAAAAAGAAAGACAAAAAAAACATTGTTAATGAAAGCAGATTTTTTTGGTTGGTTTGTCAGCGTCTGTTGTTGTCTTTCCATCTCTTGCAAGTGTAATCTTGTGTATAGGCTATTAACCTTTTTCTGTAGCCCTTGCTCTTCTGTTCGCTCTCTCTCTCTCTCTCTCTCTCCTCTCTCTCTCTCTCTCTCTCTTCAACATATCGTTAGTTGGATATGTATTCTGAATTTTTCTTAAAATGTCATAATTTGGATACCTTGTCCACCCCCTCCTCTCCAGCTCACCCCAAACACATACACACACACCACACTCTCTCTCTCTCTCTCTCTCTCTCTCTCTCTCTCTCTCTCTCTCTCTGCCTCCTTGGCACTTACATACACACACACGCACGCACACACACACCCACACACACACACACACACACACACACACACACACACACACACCACAACCAAGGTGTTTGCCGTCGTATCAGTTATGCGTCTAACACAATCAGATTATTCCCACCTCCCTGTTCCACACACATAAATCACATTACCACGGGACGATAATGAAGTGCATGTCACGGGTCGTTCAGTATCTTATGACCGAGCATGGGAACAATAGGCAACAACTGCAATACACAAGATGACGTCGTAATGCAAAAGTAGTCACATGTATCAGTAATCATGTGCCTGTAAACTATTACACATCTTGAACACGAAATGAGACAGGGAACAGTAAACAATAAACAATAAACAAGTAGGGTAACTCTTGCTCTCATAAGAAAACCTAACTCAGAGTTACTTTTATTCAAGACTGGCACAGCCTTTTGAACTTGAATAAAGTCAGACAAATACCAAGACGAACAATCCAATAGTGGGGGAACAACAAGCGCAGGCCAACAACCCTTCCGTCATCACAGTAATGGCCACCCCTTAAGTTCAAATCTTTGCCCAGTCATGACTGTGATGACGGAGGGGTTGTTGGCTTGCGGTTTGGACGGATTTCAAAAAGTTCGCTATCCGTCTGCGAGTTCCATTCCACTTGCCCGAAGTCTTTGGCATAAGTGTCCAAATCTGAAAGAGTTTTTACCATGTTCCCGAGACGGCCGTAGATACCAAACAGTTTTGCGCCGTTTGCTAACAGGCCACTCCATTTACCCCCAATCTTATCTTTTACAAGGTAAAGAAGCTCCGTGGTGCATTCCATGTCATCTTCCACTCACAGGGAAACATATTCTTTTATAGAGTGTTGGAATTTGCACGATATGAGACAAAAACACTTTACAGCAGACTCCATGAAAACCTTGTTCAGTGATGTCCCACCTGACGTGATCTTTGAATTTCTGGAAGATTAACATTTTTCATCTGATCTAAGATTTTACGAAAAAAGATTTTAAACGAAATTTCTGTGCGTTTTTCGAAGGTGATGTGTGTGTGTGTGTGTGTGTGTGTGTGTGTGTGTGTGTGTGTGTGTGTGTGTGTGTGTGTGTGTGTGTGCACGTGCGCGTGTGTATGTGTGTGTGCGTGTGTGTATGCGCACGCATGCATGCATGTGAGTGTGCGTGCGCGTGCACGCGCACGCGCTGTGTGTGTGTGTGTGTGTGTGTGTGTGTGTGTGTGTGCTCGCTTGTGTATATATTCATGTGTATATGTTTGAGCGTGAGTACACTTCTGTGCCAATGACAAGCTAATGCCCACTACATGTATGTGCCAATATGATGAATATGTAAACCCACAACAAGCATCCGAACAGTCGCGAGAGACTTGACGGCACTTGGGGAATCACACATTCTGACACATATGTGAATATGCATGAACAAGAGAGAGAGAGAGAGAGAGAGAGAGAGAGGAGAGAGAGAGAGAGAGAGAGAGAGAGAGAGACAGACAGACAGACATACAGACAGACAGACAGAGACAGACAGACAGGCAGACAGAAAGGCAGGGAGACAGACAGACAGCGAGACAGACAGACAGGCAGACAGACAAGCAGGGAGCGAACAAAGAACTTACACAATCCAGCCATAGCTACTTTCAGTACAGAATCACCTTAGTCTTCTTCCTTCTATGCTAATTAGAGACATGCTGATCTTTACAGACTTAAGGTGAAAACGGTGTTTTCTTTCAATATATGTACAATCATACCCTTTTTTCGGGTGCATCAGAAACACAAAGGTCCTTTAATCAGTTCGTGATCTTCTATTTCACGATCTACGATATTGCACAAGACACAGAAAATAGCAATCTACAAACACAGCCCTGACCGAAATCCTATTTAAATTACAGTCTTTTTCAAACTTAGTCTGGGTTCACAGCTTCGTGCCCCCTTGAGCATGCCGGTGAGCGGAAGGTGATGTCGAGTATTGGGGCGTCGTGCGGTCGAACCTTGGGTCCATAACTTGTTGTTGCTAGTGATCTTCCCTTTTTTCTGCCATTAGTTATCTCCCTTTTTCTGCCATTAGTTATCTCCCTTTTTCTTCCATTAGTTATTTCCTTTTTTCTGTCATTACTCATCTTCCATTTTTCTGCCATTAGCCATGTCCCCTTTTTCTGCCATTAATCATCTCCCCTTTTTTGTCATTAGTCATCTCCCTTTTTTCTGCCATTAGTTATCTCCCCTTTTTCTGCCATTAGTTATCTCCCCTTTTTCTGCCAATAGTCATCTCCCCTTTTTCTGCCATTAGTCATCTCCCCTTTTCTGTCAATAGTCATCTCCCCTTTTTCTGCCATTAGTCATCGCCCTTTTTTCTGCCAATAGTCATCTCTCTTTTTCTGCCATTAGTTATCTCTCTTTTTCTGCCATTAGTCATCTCCCCTTTTTCTGCCATTAATCATCCTCCTTTTTCTGCCATTAGTCATCTCCCCTTTTTCTGCCATTTATCATCTCCCCTTTTTCTGTCATTAATCATCTCCCTTTTTTCTGCCATTAATCATCCCCGTTTTTCTGCCATTAACCATCTCCCCTTTTTCAGCTATTCTCTCTGTACTTTGACCGCTTTTTTTTTTTTTTTTCTTTGCCAAAGTCCATTAGTTTTCTTTCTGCGTGTTTGACCTGTTCACCTTTATTTGTTGTATGAAAATGTCTTCACATATATTTCCTTCTTTTCTATTGGTCTTACCATGCCAGTCTCTCTCTCTCTCTCTCTCTCTCTCTCTCTCTCTCTCTCTCTCTCCTCTCTCTCTCTCTCTCTCTCTCTCTTTTCTTTCTTTTTTTCTTTTTATTCCGGATAATTTGGCGACAGTGTAGTAGACTGCAACCACGGCCATTTTAGAGAGTGTGTTAGCCTTAGGATCTTTTGGCGTATAATTTGTGACACCTTTACGTGTGTCATCAATGTTTCATTTCTCTATAACCGAGGGTGATTATTCATGCGGGATAGCAGTTTAACAGTGATCAATCGCCTTCAAACATGATACCATTTCGCTCTTTTTGTTGTTGTTGTTTTTTTATTCCATCACGGATAAAAATGAAAGATTAGAAAAAGACTTTACTGTCCTACAAACATGCCAAAGTAAACACAAAGCTTAAAACAGTGATTGTTCAAACACATTCGTTCGATCTTAACATCTTGATATAAAAGAAGTTTCTTTAAAGGGAGGTTATTTTGTACGGGCTTGAATACGGGCCTCCGATTCAAAATTCTATAAAATTACTTCCCTTTGTTGTGCTTTCGGCAAGGCAGTTTATAGCGATTCACACCAGCGCATTCACTGGCTTCAAGTAGGTAATGTTTACATCTGCTGTTGTGCATATGTTTTTGGGTGGTTTTTTTTTTGTGTGTGTGTGTGTGTGTCTGTCTGTCTGTCATCAAAATTACGCACAAGGTACAGAATCCATTGTCACCAAACTTGGTAGAAACATTTCAAGTGCCAGTGCATTTTGATGCGGATACGTGGGGCGGATTTGCATCAAATGGTGGATCTGGGATCCGTTCGGCAAGGTTACTGTTGAGTTTTCTCACGTGAGATCACTGTCCCCTTTTAATCTCCCTTTGTGGGAACAAAATGCAGCCCGAACACAGACCCCTCAGTCTGGCGTTCAGATCCATGGCAGGAATCCAAATCAAACGACGACTCCAGGATCCAACGGTCTGATTATCACGTATTTTCTGCTGAACATGAATGCTGTGAACTTGCTGTCACCAGACAGACGGTGTTTGGACATTTGCAAGGGAGGCAAGCCGTGTTCATGGAACAGATACCGCTGGTGGGCCCGACCAAAGCAATGTTCTCCAATCAGCCAGCTTAAAAGTTCAATCAGAGATTGGAAACACCAACATGTGGAAGGGAACGACGGGGATATTGACTGTCTTCACGACATCGTTATCCTGGCGTGCGCGTCAGATCAACTATTTGACACTGTAGAACTATTAAAAGCACATTTGCTTGACCTATAAATTGTGAAAAGGTTACTTTTCGCAATGAACAGTTGCGTTATTTTCCCTTGATGTTTTTTTCTCTCGTTGACAGGTCTGTGGATAATGTCTTTAATTCACGCCTTGAATGACTTTTCTTACGCTGTGCGGGTGACAACTGCATGTCATGACACTTGACTTGTCTGTTGAAATAAAAAATAAAAAAAACGTTCGCTGTTCTAGTGAACGATTCGAACGTTTGCAGTCGTAGAACTGGAGCTCTTTTCTGAGAGTGTCAGTAAGGACGTAAGCCATCACTATTATGTTGTACCTGAACGAACAAAGCTCAATATGATGCCATCGGTGCTCTTAGTACGGGAAACGACTGCAGTGTGAAATAATCGATCAGTTCAGAATAATGCGCTTTGGCGTTAAAGGATAGAATGAACATGAATCTGACTCTACTTGATTTCCTCCTCGGATTCATCGTCAGACCGCCGTACTTAATTGAATCACATAACGGTAGATACGTTACGATTCAAAGTTTCTGTCTGTTCTCTAAATCAGTCTCAGAGCGTGAACTTCACGTAAAATATCACTAATTGCATTATTTCGTTTCACAGTCGCCGCCATCCGTCCGTCCGCTACGAGTTATAAAGCTCCATCCTAGCTGTTTTATCATCTCCGCAAAGCATGGACACACCGGCGAGTTCTTACTAACGACGATTTGGATAAAGTCTCAAGGACCCTGGTCACATTCCCGACCATGAGACCAAGGCATGAAGTCATGCCGCAGATAGAGAGAGAGAGAGAGAGAGAGAGAGAGAGTAGAGGAGAGAAGAGAGAGGAGGAGGGGGGGGGGGCCACTACCTGCATAAATCCCAGAGCTAAAGCAGAAGTCGTCACGCAGGCTTCATGGTTCACGTCGGAGAAAAGACTTCTAGCAAAAGGCAGAAAACAGACTCACTAGACCTCCACTCGAAGAAACGGACATACAATACAACACAACGCGTTTCGACCTGTTTTGTTTTTCTTCAGCAGGACAAGACACATTCAAAACAATGGAAACAGATTTCGAACAGACAGTCCTTATCTCTTCGATCAGGGCGAACAGTTTGGTCTTGGGAAACTACATTTTGCACGTAGATCGAAAAGATGTGACGGTTCGTCTGTCGTTTTTGTCGTTTTGCTCTGGGAACCCTCAAGGCGATGGCGGAGGCGGCTGAACAATGCTTCACCCCAGTCTCGTCGAAGGGGAATAGAAGCGAACTTCATATGGCTTGAATTTCCGAAAACAGATGTTGTGGGCCGCAGGTTCAAATCACGGCAGAACAACAACAAAAATCCAGACACCAGAGCAGCCAGAAGCCATGACCAGGATGTGACCCGCTCCCCTGGGAGGTCACCAAGGTCATTGCCAACACACCACCGCCAGTACGTGCTGTGTGGGGGAGAGGGGGGGGGGTACTGGGGGACGGGGGGGGGGTGAGAGGGGGAGTGGGGGCTACTTTCTCTGAAGACCTTCAACTGTCCAGTTCTCCCCTTGAGTCTTTTCGTCCCACCAGGATAGAGGTGTGGAAAAAAACAGCTCCCGCCCCCTCCCTCCCCGGCGATGTTCCTAGCCTGTCCATTAGATAACCCTGACGAACCGGCCGCCGGTCAGTAATGGTCTACTCACCGGCCAGGTCAGCCGAGGTCAGTCGTCTCATAACCCCTCCAGCCATTGTGAAGAAGGAGTGAGGGGAGTGGAAGGAGAAGGAGAGGGGGAGGGAGGGGAGAGGTCGATGACTGGGCTCTGTGGTGATGGTCAGCTTTTAACCTTCATCTCCCTCCCCCCACCCCCACCCCTCTTTTGCTTCTGTCAGATTAACGCGTTCGTCTAACACCTCGTCCACCTTGTTTCTCTGGGTAACGGCTAAGATGGCCAGGAGCTCGCTAAAAGCAGTGTGATGTCGCTTTGGCCAAAACTGCGAAAGGAAAAAAATGGGGTGGGAGGGGGGGGGAGGGGGGAGATGATGGGTGGGGATTAGCGGGAGGTGGGTGGCTGGGTGGATGGGGGGTGGAGACGCTTACGTTGGGAGGAAGGTTACTCTCTAGATCTCTGAAAATACTCCCCATTTTCGCCTCCACCACCGCCGCCACCATTTCATCACCATCATTCTTCTCCGTCTGTCTGTCTGACCCCCCCCCTTCTCTCTCTAACTCTCTCTCTCTCTCTCTCTCTCTCTCCTCTCTCACTCTC
>CM031603.1:7906194-7931194 GCA_018398815.1 Conus ventricosus | reverse complement strand
ACACACCACAACCCAAAACAACGCACAACACACACACACACACACACACACACACCACACACACACACACACACACACACACACACACACACACACAGGCAGACACACGAGCACGTCAAAACAAGCAGTCTCGCGCACAGAGATAAGTGGATATCATTAATCAGTCCGAGGGAAAAGATGTGTCTTTGGGGAGGTTTTAAAAGTCTTTAAAGAGTCCGTGTTAGGCAGAGAAGGAGGCAGACCATTCCACAGAGCAGGTGCCAGGTAAGAGAAAGATCGTTGGCCTGAAGTTTTCAGGCGAGCAGATGGAAGCCGTCAACTGAGCATTAAAGACGCCCCATCAACCTCCTTACCCCTCATTACGAGGTAAACGAGGACAGACGAGGTCTGGTGAGAGCGTTTGTTTGTAACGTTCTTATACGTAACGTGTGCTGTCTGTTTTAGTTTCTTTTTCTCTCCTTCGTTCTCTTTCGCCCTGTTTCTGTTTAGCCTCAGAGTTTGTTTTTTCGTTCTAACATGCCGTTCGTTTCGCGTACCCCTCCCCCCCCCCCCCCCCCCCCCCCCCCCCCACACACACACACCACTCCCCCACTTCTTCTGCACAGCCACATCAAGTTACACCCCACTACTGACAGCATTGCTACCAATGCCGCAGAGCCCACGTGGGTGACTGGTCCCAACACCACACCCTCTCCCGCCCCCCCCCCCCCCATTCCTCCACTTCATCTGCTGCACAGCGACATCAAGTTACACCCCACTACTGACAGCATTGCTACCAATGCCCGGAGTAAGCATGGGTGAGTGGTTCCAACACCCCCCACCCCACCTCCCACCCGCAAAGTGCTCCAAATCCGTCCATCCGAAGACAGCATCCAAGAACATTATCAACACGGAGAACGTCGAGTCACCAGAAACATGGACTTGGAGAATTTGAACAAAAACATAATTATAAGTTCACCACGACCAGGGCATAAAGATCCATAGAATCCGAGACATCCAGTGCCGAAGGGGGATGATGAAGATGTCACCATGGTAACCTGCTCTGTTTTGAGACTACATGACAGTGTGGCACTCCACGCCTCCTCTTCACAACATATCCCAGCGTCAACCAGGCCCGAGAAATACACATACCTGCACACTCAGCCATCAAGTTTGGCCACCACTCTAAGACACCTATGCATTAAGAAGATAATATAAATACACACACCTGCACACTCAGCCATCAAGTTTGGCCACCACTCTAAGACACCTATGCATTAAGAAGATAATATAAATACACAAACCTGCACACTCAGCCATCAAGTTTGACCACCACTCTAAGACACCTATGCATTAAGAAGATAATATAAATACACACACCTGCACACTCAGCCATCAAGTTTGACCACCACTCTAAGACACCTATGCATTAAGAAGATAATATAAATACACACACCTGCACACTCAGCCATCAAGTTTGGCCACCACTCTAAGACACCTATGCATTAAGAAGATAATATAATACACACACCTACACACTCAGTCATCAAGTTTGACCACCACTCTAAGACACCTATGCATTAAGAAGATAATATAAATACACACACCTGCACACTCAGCCATCAAGTTTGACCACCACTCTAAGACACCTATCCATTAAGAAGATAATATAAATTCACACACCTGCACACTCAGCCATCAAATTTGACCACCACTCTAAGACACCTATGCATTAAGAAGATAATATAAATACACACACCTGCACACTCAGCCATCAAGTTTGACCACCACTCTAAGACACCTATGCATTAAGAAGATAATATAAATACACACACCTGCACACTCAGCCATCACGTTTGGCCACCACTCTAAGACACCTATGCATTAAGAGGATAATATAAATACACACACCTGCACACTCAGCCATCAAGTTTGACAACCACTCTAAGACACCTATGCATTCAGAAGATAATATAAATACACACACCTGCACACTCAGCCATCAAGTTCGACCACCACTCTAAGACACCTATGCATTAAGAAGATAATATAAATACACACACCTGCACACTCAGCCATCAAGTTTGACAACCACTCTAAGACACCTATGCATTAAGAAGATAATATAAATACACACACCTGCACACTCAGCCATCAAGTTTGACCACCACTCTAAGACACCTATGCATTAAGAAGATAATATAAATACACACACCTGCACACTCAGCCATCAAGTTTGACGACCACTCTAAGACACCTATGCATTAAGAATATAATATAAATACACACACCTGCACACTCAGCCATCAAGTTTGACCACCACTCTAAGACACCTATTCATTAAGAAGATAATATAAATACACACACCTGCACACTCAGCCATCAAGTTTGACCACCACTCTAAGACACCTATGCATTAAGAAGATAATATAAATACACACACCTGCACACTCAGCCATCAAGTTTGACCACCACTCTAAGACACCTATGCATTAAGAAGATAATAATATAAATACACACACCTGCACACTCAGCCATCAAGTTTGACCACCACTCTAAGACACCTATGCATTAAGAAGATAATATAAAAACACACACCTGCACACTCTGCCATCAAGTTTGACCACCACTCTAAGACACCTATGCATTAAGCAGATAATATAAATTCACACACCTGCACACTCAGCCATCAAGTTTGGCCATCACTCTAAGACACCTATGCATTAAGAAGATAATATAAATTCACACACCTGCACACTCAGCCATCAAGTTTGACCACCACTCTAAGACACCTATGCATTAAGAAGATAAATATAAATACACACACCTGCACACTCAGCCATCAAGTTTGACCACCACTCTAAGACACCTATGCATTAAGAAGATTAAAAAAGAAATTAAGCGGGTTTGGCGCATAGCACACCCGCAGTTTTTGGTAGGAGACGGCGGCCGAGTCCGAAAAGTCTCCCAAAAGAATGTCGGTGATGGTGATCGAACTCTGAACCTCCCAGCGCACATTCTGCGACGCTAGCCACTGTACAGTGGCGCCTGAAGCGCTTGCTTCTTTTCCTTTGACAAATCCCCCCCCCCCCCCCCCCCCCCCCACATCCCCCGTGCGCTGGTCCCCCAGGCCCAGTACCCATCCGCCAGACACTTCGATCCACACAATGCAGGTTGCATGTAGGCCCACTGAGCTCTCCCTCACCCCACACCTCCCCCCTTCTCCATCCCCCCCCCCCCCCCCCCCCCTCCAGCCCACCCCACTTCGCCTCTATGAATGGATGCCTTCGTCAATCCGACCAAAATTCAAGCTTTTTAGAAAGCACGAAGCAGAGAATTTTGTCTGATGAATGATATTTCTAAAGCATGTTAATTAAAACCCGCAAACAAGGTCAGTATTTCATCAACAGTGCAGAGTCTCCTGTCTTTGTTGCAGGCTTCAGGTGACTATTACAATCGTGTTTTTTTTTTCCCACCGGAGTTTGATCGATAACATTACGATCATGGGATGTTTGATGATTCACGATTGGTTGAATATTATCGATTTGTTATTTGTTACTGAGCATCACTTTTAAATACATTGTCGACAACGATCTCATTATCTCTCTCTCTCTCTCTCTCTCTCTCTTCTCTCTCTCTCTCTCTCTCTTCTCCTCTCGTTCATCCTCTCTCATCCTCTCTTTCTCTCTCATCTCCTCTCTCTCCGAAATCTCCTTCCCCATCGCTTTCCTGCCCTTCTCTTCCTCATCTCTCTCTCTCTCTCTCTCTCTCTCTCTCTCTCTCTCTCTCTCTCTCTTCTCTCTCTCTCTTGCTCGCTCGCTCGCTCGTTCGATTTCACTTTACCCTCCCCCTCCTCCCTCTCCTCCCTCTCCCCCCCCCCCCCCCCCCCCCTGTGTATCTCCTCCCTCTCGCTATCGTGCTATCCCCCTCTCCCCTTCTTTCATGTGAGGGTGTGTGCTGTGGCAGAGGTCCATTAACCATCCTCCCCTTTCAAATCGCCTTCACTGCAAGTCAACGGCTTGTTTAAAGATTGGCCCAGGCAATGATTACATGGAGTGGACCCAAGACACACCACAGAGAGAGAGAGAGAGAGAGAGAGGAGAGAGAGAGAGAGAGAGAGAGAGAGAGAGGAGACAGACAGACAGACAGACAGACAGAGACAGAGAGAGAGGTTGGGAGACAAGAGGGGAAGCAGAGAGAGAGAGAGAGAGAAGAGAGAGAGAGAGAGAGAGAGAGAGAGAGAGGACGGAGAGACAGAGAGATTGAGAGAGAGAGAGAGAGAGAGAGAGAGAGAGAGAGAGAAGAGGGGCAGAGACAGAGAAGGGGGTAAGAGAGAAAGAGAAGGGGGAGGGAGAGAGAGAGAGAGAGAGATAGAGAGAGAGAGAGACAGAGACAGAGATTGGGAGACAAGAGGGGAAGCAGAGAGAGAGAGAGAGGAGAGAGAGAGAGAGAGAGAGAGGAGAGAGAGAGAGGAGAGAAGAGGAAAACAGAGAGAGAGAGAGAGAGAGACAGCTAGAGAGAGACAGAGTGAGAGACAAGAAGGGAAGCAGAGAGAAAGACAGACAGACAGACAGACAGACAAGAGGGGAAGCAGAGAGAGAGAGAGAGAGAGAGAGAGAGAGAGAGAGAGAGAGAGAGAGAGAGAGAGAGACGACAGACAGACAGACAGAGAGACAGACAGAAAAGAGGGGAAGCACAGAGAGAGAGAGACAGACAGAGAGCGTGGGAAACAAGAGGGGAAGGGGAGAGAGAGAGACAGAGACAGAGAGACAGAGACAGAGAGACAGAGACAGAGAGAGAAAGAGTGGACGCGAAAAGGACGAGGAGGAGGAGTTTGAACAACAAGAACAAGAACAACAGGAACAAAGGAACCAACAAGAACAAGGAGAGAGAGAAACAGACAGACAGACAAATGACAGACAGACAGACAGACAGAAGACAGACAGACAGACAGACAGACAGACAGACAGAGATGATCGATTGGTTGACCGATCTCTTATACTCCAGGATGGAGATTTTGGGCCGAGACCTAGTTTCCCAGTTTGTTCCTGTCATGTACATAACACGTCAGTGCGCAACACTCACACTAACAAATCAATATAACAACAATGTTGATTTACTGTAACAGCAGCAAGCAAACTAGTCTTTGATGTAATAATTATATACTGAGCAGAACCAAGGAGAAGACACAAACATAACTTGAGAGAGGGAGAGAGAGAGAGAGAGAGAGAGAGAGAGAGAGGGGAGAGAGAGAGAGAGAGAGAGAGAGAGACGAGACGGACGAGACAGAGAGTTCGGTATTATCAATTTTCGACATCAGGAGTTTCTTACTTTTAATTGAATAAAAGCACTAGTGTGTGTGTGTGTGTGTGTGTGTGTGTGTGTGTGTGTGTGTGTGTGTGTGTGTGTGTGTGTGTGTGAGAGAGAGAGAGAGAGAGAGACAGAGACAGAGAGACAGAGAGAGAGACAGAGAGAGGGAGAGAGACTCGTGACTCGTGACTTTCAAACTCAAACATTCAACCACTTAACCCCATTCGCACACAGATTTCTAGTCACACACACACACCTGCACAACCAAACTAACACAAGGTCATGAAATTAATTAACAACTAACCTTAATTCGGGTCAAATCCCAATGTGCCCAGCCTGGTGAGATGCATCGCTACCATGCAATACAACTCACACGACCGATAACACCTTGGCTATTGGCCCAACAGGACACTGTGATCCGAGACTTACTCAACAAATTCACTTACCGGCTCATTGTAACATGGAACGGCTCACGACCTGACACTTCAGATTGTCGTCAAACTTGTTCCAAGGCTCAACATATTTCATCACAAATTCTTTACGTCACGGCACGAGGCGCAGGCCGTGACGTCATTTTCTTCGGAAGACTACATGCTCTTATCGTTTATTTTTATTTTGTTTTGTGCCAGAAGCAGATTTAATATTTCACATATTCTTCATTTAAGTTGTGTGTTCTTATTCCATGAACCAGCATCCTTCGGAAAATGTCAAATACTGTGTTTGTCCAAAATCGCCAAGGAACTTTATTTTCTCATCGCATCCCCAAGATACGATTATTCATACGCGATGACGAAACTAAAAGTCAGTTCAGGTTCAGGTTCAGATTTAGGGGCGATGATTTTTTCATCATAGCCTCACGGCTTTACATGCCCCTTCTTTATATGCTCTGTCATTGGTCAGGTCGACAGCGAGCCCAGTTTTTATTTTCGACAGCCAAACTGCATCTAAAATGAAGGCGAGTCACAGAGGGAATTGTGTGTGTGTGTGTGTGTGTGTGTGTTTGAGAGTCACGAGTCACGAGTCTCTCTCTCTCTCTCTTGTCTCTCTCTCTGTCTCTGTCTCAAACTCGCCAATCTAGGCAATCCATTGCCGTCAACAGGAAGTCTTCCGAAGAAAATGACGTCACGGCCTGCGCCTCGTGCCGTGACGTAAAGAATTTGTGATGAAATATGTTGAGCCTTGGAACAAGTTTGGCCTACTGAAGTGGAACGAGTCAAGAAAGGACGCATCGCCAACAGCAGAGAGCCGTTTTGACAAGAGACATCCCTCCTTGCCCATACAGCAAGCCCGGAACGAATGGAAATCATTCTAAACGCTCTCTAGAGGTCTGATGTGCGATTAAGAACACCAAGACTTCGATAGATCCTGCCAACAGTTCATAATAAGGCTTCGTCAGCCGGACTGGAGATCCAGGCAATCCATTGCCGTCAACGGTTTCTTCCCTCTGTGACTCGCCTTCATTTTAGATGCAGCCGCGGACCATCGCCCAACCATAGTGTACACCCAAGAGAGCTCCGGTCAGCCTGGACAGACCCCAGCACTGCATCGTTGCGGCACCGGCCTTCGGAACAACGACCGAGCAGTTCTGACCGGGAGGCCAGCCGGTGACATTCGCGTGGCGAGAGCCTTGGGTCCGCGCTCGTCGCATCTTCTCTGTGAGTGAGTGTGGCAACACACTCCGATATTTTATTATGCTGTCAGATTAGAAATATGGAAAAGATTATTTTTAGTTGAATAACTTATCGAATTTATGTGTAGTTTGATATGCGAAGATTCTCGCACTGTTTATCAGGGTCCATGCCCGTAATATGTCTAGTAAACACATTGATTGAGCCTATAGCCTACTTGTTACAATCGTTTCAGACGTGCACTGCAAATAATATGTTAATTTAACTTTTCAGATGGGATGCTGTGCACCTGAGGTTGATCGGGTGACATCGATCACTTAATGTTACATCCCATCTACATCTTTACTGTATCATTGTGCCCGCGGTAGACATCGCATACATGACACCACACACTAGATTGTATTCATCAGTGTTGTCATGTTTGTCTTAGATCTTGTCATACAATTTACATAAATACAATAGATTTGCCGGGCAATTTATAACATCGGTGAAGAAATACTCCAATATAAGGCTCCTGTGCAGATTACGCATTGTGGGCCGATTGATCAGATCTACGCTACGCTACGGTACTTCATGATGGGGATCTGGACCTGAAGAACTGGAGGAGCAGATAACTTCACAAGGCGTGACGAGGACTGTCTATTATTCCCAGACGTTAACATCATAGTGCCCGAGCCAGATAAGAACAAACTTTTCTTCAAGTTTCATTTATTTTACACATTTATATTTTTTTAACGCAAAAACGATCATCCAACACGTCCACACACACACACATTCGTTCATAAATCGTGAATTGTTTATTTTGCTTCTGTCGTGAAGAGTGGGTGCGATCGGTTGAACGTGAAGTTGTCGAGCTAATAGGGGAACCGAACAGCCGTCACACTATTCGGCGTGACGCTCCTACACAAGCCAGCAACCAGGGAATGAACTCCGACACAATGACAGACCAAACACCAATATAGAATGCCCAGAACTACGATTTTGTAACACAGTGACAGACCAATCACTGATATAGAATGCACAAACCTGTCTGCAATGTTCATACACTTTCAAGATTAATTAAACCGGGTCACATTCCAACAACTGGGCACTTAAAGCACGCATGACCAATTAATAATCCAGTAACTGGGTTGCTATGAAATACTCGCAGAGAATGGCCCAACCAAGTTGTCCAACATGTAAAAATGTTGATATAAATGTTGTTGTTTTTTGCCACCACACAAAAGACAATTTGTCTTGAAAACCTGTGCAGCCTGCGACACACACAAGTAATGACTAGTTAGCCAACAACTAAACCAGCTATGCAATAATAATATTACTAAATAAATTTAAAGTCACTAAGGATTTTTGCTAGTGTCTTTCACACACTGGGTAGTCCACTCCACGACCGATGAACGATGGCTCATTTCCTTGATCCTGGAAATAATGTTCAATGCTGTTACCTCAAAACAGCCCCTGTTTGTCGTCAACATTCACATGTACCACTCGGACTGTCACAGCAACAGGAAGAGTAGCCCACGCTCTGTCACTCCTCGCACAGGGATCCCGTCACCAGCAAAGGCAGGATTACAGGGAGATATCTGTGGACACGTACAGGCACATCCCCACTAAGAATCTATCATGAATCCCATAGTGCCCTACACATACTAGATTCATGTTCATCATGAGCACCACCCATGGGAGTCAAAGTCACTACTGTGAATATTCTGTCTCTTAACTAACCTACTCCAATGACAAGATGCACCCAATGGTAACCTTATCCAAATGAAAACCAGCATTAGCACTTAGCTTTAGTCTAATTATTATCCATTTGTATAAAAGGAAAGAGATTTCCAGACAGACTATATACAGCTTACTTTACAAAACATCAGTGCCACACAGTAGTACACAATCTAAGTCAAACTTCAGTCCAACTTAAAAACACATAGCCCGGTCCGACTCACGGCCACTATTAAGTACTTTCCTTAGACAGCAGAACAACCTTAAAAAAAAACATGCATGGCTTCCCACACAATTCCCAATGTTAGGAACAAGGTCCAAACATATGTAACTTGGAAAAACAGGAGATAAAATCTGTCGGTCACGGTCACTGCCACTGCTGTAAACATCACTTACAACTTACAGCCTATGTCCAAACCATGGGGCAACCCCACACACACCACATCACTACCCCAAAACACTTCCGGGGTGTCAATCTCTGTTAAAGTTGACCTTTAGCTGAAATATCCAGCTGGCTTACTCCAACTGACTGAGCAATGCATATAAGGTTGACAAAACATATCATCATAACGTTGACAAACATATCATCATAAGGTTGACAAACATATCATCATATACAACTTTAAACCAACAATTTCAAACAATGGGCTGTCTCCCCTGATTAACTTCCAGACAGGTGTCAACAGTACTAGCAACCACACAAATACATATATAATTCCTGGCCTGGCATTAAGGCCTGCTAATAAGACTAACAGATCATACTGACACCGACAGGTTCCAGTGGCTGAAATTACTGAAAGATCACACGAATGAATGTACTCACACATGCACAAAACACCCTACATTGATCTTACATGCCCAAATCATATCATCCTATATAACTATTTAATGCAACCATTACACTGTTTAATTACAAAAACCCATAGCCCTTCCTGGCACTAACGCAGCCCCTTGCCTGGCACCTCAGACTGCTTCCAGCCTCCAGCTGCCCAAATCAACCCAATAAAGATAAGGATTTCCTTCTGAGTTCCCCGTATCCTGGCTCAATCCAACCACAACCAGGTTCAGATGATAGGATTACTAAAGTGTCTACACTGAATTATACCAAACGTACCCTGAACCAACATGTGTCTGGCCCAACTCCGAGTTGGGTTGTCCAGCGCCACCAAGGCCATCCCCAGACCGGCACGTCTACAGCACCCAACCACAGCAACCAAGTCTTCACCCACCAAGGTTTCAGGAATACAGGTTACAGTTCAACAAGAACGCAGCAACCAAGTCTTCACCCCACCAGGGTCTCGGGAACACCGGTTACAGTTCAACACAAATGCAGCAACCACGTCTTCACCCCACCAGGGTCTCGGGAACACCAGTTACAGTTCAACACAAATGCAGCAACCACGTCTTCACAAATTACAGTAACGACAGTCCTTCTACTGTACCTCCAACAGCGAGAAGAATAACATTTACACAGAAACACAGAATCAGTCCCCTCCAGACTCAAGGCAGCTCCGCTAATCCTCAAGCCCGAACCCTGAACACAAGGTTCCTAAAAAGGATTCACCAGGACTTCCAACATAGAAACACCCACAACGTCAGAGACTTCCACTCTGAAACAGCTGCAAAATAACACTGAGCGACAGTTCACCTAACCCCCAGCCTGCTTTACAGTCAACTTGGCTGTGATTGGATAACTCAACGTAAGGTTAACTATGATTGGGCAACTCGCAGTGAGGATGATGCATGACCCAATTTCCCCACTTTCCACGGAAAAACACTAACAAGTTCAAGATACCTCCCTACCCTCTCCCAAGCTGTGCTGTCACACATATATCCACTGACGCGCACACACGCATGCGACGTGAGCGGAAATGTTCGCCGGCTCACCCCAGCACATATAGAGGAAATATTGACTCTGATGCGAACCACGCAAGATACGCTGACATGGAACATGATCAGTCCGTGCATGCACAAGTTCAAACATGAGTCGCCTCCACTAGATCTATCTGTAACATAGTACATACATGTACGGGCTCAAGTAGCAATGTCAGTGACCCTGACACAAACCACAAACAGTCATTTAATAAAGAAAAATATAAAATCCAAACAGAACTGAGCAAATATATCTGGAAACTTAAAGACGCAAAAACAAGCCAAAATATATCCTGGAAAATCATAAAAAGAGCATCACCATACAGCAATGTTTCAAAAGGTGCAACCTATGTTTAACTGAAAAATGGTTAATACTATGCAAACCACACTTAGCAACTTTAAACACCAAAACAGAAATAGTAAACAACTGCAGGCATAAATGGAAAACGTTGTTAGTGAACACACCCAAAACAAAAACCTGAAAGCCCCCAAAAACACGTGCAGCCAACCCGCACGTGCAAACAACGCAAACGGGAGCCCACACGCTATATAACATCGGCGGTGGGCAAACCAAAAACCATCCTGATGACAGCGCAACACGCTTGAAACAAATTTGTAGATAGTTTTAAGATTCCTCTTTAAACTTGTTCTACCTATATATATATATATATATATATATATATATATATATATATATATATATATATATATATATATATATATAACAAACTAATAAATTCCAAGGATAAGTACCGCACCGTTCCAGCAACTTACAGAGCAGCTTGGTGTTGCAATGACTGCAATAAATATTGAATTATAAATAGATTAAAGAAATAGGGGGAGATACGCATTCATATCTGCAGTGGTAGATGATTCTGCCTAACTAACAGTATGTGCTTGAGTGGGTGAATGGGGGAAAATAAAATAAATGCTTCTCAAAATGAGCCTTCAGCAAGCTTATATTCCCCAAGGGGGAGACATCCTCCAATAGGGAGGAAAACTCACTAACATATAACTCCTGGTCATATACCGATATTTCGAAACTTGGTTGTTTCTCCTCAGTGACCGCGGAAAGTGGTAATTTGACTCCTCTGCCTTTTCAGTTTTAAGAAAAATGCAATCCCAGAAAAGGTTGGTGTGCAATACCGTAGTATGTTAGAGTTTTCAAAAAACCAACCAAAGGTGCCATCTAAGAAGCAAAAGAAAATCACAAAAGAGCAAAACAAGCTACATTTTCTTGTGAAAAGTAGAAAATATAAAAAGATATCCTCTAAGACACAATGCTAGGGCCAGTTTTCTTGGAATGAATCCGCAAGGGACTAAAATCACAATCAAACTAATAAATTCTCAAGGATAAGTACCGCACCGTTTCCAGCAATTACAGGCAGCTTGTTGTTGAATGACTCAAAAAACATTGAAAGTATAAACAAGCATGCCTAAATGTAAATTGAAAAATCAAGGGGAGTACGATTCATATCTGAATGTAGATGATTAAAATAACTAACAGAATGTGCTTGAGTGGCCAGATTGGGGAAATAAAATAATGCTTCAAAATGAGCCTCACAAGCTAATATTCCAATAGGTAGACTCCCAATAGGAGGGAAAACTCACACATATAACCGCAAATATACCGTTATTCAAACTTGGTTTGTTCCTACAGAGAACGCGGAATGTTAATTGACTCTTGCTTTCAGTCTTAAGAAATATGCAATCCAGAAAAGGTTGGTGTGCAAATAAATAACCGCAGTAATTGAGCTTTCAAAAACCTAACCCAAAGTGCTCATCTAATAGGAGAAAAAAACATAAACGGCAAAGCAGTATTACACTTTCTTGTGAAATTGACTCATAAACGAAGATAGTAAACACACTCGTCTGGCCTTTAGTTCTTGAATGAAATATGCAAGCCATAAAGTTAACAACTAATACATTAGGTTAAGCATTCCAAGATCCAACAACTAAAGAGCCCTGTCAATGAGCAAGAAAATATTGAACAAAACAAAGCTTGTCTTTGTCGAAAAGTAGAAAATAAAAAGAATACCATAAACACAGTGTGATGGTGCCTTACTAATAATCCGCAATGGGTGAAATAGGAAACATAAATAAATTCCAAGATAGCACAGTTCCAGCAACTTATAACTTAGGGGTTGAAATCCTGCAAAAGTGAAACTAAACAAAATGCTCTGTATGTCTATATGAATGTTTCTCTCATGACCCGAAAGTGTAAGGGAATACCTTCTGACTTTCAGTGAGAAAATGCATCCAAAAAGTTGGCTGCAGTACGTAATGGGAAATAAAATAAGCCCAAAAAGGTCCACTAAGAACAAAGGAAATCCATAAAGAGGAAAAACTTCTATAATAAATCGTCATATAAAAGATTATCCTGAAACTTGGAATGTGCTGAGCTCAGGACCTGGAAGTGCAGGGACTAAATACAACAACTATAATTCCGTCTCCTGTCCCGTTTAGACAACTTACAGAGCCTAGGTTTGCAAATGACTGCAGAAATATCGATATTAAAAGCTTCTTCTTAACTAATACCAAAATAGGGTAAAAACGCATAATAATCTAAAGAGATAATCTAGCTAACTTAACAGTGAAGCTTGAGATATAGAAAGGGAACTAAAAAAAGCTGGCAAATGAGCCTTCAAGCTTATTCCGCAAGGGTAAAACAATCCAACCTAATAGGGAGGAAAATCACTAACATAACCTTCCTGGCATTAACCGATATTGAGATTGATGATCTGCAGATCTGTATAACGAAAGTTGCTCTAATTGATCTTGCCTTTTCAGTTAAAGGAAAAATGTCAATCCCAGGAAGAGTTGGTTGCAATAACAGTAGTCTTGAGGGGTGATGCTGAAATAAAATAATGTTCTCAAAATGAGCTTAGCAGTTATTTCTCTAGGGAGACATCCTCCAATGAGGATAAACACTATTGATTGGTATTCGATATTTCGAATTGTTTTCTCCTCAGTGACCGCGGAATGTATTTGTCTTCCTTCAGTTAAGAAAAATGCAATCCCAGAAAAGGTTGGGTGCAATACCGTAGTCTTAGAGGATATCTTTTTAATTTTCTACTTTTCTTAAGAAAATGTAGCTTGTTTTGCTCTTTTATGATTTTCTTTTGCTTCTTAGATGGCACCTTTGGTTGGTTTTTTGAAAACTCTAACATACTACGGTATTGCACACCAACCTTTTCTGGGATTGCATTTTTCTTAAAACTGAAAAGGCAGAGGAGTCAAATTACCACTTTCCGCGGTCACTGAGGAGAAACAACCAAGTTTCGAAATATCGGTATATGACCAGGAGTTATATGTTAGTGAGTTTTCCTCCCTATTGGAGGATGTCTCCCCCTTGGAGAATATAAGCTTGCTGAAGGCTCATTTTGAGAAGCATTTATTTTATTTTCCCCCATTCACCCACTCAAGCACATACTGTTAGTTAGGCAGAATCATCTACCACTGCAGATATGAATGCGTATCTCCCCCTATTTCTTCAATCTAAGACATAAGAGCAAGCTTTGTTTATAATTCAATATTTCTTGCAGTCATTGCAACACCAAGCTGCTCTGTAAGTTGCTGGAACGGTGCGGTACTTATCCTTGGAATTTATTAGTTTGTTGTATTTTAGTCCCTTGCGGATTCATTCCAAGAACTGGCCCTCAGCACTTGTGTCTTAGAGGATATCTTTTTATATTTTCTACTTTTCACAAGAAAATGTAGCTTGTTTTGCTCTTTTATGATTTTCTTTTGCTTCTTAGATGGCACCTTTGGTTGGTTTTTTGAAAACTCTAACATACTACGGTATTGCACACCAACCTTTTCTGGGATTGCATTTTTCTTAAAACTGAAAAGGCAGAGGAGTCAAATTACCACTTTCCGCGGTCACTGAGGAGAAACAACCAAGTTTCGAAATATCGGTATATGACCAGGAGTTATATGTTAGTGAGTTTTCCTCCCTATTGGAGGATGTCTCCCCTTGGAGAATATAAGCTTGCTGAAGGCTCATTTTGAGAAGCATTTATTTTATTTTCCCCATTCACCCACTCAAGCACATACTGTTAGTTAGGCAGAATCATCTACCACTGCAGATATGAATGCGTATCTCCGCCTATTTCTTCAATCTAAGACATAAGAGCAAGCTTTGTTTATAATTCAATATATATATATATATATATATATATATATATATATATATATATATATATATATATATATATATATATATATTCTGTCAAGCTTAAATATATTCATGTTCAAACTATCCTGTATTCACATGCATTCACTATCACTTCTAATGTATACATATTCTCGTCTTCTCTTCTTGCAGCAGCAGTTCCCTGCCCTTATGCATTCTATTTCCTGTGTATCACATTTCGGTTAATCTGTCCGATTCCAATCATCGTATTTTTTTGTCCCAGCATCCACTTTTTCCACTAATATACTTCCATCCCCTGTTCCATTCATTCTTACTATTCCCGTGTTTCTCTCTCATCTCGTTTCTCGACTGTCCCAACTTTTTATCGCTCCTCTTTTGATTTTCTGTCTTTCTTTCGGTTTTAACATGTCCCAACTTAAACTCATCACCCCCTTGTCACATGGAATGGGAAGGGAAGTGCGGCCATCCCTTCCTGTTGCATTCCGAGTTGACATCCCTGCCATTTCCTTTGATACGTCATCACCCATAATCGGATTTACTTTCCCCCCTTTCCCATTAACTAGTCTATCCCTGTTCTGTTCCTTCTCTTTTCTCTGCTCTTTCTAATTCCAACTTGTTTCATAACCAGATTTTTAAACATTCCTGTTCTTTGTTTTTTTCCTTTCACTAGCCTACTATGGTCCACTTCCTGCCATTTTGACTTTCATCTGACAGCTCTTGAGTACACTACAGCCACCCAAGGTTTCGGTTCTGCTTGTATCTCTGTATACAGTGCCACGTTTTCTTATAATACATATAACCACCATCTCACTCTTCCAGCGCACAGATTTTCAGTGCTTCCATATCCAGCACTTTCTAGTTTTCTCATCTTCTAGATTTTGTCACGTCCTTTCCATTGCCAGCGTATCTCTGTTCCTCCCTTCACTGCGCCTTCCCATTTCAGGTTCATGTAATTTTGCAGCATGTTATTCACACACCCCTTGCACCTGTTTTTTTTTTTCATTCAGTGACTTCTTCCCCTTCCCTTTTTACTTCCCGCATCGAGTCCTCTCCACTGCTTTCATCTAAGTCCGAACTTTTTGGTTTCTTTTATATTCTACCTCTCTGAAGGAATGGGATGGAAACTGCGTCCATCTGTTCCGGTTTCATTCTGAGCTTCCATTCCTTCCATTTTTCGTTGACACCACATCTTATGTCCTTGTTTTCGCATTTATATCATATTCCTTCTTCGTCTCTCTCTTTCGTTTTCTAATTCACATTTGTTGCACGAGTCCTTTATATATGTAATTCCGTAATCATTCATTTTCGAATTCTCATTCTTATTACGATCCTTAAAATATCTAATTCCACGATCTGTTCTTAACGCCGCCGCTACCAATCGAACACCTACCATTCTTCTTCCGTTGAATGTTCTTACAGCTTCCCCATAAAATGTTTTTCGATCTGTACATTCATTCACACCTATCTTAGATGCTTTCATGTTCACACTATCCTGCATCCACGTGTACATCTAGCACTGTAGTCCAGTCTATACTTCATCTCACCTTCTGTCTTCATATGGCAGCTGTTCCCTTCCTTATGTATTCCACTTCTTCACTATTTCGCTTCATCTTTTACAGATTCCAATCATGTTTTGTTTGTATCCCTGCACCCGCTCAGTTCTCTGTTGCTTGAAGGGAATAGGAAGGGAACTGCGCCAATCGTCACTGTTCCTTCCTTGGGGATTAACATGATTTCTTTCTTTACACTAGTATTCTTCCATCTCCTGTTTGACTCATTCGTACTATTCCCGCGTTTCCCTCCCATCTCTTTCCTTTATTGTCTCACCATTTCACCGTCCCCTTTAAATTGTCTTTCCCTCATCTTGATCATGTCCTATTTTACAGCCCCCAAAAACCAAACAAACAATCATCACCCCCTTCTCAGAAGGAATGGGACGGGAACTGCGCCTGTCCCTTCGTGTTCCATTCTGAGTTTAAATCGCTGCCATTCCCATTGCTACGTCATCACCCATATTCAGATTTACTTCACCTTTCCTGTGAATTGTTCCATCCCTTTTCCGTTCCTTCTCTTTTCTCTGCTGTTTCAAATTCCCACTTGTTCCAAAACCAAGCTTTTAATCCCTTTCTATTTTTGTATTCATTTCACTAGCCTACAGTTTATTTTCATTCACTACATATTCCAATCTTGCCCACTTCCTGCCACATTGACGTCCATCTGACAGCTCTTCAGCACACTACTAGCTGCCTCCCAGAGGTTTCACTTTCGCTCCTATCTTCATCTCTAGTGCCACTCTCCAGCGCCCAGATTGTTTGTGCTTCCATGACCAGCGCTTTCTAGTTTTCTCGTCTTTCCGTTTTTGTCACGTCCTTTTTATTACCAGAAAGTTTCAGAACCTCCTGTCCTTGCGCCCTCCCATTTCAGTTTCATCTCGGTTTGCTGCATGTCATTAACACACCTGTTATATTTGTTTCGTTTTTTTTATTGTGACCCAACCCCCACCCCACCCCGAATACATTTAGCCTACCATTTTAAACCCCACTCTTCCCCTTTCGTCTTCACTCCCCCTTTCAATTCCTCTCGCTGATTTCGTCTTCTCTGTCCTGTCTTTTTGTGCAGTTTCTTTCATTTTCTGCTTTCCGGAAGGAACGGGAACGGAACTGCGTCCATGTGTTTCGCTTTTGTTCTGAGCCAGCATTCCTTCCTTTCTTTCACTGACACTTCATTTATATCCCTTTTTCCGCCTTAATATTATATTCCTCTTTGTCTTTTATTCGTTTTCATTTTCGCTTGTTGCGCAATTCCATTGTGTATCTAATTCCACAATCACTTCTTTTCTAATTCTCGTTTTGTTTCACGATCCTTCATATTTATTATTCCACAGTCTTCTCTTAACCCCACAGCTCACAGTTATGTTCAAGCACCTACTCTGTTGAATTTTGTTTTAAGGTTTTGCTTCCCCATAAAATGTTTTTCAGCCTGTCTGTTCCCTTCACGCCCCTGTCTAGCTTAAGCACTTTCACGTTCACACTATCCTGTGTCCACATCCATCCACTACCAAGCCCAGTCTATACTACTACTCAACTTATGGCAGCAGTTCCCTGCTGCATTTGTTCTGCTTCTTATCACGTTTTGCTGCTTCTTTCAAATATTTCAATTTTCCTTTTTCCCCCTCCATCCGATCAGTTCTGCTGCTCATAGGGAATGGAAACAGAACTGCGCCAAACATTACTGTTCCTTCCTCTGGGACTATTATGATTTCCTTTTTGCTCTAGCATTCATCCATCTCCTATTTCATTTATTTGCTCTGTTCCCATGTTTCCCTCCCATCTCTTTCCTCTACTGTCTCCTCATTTCACCGCTCCCTTTTTAATTATCTGTCTCTTCCTCGTCTTTTCGTGCCCCATCTTGCACAATAAATTCATCACCCCCTTCTCAGAAGGAATGGGAAGGGAACTGTGCCCATCCCTTCCTGTTCCATTCCGAGTTGACATCCCTGCCATTCCCGTTGATACGTCATCACCCATATTCAGATTTACTTCTTCGGCGTTCCCATGAACTATTCCATCCCTGTTCTGTTCCTTCTCTTTTCTCTGCTCAAATTCCCACTTGTTCCAGAACCAACCTTTTTTAATGTCTGTTCTTTTTGTGTTGATTTCACTAGCCTACAAATCATTTAAATCATTACATATTCCAATCTGTCGACATCCTGCCACTTTGTCGTCCATGTGACAGTTCTTCAGGACACTACTGCCTCCCAGTGGTTTCACTTTAGCTCATATCTCCATCTCTAGTGCCATGTTTTCTTATAGTAATCATGCCACATTCTTTCTCTCCTGCGCCCAGATTATCAGTGCTTCCTTTCCAGTTTCCTCGTGTTTCCGTTCTTGTCGCGTCCTTTTCATGACCAGAAAGTTTCTGAACCTCCTGTCCCTGGGCCATTCCATTTCGGTTTCATCTCGATTTGCTGCATATTATTAACACAACCTTTATATTTGTTTCGTTTTTTAATGTGCCCCCACCCCCGTGCCCAAATACACCTACCATTTTAAACCCCACTCTTCCTCTTTTGTCTTCACTCCCCCTTTCAATTCCTCTCACTGATTTCGTCTTCTCTGTCCTGTCTTTTTGTGCAGTTTCTTTCATTTTCTACGTTTCGGAAGGAACGGGAGCGGAACTGCGTCCATTTGTTTCGCTTTTGTTCTGAGCTAACATTCCTTCCTTTTATCACTGACACTTCATTTTATATCCCTTTTTTCCGCATTAATATCACATTCCTCTTTGTCTCTTTTATTCGTTTTCTGATTTTTACTTGTTGCACAATTTCTATATATATCTAATTCCACAATCACCTGTTTTCTAATTCTCAGTTGTCTCGCGATCCTTTATATTTATTATTCCACAATCTCCTCTTAACCCCACAGCTCCCAATTTATGTTCAAGCACCTACCATTCCTACTCTGTTCAATTTCTTTTATGGTTTTGCTTCCCCATAAAATGTTTTTCAGCCTGTCTGTTCCCTTCACGCCCCTGTTTAGCTTAAGTACTTTCACGTTCACACTATCCTGTATCCACATCCATCCACTACCAAGCCCATTCTATACTACTTCTCACCCTACCTTATGGCAGCAGTTTCATGCTGCACTTGTTCTGCTTCATGTTTATCACGTTTTGCTTCTTCTTTTAAATATTCCAATTGTTTCCCCTCCATCCGCTCAGTTCTGCTGCTCGTAGGGAATGAAACAGAACTGCGCCAAACATTACTCTTCCTTCCTCTGGGACTATTATGATTTCCTTTTTGCTTTAGCATTCATCCATCTCCTATTTCATTTATTTGCACGGTTCCCATGTTTCCCTCCCATCTCTTTCCTCTACCGTCTCCTCATTTCACCGCTCCCTCTTTAATTTTCTGTCTCTTCCTCGTCTATATCGTGTCCCATCTTGCACAATAAATTCATCACCCCCTTCTCAGAAGGAATGGGAAGGGAACTGCGCCCATCCCTTCCTGTTCCATTCTGAGTTGACATCCCTGCCATTCTCGTTGATACGTCATCACCCATATTCAGATTTACTTCTTCGGCGTTCCCATGAACTATTCCATCCCTGTTCTGTTCCTTCTCTTTTCTCTGCTTAAATTCCCACTTGTTCCAGAACCAACCTTTTTTTAATGTCTGTTCTTTTTGTGTTGATTTCACTAGCCTACAAATCATTTAAATCATTACATATTCCAATCTGTCGACATCCTGCTACTTTGTCGTCCATGTGACAGTTCTTCAGAACACTACTGCCTCCCAGTGGTTTCACTGTCGCTCATATCTCCATCTCTAGTTCCATGTTTTCTTATAGTAAATCTTGCCACATTCTTTCTCTCCAGCGCCCAGATTATCAGTGCTTCCATGTGCAGCGCTTTCTAGTTTCCTCGTGTTTCCGTTCTTGTCGCGTCCTTTTCATGACCAGAAAGTTTCTGAACCTCCTGTCCCTGGGCCATTCCATTTCAGTTTCATCTCGGTTTGCTGCATATTATTAACACAACCTTTATATTTTCGTTTTTTAATGTGCCCCCACCCCCACGCCCAAATACACCTACCATTTTAAACCCCACTCTTCCTCTTTCGTCTTCACACTCCCCCTTTCAATTCCTCTCGCTGATTTCGTCTTCTCTGTCCTGTCTTTTTGTGCAGTTTCTTTCATTTTTTTGTTCAGTTCACAGTTCAGTTCACTTGGGACTTTGGATAGCCTCACAGCTTTTTGTGTCCCAATCATCTTATTTCATAAACATTGGTTGCATAATGCATGCATATGCTCAGGATGTATTTTAATCTATTCTATCAATCAAATTGAAATTTTAACATTTAACTTAGCGTTAGTATCCAGAAGGTTTTTAAAAGTATTCAAATCTTTTGCTTTTTTAATGTGTGCAGGTAGTTTGTTCCAATACGGTGCCACTCTGTTACTAAAGGAAAATTTTCTAATATTAGTGCGACAATATTTAATTTGGATTTTATCAGATTTTTTTGTAATTTGATTAGAGGTTAGTTGAAAAAATCGGAAGTTTGTACTATTAAGTCCCTTAAATAGCTTGAAAGTCTCAATCAAGTCTCCCCTTATTCGTCGGAACTTTAACGATGGTAAATTTAACCTTCGCAATCTATCTGCATAGCTAACATATTTAAACTCCTTAATTAACAAGGTGGCTCTTTTTTGTACTTTCTCAATACTTGCTGATTGCCTTTTTAAATAAGGGCTCCATATCACATTTCCATACTCCAGTTGACATCCCTGCCATTCTCGTTGATACGTCATCACCCATATTCAGATTTACTTCTTCGCCTTTCCCGTGAATTGTTCCAGCCCTGTTCTGTTCCTTCTCTTTTCTCTGCTCTGATTCCTACTTGTCTATAACCAACCTTTTTTTAGATCGCTCTTCGTTTATGTATTCATTTCACTAGCCTACAATTCATTTAAATCGCTACATATTCCAATCTCGTCCACATCCTGCCACTTTGTCGTCCATGTGATAGTTCTTCGGTACACTACTGCCTCCCAATGGTTTTGGTTCCACTCATATCTCCATCTCTACTGCCATGTTTTCTTATAATACATCTTGCCACCTTCTCACTCGCCAGCGCCCAGGTTTTCAGTGCTTCCATGTCCAGCAGTTTGTAGTTTCCTCGTCTCGTTTTTGTCATGTCCTTTTCATTTTCATCTAATTTTGCAGCAATTTATTCACACACCCCTTGCACCTGTTTCGTTTTCCATTCTGTGACTTCCCCTTTCCTTTTTTCTTCGAACCCTCACCACTTCGTTCATCTTCTGTGTCCCTTTTTCCTGCAGTTCCTTTCATGTTCCACCTCTCTGAAGGAATGGGATAGAAACTGCATCCACCTGTTCCGGTTTCATTCTGAGCTCCCATTCCTTCATTTTCACCGACACTTCGTTTTTTTTATCCCTTTTTCACATTTATATTATATTCCTTTTTCGTCTCTTTCTTTCGTTTTCTAATTCTCGCTTGTTGCACGACTCCTTTATATATCTCACTAATTTCGTAATCATTCATTTTTGAATTCTCATTCGTTTCACGATCCTTCATATGTCAAATTCCACAATCTGTTCTTAACCCCATCGCTACCAATCATTCATGTTCAGGCGCCTACCATTCCTCCTCTGTTGAATTTTGTTACAGCTTCCCCATAAATGTTTTTGACCTATCTGTTCATTTACGCCCCCGTCTAGTTTAAATGCTTGCATGGTCACACTATCCTGTATCCACACCCATCCTCTACCATATTCCAGTCTGCACTACTCTGATTAACTTTGCGTTGCAGCAGTTCCCTGCCCTGTGTATTCCACTTCTTCGCTTTTTCGCTTCATCTTTTACAGATTCTAATCACCGTTTTTTTTGTTCTTTTTCTTTATCTCTGCATCTACCGAGTTCTGTTGCTTGAAGGGAATGGGAAGGGAACCGCGCCCATCGCTACTGTTCCTTTTGGGGGGATTAAAATGATTTCCTTTTTCAACTAGTATACTTTCATCTCCTTTTTCACTCATTCGTACTATTTCCGCGTTTCACTCCCATCTCTTCCCGCTACTATCTCACCATTCCACAGCTCAACTTTTAACTTTCTGTCTTTCTATCATCTTCATCGGGTAATCGCATTTGTTTTGCTTGTCCACCTCTATTCTTTTCTCTTATCTTACTTATTATGAACTCTATTTTCCTTTTTTTTCATTTAGGCCCCACACCCCACACCCCACCCCGCCCCACACTCTGGGTCGACTCGCCCTTTTTGGAGGCCTGCTCGATATGGCACAGCCCTAATGTGGCCCTTTGCGGTCGGCTGGGCTATAAGCAACATTATCTGCTCGATATGGCATTTCGAATTGGGGTTGGTCAGCAAGCGCATGTCAAGGCGCCCCCCCCCCCCCCCCAAAAAAAAAAAAAAAAAAAAAAAAAAAGTTCAGAGGCTGGTTTGGACTTGCCCGGGTGGCCAGACCGCGAAGTGACTGGCACCACATTTTCTGTGATCCACTGATCACTCCGCAGCTGGTAAGTCTGCACCGCCCAGGCAACCTTCTTCAGCCACTTCTGAGAGGAGGGGTCAGCCCGCTGCTTGGCGACAGCGACTATCCGGAGCAAGCATGTTTCACGCTCGCTTTCGGACACCTTAGTGAGCCAGAGGTCCTGCACCAACTGATCGGTATGCGGGAACAACCGACCTGCCTCTGAAAACTTATCAGCGCACTCCAGGGCATTGGGTGTTCCAGTGGCCATCCCGAAACAGAACTTCTGTCTAATAAGTTCACTGCCTGCAAGCCCTGCACTTGTACTTGTCAATATCAAGTGCGTCAGTGGCGGTGACGTTAACACATGATCCATGGTACCACTCCCGGCAGTAGTCGCATTGGATCATGAAACGCCCGCCCCACTGCTTCTTGCAGACGCAGTAAACTTCCTGATCCTCATACTCCGGCACTACTTCTTCCCCTTCCGGCTGTGACTTGAACTGCTGGATCCATGCAGGCCGTTTCCTATTTCTGCACGGCATCAGTCGGTCATGGTTTGTCACGAAGACTGAGTTCCGAAGTTTGACCTGATACAGGTAGGCAGACAGCTTTCTCCAGATGACCCCCGGACCTTTCCAGGGTGAACAGAGTTTCCTGCATTTACCCTTCACAACTGCAGTATCCAAGATATATACGACATCACCTTCGGCATATGGTCTCAACAAGATCTTGAGATCATAACTTCTCTTCATACGTCGAAGGGATGTCTTCAGATTCTCTCTTGCAGCTGTGTGGGCATCCTGCAAGGACTGGACCAAGTGGGACACGTACTCGTCCTCACACTCGAACCTCTGGCCTGGAACAGGGAACATCAGCTGCGCTGGTATATTCACTTCCCTCCCCAACATCAACATGTTAGGGGTAAAGCCAGTTGTCCAGTTTAAAGAGCACCTGATAGCTCCAGCTATCTGCTGTACGTGTTCGTCCCACTTGTTCTGCGCTTTCCCCAGGAAGCACCTTATGGCATCCATCAACGTTCGGTTGTACCGCTCCACCTGACCATTTGACGCAGGACGATATGGCGTTGTTCGGGCCTTGTGGATTTTGAAAGCATGGTACAAAGTCTCGGAACAGCTTGCTTTCAAAATTGCGTCCCTGGTTGGAGAACAGCTGGAACGAGCAACCGAAACGTGAAAAAAAAATCAACCGCAGCTTTTGCTGTTGTCTCTGCCTTTTGAGACGGAAGGGGCATGCACTCTACCCATTTGGTGAATTGATCCACCATCATGAGGCAGTGCTCATTTCCATGTGCTGTCCTGGGCAGGGGGCCAGTGAAGTCAACATGGACACGCTCCATCGGGGCCCCTGCATGGTATTCTGTCAATGGACTTTCCCATAACGCTTGTTCTTCTTTTTACTACATACGTCGCAGGACAGCACATAGGCCTCGACATCGCGAGCTAAAGTAAACCAAAAGAATTTCTCCTTTAGTCTGGCTTTAGTCTTCGCCACTCCTTGGTGTGCTGCTGATGGAAGGTCATGGTGCCATGTATCGCCTGTTCCTGGAGGGAAGCGGGAACTACCAACTACAAGTCCTTGGAATCTGGCTTGCACCTGAATAGCAAGCCTTCCTTAAGCAGGAACAACCCTCTGTTCAACCAGTGGTACTTTGCACTTGGCGAAGCTGAGAAGATTTCCCCTTCATCGGGTTCAGTCCCTTTTTGAAGGTATTGGAGAACCAGGTGTAAACCCGTATCTTTCCCCTGTGCTGTCCAGAGTTCCTGAACCGTAAACCCCCAGCACGAGGGGATTTCTGAGGTAGCCTCTTGTGCAAGTCGCACATTGCAGGTCCTCAGCTGCACCTGTCCATCCAGAGTCTATCTCGAAGTTTACGCCATCAGTGCTGCCAGTCTCAAAGTCCTTCAGACCGGCAAGACTGTCCTGCACTGCCTTTTCAGGCAGTGAGGCATTCTGGCTGTCCTGAGGACAGTGACTTTGGGTATTCGTGCTGGTCAACCGCTCGTAACCTTGAGACACCCAGGCTTTTTCACCCAAGGTGAAACCAACGATTGGCCGACCAGACGAAGTACTTCAGCGTCCAGGATGTGTCAGAAAACTGGCAGGTGCAACCTTCAAGTGTGCCAGAAAACTGTCGGGCCCCTTTCGGGCCAGACAACTGTCAGGTTCACCCTGCGGGTGGACCAGAGAACTGGCAGGCATACTCTGCACCAGACTGGCAGGATGTCGGACATCCCAGAAAACTGGCAGACACAGAGCCCGAACGCCCTCAGTACAACCCCATTTGCACCCGGGAACTGGCATGTGTCCCCTT
>CM031603.1:7852679-7905194 GCA_018398815.1 Conus ventricosus | reverse complement strand
TGGAATGTTGAACAGATCCATTTTCTGAGAAGTTATCACAACTGGGCCTTGGAATAGGAACTGATGCGCCCACCCGCTTCTTAGTCCAAGTGTTTAGACAGGCACAAAGCAGATAGGGGCGGAGTTCACAGTTGTACATGAAGGAATACTTATGGACTTGGACACCATCTGATGAAAAATGGGTACAAGAATGTTGGGCATGGAATGTTACCTGCTTCAACAGTACATGATGTGCTGTTGAAAAATAGTGGGACTGGGGGAAATGCGTTCTAAAGCCTGCTTGAAATAATGAAGGATCGGTGGCGACTGGCGTAACCACAATAAAGAATGAGACCGGAAGACCAGTCGCCTCAAGCCATTCCAGCCATTCACAAATACCCCGTAAAGTGTCCATGGCCTTGTCCCGACCGCGTCCGACTCGCGACACGTTCAGAGTTTTTCCGTCCGTGAACCAGAAGAGTTGCGCACGGAAAATTGGGTGGAGAGACATACCCCCGTTTTTGGATCAGAGGACGAGGTACTTGCCAACGGTCCACATCCGGGTCGTCGTCTGTTTCCCGTAGCCACGGAGCCAGAGGATATGAGCCTCTGTTACGCCCACGGCGAACATACACGAAAGGTTTCGGGCAATTACACCTCGAAAAGGCATTGCCGGATGGCCGACATCGTGAATGCTATGGGGGTGACTGGGTATCTGGATCCCGACGGGGTCCTCCCAGTCCGTGGGATCCAGGTCACCGGCAGAGAGAGTTGTAAGAGGCCGGAGCCGGAGATATGACCAGGACGACAAGGGCTGGTGGGATGACGAGTGGAGTGGCGACGGGCATGGACAGTGGCGGCGGCGGGAGGTGACCCAGGTAAGACATCCTCCCCTCCGAGTCAAACCTATGGGCATGCGCAGGCAGGTGACAGTCAGTACTATCGTCCCTACCGCCAATGTGAGGCTCAGGTTGGGGCATATACGCCTCTCTTATCTGATGGTAGTGAAGAGGTCCCTGCGGTAGCCCCTCTCTCTGAACCAAGAGGAGACCCCCGGATGCTGCCAAAGAATCTTCAGTCCGATGGAAAGACTAATTGGCAGTCTTTCCAACAAAAATTTGACAGCTACCTGGTAGTCCTCCGCTGGTCAGAACTGGAGTGTAGGGACTACTTAGGTTGGTGGCTGGAAGGGAAGGCCCTGGATTTCTTCACTACACTCACCCAGTTGGGCAGTGGGTTTTCGTACTATCAGTTGATGGTGAAGCTTGCAGCTCGACTTGGGGCCAAAGAGCATGTGTGGACTGCCAGGACGCGTTTCCAACAGGCACACCAGAACGCAGGGGAATCTTTGGACGATTGGGCTGATAGGGTGCTTACGCTAGCAACGTCAGCATACCATACCCTGCCTGAGAAGCATGTCAGAGAGGAAGCCATCAACAAGTTCTGCCTACAGAGTTTGAATAAGGAGGCAGGAAAGCATGTCTGTTTGGAGGAACCTGAATCCATTGAGGAGGCTGTGAACAAAATCAAACAGTTCCAGCATATCTCCTAAGCAGTGGGCGACAGAAAGCGCCAGCCCCTGGAAGATCCTCGGGTAGGACCAGTTTCACCTGTCACCAGGGAAGAATTCGAGGGTCTGAAGGTGGCCATAGAGAAGTTTACTCTGCAGCTCTCGAAATTGGGAACTAAGACCATTTCGTCCCTGAAACCAACAACTACCGCCACCCAGGACTCCCGGGTAAAATGCTTCTTCTGTCAACAGAAGAGCCACCTAAAGGATTGCCAGCGTTGTAAGAAATGGCTGCAAAGGAGGGCAACAGAGGGCAATAAGGACAGAGAACAAAAAAGGGGCTTTAAACGCCTAAGGCTTGGGGATGATGGTCGATCCTCCGAGCCGGAAACACGAAAGGGCCAGAATTTCAAAGTTGGAGTCCCCAGAAAGCGTTGGCCGTAGGGTCACCACTCCCGGGGCGTGCCGTTCCTCATCTTGCCCAGCCGAATCGAAGGGCACCCAAGATAGCGCCTGGCATTTCTGGTTGTCCACAGGGTTCTCCAACAGACATAACTGCAACTGGTCCAAACACCCTAGAGCAATTCAGAGAGAGAGAGTTCATCGGAAGCAATCGGCCGACAGCCTGACATCATACGAGTCAATCGGGTTTGTCCAGGCTCTTCCGGGGTACACATCATGGTAAGTGACATTCCGATTAAGGCCAGGGTGGACTCTGGAGCAGAAATCACCATTGTCGCCACTTCTGTATATGATAGGCTTTCTAAAAAGCCAAGAAAGCTGAAGTGGTGATGCAAATGGCTGACCAGGGTTCCACTCTGAAGGGTTTCGTCACTGCACCTGTACCTCTGAAGATTGGCCAGTCAACATTCAGAGAGGGGCTGTATGTGGCTCCGATTGCTGACGAGATGCTGTTAGGGCAAGATCTTCTGCATCATTGGTGGGCGATCAACGACATGAGAGCTGAAACTCTGTTGATAGGGGATAAATTATCCCTTTAGACTTGAGTTTTGGTCAGGGACCGCAACCATAGCTAGGGTCACAACTGCCCGTAAAGTTGTATCACCCAACACTGTCATGAGGATAACCAGCAGATTGGATACAGTCCTTCAGAATTACTACACCGAGTCCTCGGTGGGCTCCGAGCTCTTAATCCCAAGGACAGTGCGGAAGTCCGGGGACGATCCAATCCTCTGCCTGGTAAACCCCAGTGACAGGTACCATACCATCCGGAAGGGGGAGCTGTTAGCCACCGCATATGAAGTGCAGGAGATTATGGACCCGGTACAGCAGAACTCTTCCTCTGAAAGTAGAAGCTGTAACCAAATGGTATGAGGGGAAGCAAGCTGCAGAACGGTACGTGTGGGGGTTAAGCCACCCCCGAAGGACCAAGTACCGGAGCATCTGCAGAAATTGGCCAGTGACTCCAGCACACACCTGACAAAGAATCAGGAGGTGGAGTTGACCAAGCTCTATGTGATTATCAGGATGTGTTTGATGCAGATGAATTCGATTTAGGGAACTTCACCGGTATCGAGCACTCAATTGACACTGGTGACGCCAAGCCCATAAAGCAGAGAATGCGCCGTACGCCTGCTGTGTTTGCAGGAGAGGAGGCACATTTGCAGAAAATGCTGAAGGCTGGTGTCATTCAGGAGTCGGGCGTCAGCGCCAGTACTCATCCGAAAGAAAGATGGATCGGTTCACTGGTGCATCGATTACCGGGCCCTAAGTGAGGTCACAGTCAACGATACTTTCCCGCTACCATTGGTGGAAGACTGTCTTGATACTTTGTCGAGGAGCACGTGGTTTTCAAAGCTAGATGCCAACAATGCGTACTGGCAAGTGAGAGTCAAATAAGCTGACAGGAAGAAAACTGCCTTCTTGACCAAGTACGGTCTGTTCGAACATGTCCGGATGGGATTTGGGCTCATCAATGCACCAGCCACATTCTCACGCATGGTGAACCTTATCCTGAGAGGTCTGACATGGAAGACCGTGCTCGCTTTCCTGGACGACATTTTGGTATTAGGGGACAGCTTTGAAGATCATTTGCAGAACGTGAGGGAAGCGCTGCAAAGGTTTCGACTGCATGGTCTTAAGCTCAAGCCAAAGAAGTGCCTTTTCTTCCAGCCTGAAGTTGAGTTCCTGGGACGGATGGTTAGCAAGAACCAAATTGCTATGTCTGACCGGGATATTCAGACTGTGAGGGACTGGCCCGTTCTGAAGTTTTCAAAAGATGTGGAACGGTTTCTTCGCTTCGCTAATTACCATCGCATGTTCGTTCCAGACTTTGCAGCGTTGGCGCAGCCTTTGTATAACCTCACAGGAAAGAACAAGGTCTTCTGATAAGAAAAGCAGGAATCCTTTGTTAACCTCTGCTGAGTGTTGCAGCACGGATCCATTTGTATTGAATACAGATGCTAGTGATTTGGCAATCAGGGCGGTTCCGAGTCAGATTCAAGGTGGTGTGGAGCGTGGGATTGTGTACGGCAGTTTCGCCCTCACTCCCGAACAGAGAAGGTACCGCACGACCCTGAAAGAACTGTTGAGTACTGTGAGGTTTACAAGGCAGTTCAAGTACTACCTACTAGGTATGACGTTTACTGTCCGGACCGACCACTCAAGTCTAACATGGCTCCTGTGGTTTAAACACCCACAAGGACAGTTGGCCCGATGGATGGAGGAACTTTCCCAGTTTCATATGATTGTCCAACATCTGGCCGGGCAAAGCATCAGAACGTCGATGCGCTGTCCAGAATTCCGGATGCTTTGACCCCTTGTCCATCTTTTGTGGCTGGCATTCGGCCTGGAAGTCTGCCTTGTGGGGGTTGCAAATACTGCAAGAGAGCCGACGAACAGTGGGGGGGGGGGGGGGGGGGGGAGTTCATTCAGGCTGTGGACGAAGCCCGGGGCCTGATGGAAGCCTGACAGTTTTGACTTCCGAGGACAAGGGGCCCCAGCCGGATGGACCAACAGTAGCTTCCGTGGGGGGACCTCGCTCAAGGAGTCACGGGAGGGGTACCATGGGGTTTGCCAGTCATCATGACCGTGTACCTTCTCCTACAGGGAGGGGTACCATGGGGTTTGCCAGTTATGTGCGTGTACCTCCTTCTGAAGGATGGGATGTGCATGACAGTGGGCAAAATTCCTTGCGCATTCCGAAACTCTTGCTTGCACATGCGCCAGAAAGAGCAAGCATGACAGTTGCCCAACCTCGTGCGGTCCCAAAAGGGGGAACGCATGCCAGTTCCCGGGTGCAAATGGGGGTTGCACCTTAAGGGTGTTCGGGCTCTGTGTCTGCCAGTCTTCTGGAATGTCCAGACATCCCTGCCAGTTCTCTGGTCCACCCGCAGGGTGAACCTGACAGCTGTCTGGGTCGAAAGGGGACTGACAGTTTTCTGGCACACTAGAAGGTTGCACCTGCCAGTTTTTCCGACACATCCTGGACGCCTAAGTACTTCGTCTGGTCGGCCAGTCGTTGGTTTCACTTGGGTGAAAAAGCCCGGGTGTCTCAAGGTTACGAGCGGTTGACCAGCACAAGTACCCAAAGTCACTGTCCTCGTGATAGCCAGAATGCCTCACTGCCTGAAAAGGCAGTGCAGGACAGTCTTGCCGGTCTGAAGGACTTTGAGACTGGAAGCACTGATGGCGTAAGCTTTGAGATAGAGATTCTGGATGGACAGGTGCAGCTGAGGACTTGCAATGTGCGACTTGCACAAGAGGCTACCCAAGAAATCCCCTCGTGCTGGGGGTTTACGATTCAGGAACTCCCGACAGCACAGGGGAAAGATAAGGGTTTACACCTGGTTCTCCAATACCTTCAAAAAGGGACTGAACCCGATGAAGGGGAACTCTTCTCAGCTTCGCCAAGTGCAAAGTACCACTGGTTGAACAGAGGGTTGTTCCTGCTTAAGGAAGGCTTGCTATTCAGGCTTGCTATTCAGGTCTGCCCACCTGTATCAGGTCAAACTCCGGAACTCTATCTTCGTGACAAACCATGACCGACTGATGCCGTGCAGAAATAGGAAACTGCCTGCATGGATCCAGCAGTGCAAGTCAGCTGCGGAGTGATCGGTGGATCACAGAAAATGTGGCGCCAGTCACTTCGCGGTCTGGCCGCCCGGGCAAGTCCAAACCAGCCTCTGAACAATTTATTTTTATTTTATTTTATTATTATTATGTTTTCTTTTCTTTTTTCTTTTTTTTTGGGGGGGCGCCTTGACATGCGCTTGCTGACCAACCCCAATTTGGAATGCCATATTGAGCAGATAATGTTGCTTATAGCCCAGCCGACCGCAAAGGGCCACATCAGGGCTGTGCTATATCGAGCTGGCCTCCAAAAGGGGCGAGTGACCCGGAGTTTTGGCGGTGTGGTGGGGTGGGGGGGAGGGGGGGGGCGTAAATGAAAAAAAGGAAAATAGAGTTTAATAGTTAAGATAAGAGAAAAGATAGAGGTGGACAAGCAGAAACAAATGCGATTGACTCGATAAAGGTACAGAAAGCACTGTAAAAGCTGGCGGTGTATTGGATAGAATAGCGGAAAGAGATGGAGTGAACCGGATAGTACGAATGATTGCAAAAGGAGAATGAATGTATACTAGGGGCAAAAAAAAGTATCATGGTTAACCCCAAAGGAAAGTAGCGATGGCGCGGTTCCCTTCCATTCCCCTTTCAAGAAAACAGAACTCGTAGGATGCAGAGACTAAAGAAAAAGAACAACTAAAACGGTGATTAGAATCGTGATTAAAGATGAGCGATAATAGCGAGAGGCGATACACGGGCAGGGAACTGCTGCAACGCAAAGTTAATCAATTAGTGCTACTTGGACTATGGTAGAGGATGGGTGGATACAGGATTGTGACCCATTGCAAGCATTTAACTAGACGGGCGTAAATGAACAGCAGGGTCAAAAACATTTAGGGAGCTGTAACAAAACCCAACAAGGAGGAATGGAGCGCCTGAACATGAATGGTTGGTAGCGATGGGGTTAAGAAGATGTGAATTGACATATAAAGATCGTAACGAATAGATTCAAAATGAATATTACGAAATTAGCGAGAAATATAATGGATCGGCAACAAGCGAGAATTAAAACGAAAGAAAAGACAAAAAGGTTAAATAATAGTAAATGTGAGAAAAGGGATAAAAAAAACGAATGTGTCAGTGAAAATGAAGATATGGAGCCAGAATGAAACCGGAACAGGTGGGATGCGTTTCTATCCCATTCCTTCAGAAGTGAACATGAAAGACATGCAGGAAAAAAAGGGACACAGAAGATAGGTATCGAAAGAAAAGGAAAGGGAAGAAGTCACAGAATGGAAAACGAAACAGGTGCAAGGGGTGCGGGGAATAAATTGTGCAAAATTAGATGAAATGAAAAGGTCAGACATAAAGAGAGAGAAACTACAAACTGCTGGACATGGAGGCCACTGAAAACGGGCGATGGGACGAGTGAAAGGTGGCAAAATGTATAAGAAAACAAATGGCAGAGATAGGATTAGTGAAGGGAACCAAAAACACATTGGGAAGCAGTGAGTGTGAACCGAAAGAACTTCACTGGATGACGACAAAAGTGGCAGGATGTTGGACGAGATGGAAAGTAGTAGCGAATTAAATGAATTTGGCTAGATGAAATGGATACAAAACGAGAGAGGACTACAAATAAAAGGTTGGTGTAGACAAGTAGAAATTTCAGCAGCAGAGAAAAGAGGGAAGAACAGAACAGGGACTGACAATTCACGGGAAAGGCGTAAAAGAAGTAAATTGAACTATGGTGATGACGTGATCAACGAGAAATAGGCACGGGTGTACAACAGGGAGTATGGAAATGGGCGTGATAATGGAAAAGACCCTTATTTAAAAAGGCAATCAGCAAGTATTGAGAAAGTACAAAAAAGAGCCACCTTGTTAATTAAGGAGTTTAAATATGTTAGCTATGCAGATAGATTGCGAAGGTTAAATTTACCATCGTTAAAGTTCCGACGAATAAGGGGAGACTTGATTGAGACTTACAAGCCATTTAAGGGAATTAATAGTACAAACTTCAGATTTTTTCAACTAACCTCTAATCAAATTACAAGAAATTCTGATAAAATCCAAATTAAATATTGTCGCACTAATATTAGAAAATTTTCCTTTAGTAACAGAGTGGCACCGTATTGGAACAAACTACCTGCACACATTAAAAAAGCAAAAGATTTGAATACTTTTAAAAACCTTCTGGATACTAACGCTAAGTTAAATATGTTAAAATTTCAATTTGATTGATAGAATAGATTAAAATACATCCTGAGCATATGCATGCATTATGCAACCAATGTTTATGAAATAAGATGATTGGGACACAAAAAGCTGTGAGGCTATCCAAAGTCCCAAGTGAACTGAACTGAACAAAAAAATGAAAGAAACTGCACAAAAAGACAGGACAGAGAAGACGAAATCAGCGAGAGAAATTGAAAGGGGGAGTGAAGACGAAAGAGGAAGAGTGGGGTTTAAAATGGTAGGTGTATTTGGGCGTGGGGGCACATTAAAAAAACGAAAATACAAAGCTTGTGTTAATAATATGCAGCAAATCGAGATGAAACTGAAATGGGATGGCGCAGAGACAGGAGGTTCAGAAACTTTCTGGTCATGAAAAGGACGCGACAAGAACGGAAACACGGGGAAACTAGAAAGCGCTGGACAAGGAAGCACTGATAATCTGGGCGCTGGAGAGAAAGAATGTGGCACGATCTACTGTAAGAAAAATGGCACTAGAGATGGAGATATGAGCGACAGTGAAACCAGTGGGAGGCAGTAGTGTCCTGAAGAACTGTCACATGGACGACAAAGTGGCAGGATGTCGACAGATTGGAATATGTAATGATTTAAATGATTTGTAGCCTAGTGAAAACAAAAAGAACAGACATTCAAAAAAGGTTGGTTCTGGAACAAGTGGGAATTTAAGCAGAGAAAAGAGAAGGAACAGAACAGGGATGGAATAGTTCATGGGAACGCCGAAGAAGTAAATCTGAATATGGGTGATGACGTATCAACGAGAATGGCAAGGATGTCAACTCAGAATGGAACAGGAAGGGATGGGCGCAGTTCCCTTCCCATTCCTTCTGAGAAGAGGGCGATGAATGTATTGTGCAAGATGGGCACGACAAAGACGAGGAAGAGACAGAAAATTAAAGAGGGAGCGGTGAAATGAGGAGACGGTAGAGGAAAGAGATGGGAGGGAAACATGGGAACAGTACAAATAAATGAAATAGGAGATGGATGAATGCTAGAGCAAAAAGGAAATCATAATAGTCCCAGAGGAAGGAAGAGTAATGTTTGGCGCAGTTCTGTTTCATTCCCTATGAGCAGCAGAACTGAACGGATGGAGGGAAAACAATTGGAATATTTAAAAGAAGCAAAACGTGATAAACATGAAGCAGAACAAGTGCAGCATGAAACTGCCATAAGGTAGGGTGAGAAGTAGTATAGAATGGGCTTGGTAGTGGATGGATGTGGATACAGGATAGTGTGAACGTGAAAGTACTTAAGCTAAACAGGGGCGTGAAGGGAACAGACAGGCTGAAAAACATTTTATGGGGAAGCAAAACCATAAAAGAAATTGAACAGATTAGGAATGGTAGGTGCTTGAACATAAATAATTGGGAGCTGTGTGGTTAAGGAGATTGTGGAATAATAAATATAAAGGATCGCGAGACAACTGAGAATTAGAAAACAAGTGATTGTGGAATTATATAAAGAAATTGTGCAACAAGTAAAAATCAGAAAACGAATAAAAGAGACAAACAGGAATGTGATAATAATAAAAAAGGGATATAAAATGAAGTGTCAGTGATAAAAGGAAGGAATGTTAGCTCAGAACAAAAGCGAAACAAATGGACGCAGTTCCGCTCCCGTTCCTTCCGAAAAGTAGAAAATGAAAGAAACTGCACAAAAAGACAGGACAGAGAAGACGAAATCAGCGAGAGGAATTGAAAGGGGGAGTGAAGACAAAAGGGGAAGAGTGGGGTTTAAAATGGTAGGTGTATTTGGGCGTGGGGGTGGGGGCACATTAAAAAACGAAACAAATAAAGGTTGTGTTAATAATATGCAGCAAATCGAGATGAAACTGAAATGGAATGGCCCAGGGACAGGAGGTTCAGAAACTTTCTGGTCATGAAAAGGACGCGACAAGAACGGAAACACGAGGAAACTAGAAAGCGCTGGACATGGAAGCACTGATAATCTGGGCGCTGGAGAGAAAGAATGTGGCAAGATCTACTGTAAGAAAACATGGCACTAGAGATGGAGATATGAGCGACAGTGAAACCACTGGAGGCAGTAGTGTTCTGAAGAACTGTCACATGGACGACAAAGTAGCAGGATGTCGACAGATTAGAATATGTAATGATTTAAATGATTTGTAGGCTAGTGAAATCAACACAAAAAGAACAGACATTAAAAAAAGGTTGGTTCTGGAACAAGTGGGAATTTGAGCAGAGAAAAGAGAAGGAACAGAACAGGGATGGAATAGTTCATGGGAACGCCGAAGAAGTAAATCTGAATATGGGTGATGACGTATCAACGGGAATGGCAGGGATGTCAACTCAGAATGGAACAGGAAGGGATGAACACAGTTCCCTTCCCATTCCTTCTGAGAAGGGGGTGATGAATTTATTGTGCAAGATGGGGCACGATAAAGACGAGGAAGAGACAGATAATTAAAAAGGGAGCGGTGAAATGAGGAGACGGTAGAGGAAAGAGATGGGAGGGAATCATGGGAACAGAGCAAATAAATGAAATAGATGGATGAATGCTAGTGGAAAAAGGAAATCATAATAGTCCCAGAGGAAGGAACAGTAATGTTTGGCGCAGTTCTGTTTCCATTCCCTATGAGCAGCAGAACTGATCGGATGGAGGGGAAAAAAGAAAAATTGAAATATTTGAAAGAAGCAGCAAAACGTGATAAGCAGAACAAGTGCAGCAGGGAACTGCTGCCATAAGTTGAGTAGTAGTATAGACTGGGATTTGTAGTGGATGGATGTGGACACAGGATAGTGTGAACGTGAAAGTACTTAAGCTAGACAGGGGCATGAATGGAACAGACAGGCTGAAAAACATTTTATGGGGAAGCAAAACCTTAAAACAAAATTCAACAGAGTAGGTGCTTTAACATAATTGTGAGCTGTGGGGTTAAGAGAAGACTGTAGAATAATAAATATGAAGGATCGTGAAACAAAACGAGAATTAGAAAAGAAGTGATTGTGGAATTAGATACATAATGGAATTGCGCAACAAGCGAAAATGAAAACGAATAAAAGACAAAGAGGAATATAATATTAATGCGGAAAAAGGGATATAAATGAAGTGTCAGTGAAAGAAAGGAAGGAATGCTGGCTCAGAACAAAAGCGAAACACATGGACGCAGTTCCGCTCCCGTTCCTTCCGGAAAGCAGATAAGATAAGATAAGATAATGTTGCTTATAGCCCAGCCGACCGCAGAGGGCCACATCAGGGCTGTCACCACGTTAAAATCAACTCACCAGTCATTTAAAAAAAAAAAAAAAAAAAAAAACCAACTTTCACACATCTCGTTAAATGACATCGTCTACAAACGAACCAGAAACTTTGTTAAAAATCCTTTTTCCGTAAAATCTCAAATCAGATGAAAAATGTTAATTTCTCTCAAAAACCCAAGGATCACGTCAGGCGGGACATCCTGAACAGGATCTTCATGGACTCCGCTGTAAAATGTTTGTGTCTCACATCGTGTAAGTCCCAACACTCTAAAAGAACATGTTTCATTGTGAGTGGTGCATGACATGGAATGCACCACGGAGCTTCTTCACTCTTTAAAAGGTAAGAATGGGTAAAATACGAATGGCCGGTGTGCAGCCGGCACAGAACCGTTTCCTCTTTACGACCACCAGACGTAGATGGGGGGAAGTCTTTAAGGTTTGGACGGATCTGAAAGAGTTTGTTACTCGTCTGTGTGTTCCAATCCTCCTGCCAGAGGTCTCTCACATAATCGTTAATTTTGGGTTTCACCTCTGAGCAGGGGATATAAGTGTTGGACAGTTTCTCTCTTGTGGCGTTCTTGGCTAAACGATCAACCATTTCGTTCCCGCCGATGCCAACATGGCCAGGAACCCAAGCAAGAGTAATGTTGTAACCGTCCGCCTTCAACTTGCTAAAAAGTTCAAAAAAAGTAAAAGTTCTGGATGCTGAAGGTTGCGGCCAGCTATGGCCTCCAAAGCTGACAGCGAATCCGACAGAACCAGAAAATCCCTCCTCGAAGAATGGGAGATTATCTTCAAAGCCAGTACTAGAGCAGTAAGTTCAGCAGAATAGACAGAAGCATCTGAATGTATATGTTCCAACAATATCTGAGAAGGAGCCCCAGGGCAGTAGGCTGCACAGGCCACTCCATCCTCAGACTTGGAACCGTCAGTGAAAACTTTTTGATAGGATGGGAATTTGGAACAGAGCTCGGCATACAAAGCCTTGTACGCCAGAGAGCTGGTAGACTCCTTACGGAAAGCTGCGAGATCGAAACGAATCTCTGGTGTGAAAAAGGTCCATGGAGGTTGATCCGAAACTTGGAAAAATCGGAAACTACTCCCAGGTCTTACTGCATTCCGCACGTGAGGCTGCATACGAAGCCCAAACGGCAGAATACATTTCGGGTTATTTTCAAACTTACTGTGGAACGGAGGGTCAAAAACACAGTCATAGGCAGGATTCTGCGGTTCTGAGAACAGTCGGATGTAATAATTCAAAGACAGTTTCAGCCTGCGATTGGACAGTGAAGGTTCACCTGCCTCTGCGTACAGGCTGTACACAGGGGTGGTGCGGAACTCTCCAAGACAGAGACGAAGCCCTTGATGGTGGATAGGGTCCAAGAGTTTGAGGTAAGATGATCTTGCGGAGCCGTACACAGCACAACCGTAGTCCAGTTTAGAACGGACCAGGGCTCTGTAGAGGTGCAACAAAGTTTTCTTATCAGCGCCCCAGTCGGTGTGTGCTACGACCCGCAGAATATTCAGTGCCTTTTGGCAAGCAGTTTTGAGATTTTTAATATGGCTGAGAAAGTTAAGTTTTTGGTCAAAAATGACTCCCAGAAATTTGGCCTCTTTTAACAGCTGGAATGGGAGATTTCCCGACGTGAAGTCAGGATCTGGAAAAAACTGACGGAAATTATGGAAGTGAATACACTGGGTTTTTGTAGCAGAAAAGGTGAAACCGTTTTCATCCGCCCACTGATGGATTTTATCTACGCAAAGCTGGAGCCTGCGCTGGACACTCGGGTACAGGCTTCCAGTTGCGTAGACAGCAAAATCATCCACAAACAATGAGCAGTCTGAACCCTGCTGAACTGATTGAACAATGTTGTTGATCTTAATACTAAAGAGGGCAGGAGATAGTATGCTCCCTGTGGAACACCCAACTCCTGCTCGTGGACATCAGAGAGAGTGGTGCCAACCCGGACCTGAAACTGTCGTTTCTGCCAAAAAAATTTTGAATAAAAAGCGGAAGATGACCTCGAAAACCCAGATCGTGGAGATCATGAAGTATCCCCGACTTCCAGGTGGTATCGTAGGCCTTCTCCAAGTCAAAGAAAATTGCCACTGCATGCTGTCTGTTTAAAAAAGCGTTCCTAAGTGTAGATTCCAGACGAATCAAATGGTCAACCGTACTACGATGTTTGCGGAAACCACACTGTTCTTTCGCCAAAAGGCCATCGGTTTCGAGTTTCCACATGAGCCTAGCATTGACCATTTTTTCCATCAATTTACAGACACAGCTGGTCAAAGCTATGGGACGGTAGTTAGATGGATTAGAAAGATCTTTTCCAGGTTTGGGGATGGGAATAATGAGGGCTGTCCGCCAAGAGGGTGGGAAAAAACCTGTAGTCCACACGTGGTTGTATACCTGTAACAGGATGTTCAGACCTTCTTGCGGAAGATGTTTCAATAGTTGATAATGTATGTCATCTATACCTGGAGAGGAATCGCTGCAAGAGAGTAAGGCAGATTTCAGCTCGTTTAATGTAAAAGGAAGATGTAGTCTTCCATGTTGTCGGATGAAAAGTTGCAGGGAGATTTTTCTTTTAGGGCTTTGTGTTTTACAAAAGTGACCGATTTATTAGAAGAGGAGGAATTCTTTTCATGGTTGAAGCAAGCAGATTAGCAACTGCTTTCTTTTCCGTTATTAAAGAATCCGAAAACATGAGATGGTTCACAGTGGGACAGGTGTTCTTCCCTTTGATTTTCTTAATGATCTTCCACACTTTTTTCTTAGAAGTGTTTGATGTCAGCCTGGAGCAGAAGCTTCTCCAGGACCGACGTTTACTGATTTTAAAAGTGTGTCTTGATTTAGCACGGAGTTTCTGATGGGCTCGAGCGTTGGGACCCGAAGGTCGTTGGTATACCTGACGCTGAGCCCGTTTTCTAACTTTGGAAATTTGTTGGCATTCTGAATCAAACCAGGGTGTTTTTGGCATTTGAGTTTGTCGGAAGACACTGGAATACAGGCTTTAGCACATTTAATCATAGTATTAGTCAGTGATTCAGCTGGGTCAGGACTCTGAAGAAAATCAGTGTCCTGGAACTCCTTGGAAATAGTGGCTGCAAATAGATCCCAGTTTGCTTTCTTATAATTTAAATGCTGAGAGACAGAGACGTGTTCAGTTATTACAGTTGTAGAAGGACAGGGAAATGGTCACTTCCGTGCAGATCGTCATGGACAGACCACTCATAGTCCAGGACCAGCGAGGGGTCACAAAACCGACAAATCTAAACACGAAAGTGAACCTGTGGAAGAATGGAGGTAAGTTGCAGATCCGATCGTTCAGACAACACAAATCCAAATCCGAAAGGACATCCTCAATCAGCAGACCTCTGGATGACGAACCGGTACTACCCCAAAGAGGGTTGTGACCGTTAAAGTCACCCAACAGCAAAAAAGGTCGAGGGAGTTCCTCTATCAGACTGACAAGGTCCTGACGACAAACCGGGACAGAAGGTGAGAGATAAAGAGAACAGATTGTCACAGTCTTGTGGAGAGTGACTCCGCAGCTACAGCCTGAAGGGAGGTAGACAGAGTGACAGGACTATACAACAAAGTTTTGTGTAGAGAAGGGCAACACGCCCGACAGTCCCAACGTGGAAGGTTGTGCAGGTTTCGAAAGAATATTAAAGCCAGAAAGAGTAAAGGTCTTCTGGCTTTGAATTTGAGTTTCTTGAAGAGCCACGACAGAAGGTTTTAGAGACTGACACAGAAGCAGCAGCCCTCGAAGTTGGAATTTAGACCACGGATATTCCAATGGAATATTGTATTATCCATGGTGCCGAGGGCGAAAAGGAGAGAGATCAGTCATCTCCTCCTCAACTTCTGCTGCTAAAGCTGTAAATTTGTTGCTTAATTTCACTGGACTATCTGCAGACCTGCTGGCAGACTTGCCAACAGGTGAAGTAGGTCTGGGTTTGGGAGACGGTGGAGGTTTCTTCCTTATCTCCACCATCTCCACACTGGGTTTGAACTCCCCTTGCCCGCATGGGCACTGGACAGAGGAGTTCGAGGTCGGGGTGCTGGTTTTTAATCTGCCCAGCAGCAGATGTTGTAGACTGCTGGGCAGTCTGAGGGTGGCGATTTTTGGCCTCCACCAGGGGCACTCACTTTGGGGTGAGAGGTGGTGGACCTGCTTCCACCAGAGCTGACAGTTTTTCCTTGCAATGTCTTCGAAAAACGTAAAGTTATCAGTCTGACAGCAGACTGACCGAGTTGGAACTGTTGGAACTTTCTTTACGCCGAAGCATACGAAGAAGCTGTCGGCGACTGACTGCCCACAACCTGCTTGCGGGCTTCAAAAAGGAGATCTTTTCTGTCTTAACCCTTTGTATTGCAGATTCCTGAATCCACAGAGGGCAATTCCGTGAAGAGGAGGGATGGTCGCCACCGCAGTTTGCACAATGTGCCGGATCTTTACACGGCCCATCATGGGTTGCCTTGCAGCAAATACCACACACCTCCTGCCCAGAACAACGGTCTCTGACATGGCCAAACTTCTGGCATCGGAAGCACCTCAACGGGGACGGAACGTACAACAAAACCCGACAATCAGGTAGCCGACTTTGATGACCGGAGGCAGCACAGGGTTGCAGAATGTCAGAAAGAGGGTGTTGGTGTCCACTCTTTCTGCACCCTTCTTTACTGTCACCCTGCGTACCTCCGTCACACCCTGGGATGCCTGCTCCGTTTTGATCTCTGCCTCAGAAACACCTGATAATTCCCTGCAGCGAATCACTCCTTTTGATGAATTTAATTGTTTGTGGGGAGTTACCCTGATCTCCCGGTCCACAAGTTTCGTTGCCTTCAGCAGCTGTTCAGATTGCTTTTGTGACTTACATTGAATAAGAAAGGAACCATTCCTCAACCTCTTGATGGAACGAGGGTCACCTGCTATACCTTGAAAGCCCTTTTGGATAGCAAAAGGGCTCAAAGCTGAAAGGGTCCTTCTTGCTCCGTTCCTTCCACAACGAGCCAGGAAGCCCAAAAACCTGTCTTCTGTCGTACCTCCATATCCGAATCGCTGTCAGAATCGAAATCCCCTGAAATAGGGGATGCTGCCTTCCTCTTTTTTGGGGGGATATGTTTAGAAAAAGCCATATTGAGTGAATTTGTGTTTCATCCCTCCCTTACCCCACCCACCTTGGAGTCCAACTAAGGGGCCAGGGCAAGAAACCAATGTCTTGACCCCTTCCAGCTTCGGGAGAGACATACGACAAACAGAAGCAACTAACCCTATCCCCCCCTGATCATGCTCAACTCCCGGGGACAGAGAGCTGAGCACTGCAGGGTTCACATGGCCAGCAGGGGAACTGCTTGTCTTGACCCAGCCCCAAGAAGGGGAGCCGATTAGTACACCCGGGCCAAAGTGTACTCCCTGTCTAGGAGAGGTCCGAGCCAAAGTGATGTGTTGAGAGCGCTGGCCCTCTCAATCACCAGGATCTCATTCCCCTCCGACACAGGTCGCACCGCACGGCAAACCGGCGGATCTTAAGGAGACCACAGAGAGAAAAGGAGTGTGGAAAAGAAGACTTGAAGGGGAGACGAAGATAGAAAAGGGCCCAAATAAGGGAGGCAGAAAACAAGAAAAGGAGAAAGGCGGGTTACTCTTAGTCAGGATCCTCACCCTTAGCCTATCTGACATGGGAAGCCCTACCAGGGGCATCAACTCCTTACCACGTTACGCTTAGGCCAAACAGCATCTGCACCTCTCAGGCCTAGAAGCAGTATGAAAAAAACAGCCTATCTCCAAGTATTGATGCCCCCGCCAGCAGAGCCTAAGGGATCACTGGACCACGCAAAACCCTCCGACCACGACAAGGTCGCAACCCCCCGGAGGGTTCCGGAAAGCAGAAAATGAAAGAAACTGCACAAAAAGACAGGACAGAGAAGACGAAATCAGCGAGAGGAATTGAAAGGGGGAGTGAAGACGAAAGGGGAAGAGTGGGGTTTAAAATGGTAGGTTAAATGTATTCGGGGGTGGGGTGGGGGTTGGGTCACAATAAAAAACGACATATAACAGGTGTGTTAATGACATGCAGCAAACCGAGATGAAACTGAAATGGGAGGGCGCAAGGACAGGAGGTTCTGAAACTTTCTGGTAATAAAAAGGAAGTGACAAAAACGGAAAGACGAGAAAACTAGAAAGCGCTGGTCATGGAAGCACAAACAATCTGGGCGCTGGAGAGTGGCACTAGAGATGAAGAAAGGAGCGAAAGTGAAACCTCTGGGAGGCAGTAGTAATGCTGAAGAGCTGTCAGATTAACGTCAATGTGGCAGGAAGTGGGCAAGATTGGAATATGTAGTGAATGAAAATAAACTGTAGGCTAGTGAAATGAATACAAAAACAGAAAGGGATTAAAAGATTGGTTTTGGAACAAGTGGAAATTTGAAACAGCAGAGAAAAGAGAACGGAAAAGGGATGGAAAAATTCACAGGAAAGGTGAAGAAGTAAATCTGAATATGGGTGATGACGTAGCAATGGGAATGGCAGCGATTTAAACTCAGAATGGAACAGGAAGGGATGGGCGCAGTTCCCGTCCCATTCCTTCTGAGAGGGGGTGATGATTGATTGGTTTTTGGGGGGTGTAAAATAGGACATGATCAAGATGAGGGAAAGACAATTTAAAGGGGGCGGTGAAATGGTGAGACAGTAAAGGAAAGAGATGGGAGGGAAACGCGGGAATAGTACGAATGAGTCAAACAGGAGATGGAATACTAGTGGAAAGAAAGAAATGTTAATCCCCAAGGAAGGAACAGTGACGATTGGCGCAGTTCCCTTCCTATTCCCTTCAAGCAACAGAGAACTGAGCGGGTGCAGGGATACAAACAAAACATGATTGGAATCTGTAAAAGATGAAGCAAAATAGTGAAGAAGTGGAATACATAAGGAAGGGAACAGCTGCCATATGAAGACAGAAGGTGAGATGAAGTATAGACTGGACTACAGTGCTAGATGTACACGTGGATGCAGGATAGTGTGAACATGAAAGCATCTAAGATAGGTGTGAATGGAATGTACAGATCGAAAAACATTTTATGGGGAAGCTGTAAGAACATTCAACGGAAGAAGAATGGTAGGTGTTCGATTGGTAGCGGCGGGGGTTAAGAACAGATCGTGGAATTAGATATTTTAAGGATCGTAATAATGAGAATTCGAAAATGAATGATTACGGAATTACATATATACTGAATAACATTAAAAACGCACCGTTTTGATTTGCCGATTTCCCATTTGGAAAAAATGTGTATTTGGATTTGGTATGTTGACAATTTTTAAGGGACACAGATTCACACTGCCTCGGTTTCTCCGCGCTGCCGGCGTTCGTGTGACGCCCACGTGCAACTCGCCCGAAACACTTTTCTTGCCACTGGGGCCGAGACTGAACGTAGCACATCTGTTTCTTTGTCTCAAATGGTGAGTTTGAAGTCATGCCGACTGGAAAACGGTATCATGTTGTCATTCGACCAGGCGAAGTGGTCCGAAAACAATGCCGCGACTGTCGATGCAAGAACGCGAGCGAGCCATTGGAATGTTAATGGTCGGTATGTCATCGAGAGAGACAGCCAGACAACGGAACTGCAGTCACTCTACAATTGTAAGGCTATCACAACGTTTGGCAGCAACTGGTTCCACCACTGATCGGCGCCGAACGGGCCAACCTCGTGTTACCACACCAGCGCAAGATCGATACATTCGGCAACTTCATCTTCGTAATCGATTCCTTACAGCAGCAAAACATGTCGCCAGGTGGTTGGTCGACGGGGTCCAGTGTCTGGACAAACCGTTTGACGTCGATTGCAAGAATCAGGGCTCAATGCAAGACGCCCTCATGTTGGCCCAGTCCTAACCCGTAGACACCGTCGCAACGCCTGCAGTGGGCCAACCAGCATCTGCCATGGACACGACGTCAGTGGAGAGCTGTGCTGTTCTCTGACAAAAGTCGATTCGCGTTTTCTCATGCTGACGGGAGAATGAGAGTCTGGAGGCGTGTCGGGGAACGCTACGCCAACTGCTGCGCGTTTGAAGCCAATAGATGGGGAGGGGGCAGTCTGATGGTTTGGGGGGCATTCAGTCATGACTACCGGACACCTCTGTACTTTTTTTGACAACCATGTGAATGCCAACACGTACCAGCAGGTGCTGCAGAACCACGTCGTCCCACTGTTTGGCCAGCACCCGGAGCTGCAGTTCTTCCAGCATGATAATGCACGACCCCACACCGCAAGAGCCACCGCTGCGTTTCTCCAGGCGAACAACATTGCCGTGTTGCCCTGGCCATCTCGTCCCCTGACATGGCTCCCATTGAACACGTCTGGGATGAGCTGGGGCGTCTTGTGGCCCGTGGAAGACGTCCACAGACTCTCGATCATTTGAGGCACGCACTGACCGAGGAGTGGGATGGACTGCAACAGGCGTTCTTGCACAACCTTGTCTACTCCATGAGGAGGCGCTGCCAAGCGTGCATCGGGGCAAATGGCGGACACACTCGGTATTAGAGCTCGCGGACGGACATGCTCGTCGTCGTGTACTTTTTGACAGGGACCCTAGTGAAGTCACCACCTCATTTCAGATGAATTCGGCCATTCTTATCAAGAACAGACATTTTGTTTAATTGAAAAATGGATGCGTAATCAAATATGCTTACTTTCATTAAATAATTCTGTACTACCAACGTTGTCTGGGTCTTTTGGCAAGCGGTGCGTTTTTAATGTTGTTCAGTATATAAAGGACTCGTGCAACAAATGTGAATTATTAAACGAAAGAGAGAGACGAAGAAGAAATATGATATAAATGCGAAAACAAGGACATAAGATGTGGTGTCGGTGAAAAATGGAAGGAATGGAAGCTCAGAATGAAACCGGAACAGATGGACGCAGTTTCCATCCCATTCCTTCAGAGAGGTAGAATATAAAAGAAACCAAAAAAGTTAGGACTTAGATGAAAGCAGTGGAGAGGACTCGACGCGGGAAGTAAAAAGGGAAGGGGAAGAAGTCACTGAATGGAAAAATAAACAGGTGCAAGGGGTGTGCGAATAGCATGCCGCAAAATTACATGAACCTGAAATGGAAAGGCGCAGTGAAGGAGGAACAGATATACGCTGGCAATGGAAAGGACGTGACAAAATCTAGATGAGAAAACTAGAAAGCGCTGGATATGGAAGCACTGAAAATCTGTGCGCTGGAAGAGATGGTGGTTATATGTATTATAAGAAAACGTGGCACTGTATACGGAGATATAAGCAGAACCGAAACCTTGGGTGGCTGTAGTGTACTGAAGAGCTGTCAGACGGAAGTCAAAATGGCAGGAAGTGGACCATAGTAGGCTAGTGAAATGAAAAAAAAACAAACAGGAATTTTAAAAAATCTGGTTATGGAACAAGTTGGAATTAGAAAGAGCAGAGAAAAGAGAAGGAACAGAACAGGGATAGACTAGTTAATGGGAAAGGGGTGAAAGTAAATCCGATTATGGGTGAGGACGTATCAAAGGAAATGGCAGGGATGTCAACTCAGAATGCAACAGGAAGGGATGGGCGCAGTTCCCTTCCCATTCCATCTGACAAGGGGGTGATGAGTTTGTTGTGTTAAGTTTGGACATGTTAAAACCGAGATAAAGACAGAAAATCAAAAGAGGAGCGATAAAACGTTGGGACAGTCGAGAAACGAGACGAGAGAGAAACGCGGGAATAGTAAGAATGAATGGAACAGGGGATGGAGGAATATTAGTGGAAAAAGGAAATCATGTTAATCCTCAAGGAAGGAACAGTAACGATGGGCGCATTTCCCTTCCCATTCCCTTCGAGCAGCAGAAATGAGTGGATGCTGGGACAAAAAAATACGATGATTGGAATCTGACAGATTAACCGAAATGTGCACAGGAAATAGAATGCATAAGGGCAGGGAACTGCTGCTGCAAGAAGAGAAGACGAGAATGTGTATACATTAGACGTGATAGTGAATGCATGTGAATACAGGATAGTTTGAACATGAATATATTTAAGCTAGACAGAAATATATATATATATATATATATATATATATATATATATATATATATATATATATATATATATATTTGTTAAAATAAGGTATTAAAAGAAATCTACAAATTTGTTTCGAACGCCTTGCGCTGTCATCAGGATGGCTTTTGGTTTGCCCACCGCCGATGTTATATAGCGTGTGGGCTCACGTTTGCGGTTGTTTGCACGTGCGGGTTGGCTGCACGTGTTTTTTGGGGGCTTTCAGGTTTTTGTTTTGAGCGTGTTCACTAACAACGATTTCCATTTATGCCTGCAGTTGTTTACTATTTCTGTTTTAGTGTTTAAAGTTGCTAAGTGTGGTTTGCATAGTATCAACCATTTTTCAGTTAAACATAGGTTGCACCTTTTTGAAACATTGCTGTATGATGATGCTCTATGATTTTCCAGGATATATTGTAGCTTGTTTTTGCGTCTTTAAGTTTCCAGATATATTTGCTCAGTTCTGTTTGGTTTTTATATCACATTAGGAGTGATAGTGAATGCATGTGAATACAGGAGTGATAGTGAATGCATGTGAATACAGGAGAGTTTGAACATGAATATATTTAAGGTAGACCGAGATGTGAATGGAACAGACAGGTCTGAAAACATTCTATGAGAAAGCAACACCGTAACAAATTTCAAAAGAGGAAGAATGGTAGGTGCTCGAAAATAAATTGGTAGCAGCAGGTTAACAGATTGTGGAATTAGATATACGAAGGATTGTGAAACGAATGGGAATTAGAAAATGAATGACTATGGAATTAGATATATAAAGGAATTGTTCAACAAGTGAGAATTAGACAACGAAAGAGACGAAAAATGAATACAAGATAAATGTGACAAAAAGGGAAAAAAAAACCAACAACAAAACGAAGTGCCAGAGAAAAATGGATGGGAGCTCAGAACAAAACTAGAACAAATGGATGCAGCTCCACTCCCATTCCTTCTGAGAAGTGGAATATGAAAGAAACTGCACAAGACGGTAGGTCATAGAGGACAGCAGTGGAGATGAAATGAAAAGGGGAGTAAAGAGGATTGGGGAAGAGTGGGGTTTCAAATGTGGGGCAGGGAGAGAAGTCACAGAATGGAAAACAAAACAGGTGAAAGGGGTGTGTGAGGAACCTGCTGCAACATGAGATCAAGCTGATGTGGGAGGGCGTGGGGAGGGAGGGGGAAGATCAGACAAATGCTGATCATGAAAAGGACGCGAGGGAGGGGGAAGATCAGACAAATGCTGATCATGAAAAGGACGCGACAAAATCTAGACGAGAAAACTAGAAGCACTGGACATGGAAGCACTGAAAATCTGGGCGCTGGAGAGCGAAGTGGTGGCTAGATGCGTTATAAGAAAACATGGCAGAGATCGAGTTATGAGTGGAATCGAAACAATTGGGAGAAAACGGTCTACTGAAGAACTGTCAGAGGGATGTCGGAGTGGCAGGGAGTGGTCAACACTGGAATATGCAGTGAATTTCAATGAACTGTTGGCTAGTGAAATAAATACATAAACGAACAGGAATAATAAAGAGCAGAGAAAAGAGAACTTAACAGGGATGGAATAATTCACGGGAAAGGCAAAAGAAGTAAATTTGAATATAGGTGATGACGTAGCAACCGGGATGGAAGACATGTAGACTCGGAATGGAACAGGAAGGGATGGGCCGTGTTCCCTTCCCATATCCTCTGAGAAAGGGGTGAAGATTCTTGTGTGTAAGGTGGGACACAATGAAGTCTAGGGGAAGACAGAAAAATAATAGGGAGCAGTGGAATGGTGAGTATAGAGGAAAGAGGTGGGAGGGAAACGCGGGAATAAAAAGGAAATGAATGAAATAGGAGATGGAAGTATACTAGTGGAAAAAGGAAATAACGTCATGCATTTTATTTTACTTTCTTTTTACCCCCCCCCCCCTCTCGCTTTATCTTACTGTATTAGCGTTACCCACACCTCCACATACAATACCCATGCACAACTACTATTATCACCATCACACCCATAAAAGTTTATTTACCGATTGATTTTTTAGTCTATTTTTACTTATTTTTTTCATTTTTTATGATTTCTTCCTTTTTTAATTTACTTTTTTGTTTTTTTTCCTTTTTTTGGCCAAACTAAGCACCATTATCAACCCACCATAATCACTACCGTCACCAATAGATTACACTATTCTACAAAACAAGCTACAAACCCCATTGTTTCACCCCCCACCCCCTCACTATTTCCTCTCCTATGATCCCTCCTGGGTGGCCTGTTTCCGTCCGGCAGCCATTTCGGTCGTGCGGCGAATATGAGAAGACAAGTGACTTGTTCTTCGTTTTGCACCGTTTTGAAGATTATTTGTTTTTGCCTGTAGAAGACCCAAGAGGTATAACTGCATTGTGTCTTGTCCTGTACTTTGTCTATGTCCTTGGCGGTAACTAACCCCCTCTATTTCTAAATGTTACTCGGTTCTATTTAGCATTCAACTGCTACTTTCATGATTGTGATTTGTGATTTGTTTGTCTCCTTCAACATTTGAAAAACAGTTTAAAAGAGCTTAAACGGTTACAAAAAACCGCAAACATTAAAGGGAAATTATTTACGGTGATACTAATCCGACATGTTTGTGGCAATTGTCATTTCAGCAATGTAGTTGCTTTTTACACATTCTTACACTGTGGGAATAGAACTGTTGTAAAATTCCTTCTGAATTGTGGCACTTTTTTCTTATTTTTCAACTGAATTACATAACGTAATGTAATGCAGCCTATAGCCCAGCCGACCGCAAAGGGCCATATCAGGGCTGTCACCACTTTAAAATCAACTCAAAGTCATTCCTTCACACAACTCTTTAAAATACATCTAAAAACACACCCGAAATTTGGTTAAAAATCTTTGCACTATAAAATCTCATATCCGATGAAAAATGTTGATCTCTTTCAAGAATTCAAAAATCGCATGAGGTGGAACATCTCTGAACAAGTTTTTCAAAGGAATCTGCTGTGAGAAAAGGAAAGTTAAAGCCATCGAAATCAAGACCCGACGCCCCAGCCTGAACTGAGATCAAGGCTTTGAACTCCCCCCCATCTATAATCAGATCCTGACAACCGTTCACCCCACACAACAGTTGCCCCACCAGGCCTCGCTGCCATAACATCAACAATGAGCTGACGAAGACAGGACGACCCTGCTGAAATATTCAGTAATTTGATTCCGAGTCCTCAACTACTTTTCTAACACACAGGATTAATTCCTCACAAAACAGAATCAAAGCAACATAACAGAAGTCCTTTCATTCGGAGCAAAAAAGCAAATTAACCAATTCCCCGCCTACAGCCTCCAACAGAAAAATATTGTAAAGACGTTCGTGGATGGAAGCTCAACCTTTCTTAATAAGGGGAATGGGTGTAGAACTAGATGTTAGGAAGAGAAAAAAGTTATTGGAATTGCAAAAGGATGTCGACGAGGAATATTGATTCCATAATGTTTATTCTACAGCCTTTCAAGAAAAGCCGTAAAAGCATAATACTGCATTTCACAATACGTTCGGTTGTGTCACATTTTCAGCTCTGGAGAAAGGTCATTTTGAGGGCCATTTGTGAATTTGAATGTGAATTATTTTGATGGCTAAAACTGAACTATGAAACGAACACGTTTGCAACTGGACAAACACCTTTGCCATCACATTTATGCTAAGATACAACCCAGTATGTAGTTTAAAAGGTAATATTTTGTGTGCAAAGTATACCAATGAAAACAGTTTCTTGTGTTTTATGAGAAGATAGTTCAGAGTACGGTGGAACTATGGACCCAACATGTGACAACAAAAAAAAGCACACGAAGGCGGTGAAGGCGAGGGGGGCGGTAGAAAGGGAAGTCTGTGGCCTGGCCGTGTGAAATCGAGTTGGCTGTAAGAACGAGATGCAACAAACACAAGAGGAAGTGTGTGGGGGGACGAAGGAAAGGAGAATGCGAACTTGTTCAATTGTATGAACAGAACGGTCACAACAAACTAATCTGTTGAAGTACAGTCTGCCAGTTCATCAGTGCTGCAGACTAAAGACTGCATCCAGTGGACGATGTTTTAGTGACCAGGAATAGGCTCACAGGTGGTCGTGCTGTAGTGGGGAGGTCAGTAGTCGTACACTAATCGGATTTAGACCTGCATGGTCTATAATGATTCGCTCTCAGGCAGAAGAAGGGTGCAAGAGATTGGGACGCGGGCGCGGGAGACAGACATTTAACGCTGGCAGATGAATTAACGGCATTTCTAACTCTGCACAAGCAAGCACATGAAAGGATGAAAAAGTAAGAGAGCGATCATGCTTTTTATCTAAGTGATAGTCATGAAGATCTGAACCAGAAACGAGGGGGAAGTGAACTCACGCAGTTTTTCCATGGGTCCACGTTGGTCTGTGTGCTTCCGAGGACGACAGCTCTGCCCAGTGCGTGGAACTCGGGGCACCTTGCAGGTGCTGGGGTACATGGGTCAACAGCAGACAGCTCGCAACGAAGCTGGAATCGGTGTCGGCCAGGTCAACCAAGATGACGCCTGCAGTCATGACAGTATCTTTCAATGAAGCTCGGACAATCATGCTTGAAATAAGATTGTACTTTCTTTCCTGATCGGTTGAACTAATGCAGCTGGAATTTGGAGTTTGCGTGTGTACCTTTACACACCACCCAGTGTATCGATTTTCAGGACAACAGACATATAGACAAATACTATTTTCGGGAGACAGCTAGACGGTGACAGATGAGCAGGCGCAGTGAGAGAGAGAGAGAGAGAGAGAGAGAGAGAGAGAGAGAGAGAGAGAGAGAGAGAGAGAGAGGGAGAGAGAGAGAGAGAAGGCGTTGAACAATCAGTCACTGCAAACGCCGGCAACTTCTGTGGAGGTCGACGATGCCCGTAATGAGAGCTTGGACAGAAAGATTAGATACATGACTCAACTGAAGACAGTCGTATCCGTAAATGATACAATTAGGCAAATTCGAATGGTCAGCAACTAAGCGGTCAACTGAGAACTCGATCTTCCAGAATAAAAACAGTGTATATCGTGTTCAGCTTGACACGTGCTCGAAATTCTTATGCTAATTATTCCTTTCTTCTCCTGGTTGGTCTGGCTAATGCAATGATATTTTTTAATGTCAAGTTTAAAAAAGGGCAGAACATGCCTGTCAATATACAAACTGCCATATCTGCATTTGCGTGCAACCAAACACAGGAAACGGATTTCTTCTGATCACACTAAAATAACATTAGATGTTCTCCGAGAGAGAGAGAGAGAGAGAGAGAGAGAGAGAGAGAGAGAGAGAGAGAGAGAGAGAGAGAGAGAGTTTTCGTCCTTGTTGACGCATCATACCTTTTATCGATGTCAGCGATGCACCTGATGACAGCATGGACAGGAACGTGATGGGTCAAACAGTTCATGCCAAGGACAGCCGCACCCACCAAAGGTAAAATCTGGCGTCACGAAATGCATGATCACCGGCTGAGCAGCAAGTGGAGATGCATCTGTCGATGAAAAAAACCAATATAGCTTCCTTCAGCTAGAAATTTGTTATCTTTTTTTTCAAATTTAGAATGGGGTAACAGCATCCTAATGATTTGCTCTTTAGCGCCTGCTTAGTTTAGCAAACAGAACGTTATGAAAACGTTTACATGAGATATACTGATTTTATTACCACCTACGATTCTGTCTTACAATATTTCCGTAACCAAAACGACCATATAATTATGTTAGAGAGAGAGAGAGAGAGAGAGAGAGAGAGAGAGAGAGAGAGAGAGAGAGAGAGAGAGAGAGAGAAGACTGACAAAGAGAGAAACAAACACAAACACAGGAGAGAGAGAGAGAGAGAGAGAGAGAGAGAGAGAGAGAGAGACGGACAGACAGACAGACATGGACAGAGAAAGAGACAGAAAGACACAGCGAAAGAGAGAAAACAGACAGCGAGAAAGACAAACTGAGGAAAGAACATGGGAGTGGTGGACGTACACAAATGTCACCATCAATGCTGGCATAGAATGGAGGATGCCGACGACACTGACTAGTGCTGAAAGACGATGAGACGCACATTTCATCGTCTGCTAATGGCAGATTCAGGAATCACAGATGCCTGGGTCACCAACAATGAAGGAGCACCTGCCGTCATGAAAAACACGGTCCATCACTTCATAGGAATTCTTTTCAGATCAAGTGTTCATGAGCCCACTCACTCCTGGTTAGTATGACAAGGGATATGTACATTTTAAAATGCATAGGCTTTTTGAAGAACATAACATCCGATTTTCCACTATCTGCGTTTTCCGATGTTCTGAACAATCTCAGCGTCGTCAAAAAAGCTCCCATAGCCTGTCGGCCATAGGAACACTGAACTGTCGGACTTCACTGTGTCTACAACATGATGCAAAGCAGAGTCCATCCCTCTCCTTCTGCCCCCTTTGACCTTCCCTGAACTGAATCAGGTAGCCATTTACTGGCGTTGGACAGAGGTGGTCTTCTAGCCTAAAAAATGTTTGAACCTACAACGGCGAGCTCCCTACGCAAATGCTCTTAATACTTGACTACTGACTCCTCACAGTCGTGAACATAAACGGTTTATACACACACACACACACACACACACAGGGTTATGTGACGAGGGAGGATATAGGCAGAGAGAGAGAGAGAGAGAGAGAGAGAGAGAGAGAGAGAGAGAGAGAGAGAGAGGGGAGAGAGAGAGGCGTTGAACAACTTCTGTGGAGGTCGACGATGCCCGTAATGAGAGCTTGGACAGAAAGATTAGATACATGACTCAACTGAAGACAGACGTATCCGTAAATGATACAATTAGGCAAATTCGAATGGTCAGCAACTAAGCAGTCAATTGAGAACTCGATCTTCCAGAATAAAAACAGTGTATATCGTGTTCAGCTTGACACGTGCTCGAAATTCTTATGCTAATTATTCCTTTCTTCTCCTGGTTGGTCTGGCTAATGCAATGATATTTTTTAATGTCAAGTTTAAAAAAGGACAGAACATGCCTGTCAATATACAAACTGCCATATCTGCATTTGCGTGCAACCAAACACAGGAAACGGATTTCTTCTGATCACACTAAAATAACATTAGATGTTCTCCGAGAGAGAGAGAGAGAGAGAGAGAGAGAGAGAGAGAGAGAGAGAGAGAGAGAGAGAGAGAGAGAGACAGAGTTTTCGTCCTTGTTGACGCATCATACCTTTTATCGATGTCAGCGATGCACCTGATGACAGCATGGACAGGAACGTGATGAGTCAAACAGTTCATGCCAAGGACAGCCGCACCCACCAAAGGTAAAATCTGGCGTCACGAAATGCATGATCACCGGCTGAGCAGCAAGTGGAGATGCATCTGTCGATGAAAAAAAACAATATAGCTTCCTTCAGCTAGAAATTTGTTATCTTTTTTCAAATTTAGAATGGGGTAACAGCATCCTAATGATTTGCTCTTTAGCGCCTGCTTAGTTTAGCAAACAGAACGTTATGAAAACGTTTACATGAGATATAGTGATTTTATTACCACCTACGATTCTGCCTTACAATATTTCCGTAACCAAAACGACCATATAATTATGTAAATTAAAAGAGATAGAGAGAGAGAGAGAGAAAGAGAGGGAGAGAGAGAGAGAGAGAGAGAGAAAGAGACAGAGAGAGAGAGAGAGAGAGACAGAGAGCCAGAGAGAAGACTGACAAAGAGACAAACAAACACAAACAGGAGAGAGAGAGAGAGAGAGAGAGAGGAGAGAGAGAGAGAGAGAGAGAGAGAGAGAGAGAGAGAGAGAGGCGGACAGACAGACAGAGACATGGACAGAGAAAGAGACAGAAAGACACAGCGAAAGAGAGAAAACAGACAGCGAGAAAGACAAACTGAGGAAAGAACATGGGAGTGGTGGACGTACACAAATGTCACCATCAATGCTGGCATAGAATGGAGGATGCCGACGACACTGACTAGTGCTGAAAGACGATGGGGCGCACACTTCATCGTCTGCCAATGGCAGATTCAGGAATCACAGATGCCTGGGTCACCAACAATGAAGGAGCACCTGCCGTCATGAAAAACACGGTCCATCACTTCGTAGGAATTCTTTTCAGATCAAGTGTTCATGAGCCCACTCACTCCTGGTTAGTATGACAAGGGATATGTACATTTTAAAATGCATAGGCTTTTTTGAAGAACATAACATCCGATTTTCCACTCTATCTGCGTTTTCCGATGTTCTGAACAATCTCAGCGTCGTCAAAAAAGCTCCCATAGCCTGTCGGCCATAGGAACACTGAACTGTCGGACTTCACTGTGTCTACCACATGATGCAAAGCAGAGTCCATCCCTCTCCTTCTGCCCCCTTTGACCTTCCCTGAACTGAATCAGGTAGCCATTTACTGGCGTTGGACAGAGGTGGTCTAGCCTAAAAAATGTTTGAACCTACAACGGCGAGCTCCCCACGCAAATGCTCTTAATACTTGACTACTGACTCCTCACAGTCGTGAACATAAACAGGTTTTTACACACACACACACACACACACACACACACACACCACCCACAGGGTTATGTGACGAGGGAGGATATAGGCAGAGAGAGAGAGAGAGAGAGAGAGAGAGAGGAGAGAGAGAGAGAGAGAGAGAGAGAGGAGAGAGAGTACATACTGGCATGCACTCGAACAGATGTCAGTGGCGCCCATATTCAGGTTTGGGATCAATGGACAGAGAACGGAGTTTGTCTGGAGACAGCCGTGTCCTCCAATAAAGCCACGGGTTCCAGGTTCATGGTCAGCTGTGGTCAGGTGTGTCTGCCATCATGAAGAAGGAAAACCATAAGAGCATGCTCCAATGTGCTTGTGTCAATTAATGTAACGTGTGTCAATTAGTGTAACTTTGTCATGTATGCGTGTGGATACTGACGTGTATGTATGTATGTATGTATGTATGTATGTATGTATGTATGTATATATATATATATATGTGTGTGTGTGTGTGTGTGTGTGTGTGTGTGTGTGTGTGTGTGTGTGTGTGTGTGTGTGTGTGTGTGTGTGGCGCGCGCGCGTGTGCGTGTGTGCATATAAGCATGTTATGTGTGTATATTCACATATTGACAGTGTACTTGCAAAACAGTTATGTGTAAAGCAATATGCGTGTATGTTTACGTTCGTATTTTGTGCGTCTCTGAAAGGTCGACTAGAGTGCGACGCAAAGTTTTACAACGCGCATATATGCATATTCTGTTTTGTGTTAAACTTCGAAAAGGAAAAGAACCTTTTATGAAGGGAGGAAAAGTGTATATGAGCCTTAAATCGTGGTTCCCTGGGCAAATGCATAAGAAATTTCAGCCGCAACACTGTCTTTTGTTCCATCCTGTATCCTGATCCCCTCCCTCAGGGGACCTCTGAAGTTTCTGGGTATGGGTGGATGTGCGTCGGAGCGGCGAACAACGCTGTAAAAGGCCAGGTTCTATTGTTAAAATGGACCTTTGATTCCATCTCTTCCTGCTCCGTCCCAGGACACGTGTGAAGGGAATGAGGCTTTCACAGTGCTTGATGTACGGGCAAGATAAAGCTGATGATCCAGAAAACGAGGAATGGAGTGGATGAGATGGGGGGGGGGGGGGGGGGGGTAAAGTGATCAGCGGATGGAAGCGGCGAGAGACGATAAACAGCTTTAATCGGAATCACTGAAGGGTGGGTCGGGGGATTGGGGTGGGGGGGTGGGGGGGGGGGGGAGATGGGGGAAGAAGAGTGGAACAGCAAGGCGTGGGAGAGCGATTCTATGCCACACGAAGGAAAACCGACAACGGGGAAAGGTTATCTGAACGCTTAGGACCCTGCTCTCCCAATTCGATTCTAGTTCTACGACACCTTAATGAGGTCTCTGGCTGGTGTTTATCTCCTGGAACTGGTTAGAACATGTCGCAGCGCATACCACTGCATGTGCGGCTGACTTGGCTACAGCTTCAACAGCTCCGAGAGTTTTGGAGCAGTAAGGATACGGAGATTAGCGTGAGGGAGGAAAGGAATGAAGAGGCAAGAGCGAGGATAATTATGAAGGAGCAACGAGATGATGTCTAGGCTTTTTTTGTGAAAGGATAATCCTCTGTGCTGTTAGAATGAGATTGAACCCATGGTGGTAAAGATGCATCCGCATCAAACAAATGAACAGAAAAATGCACACGGGCATAAACACGTGTACTTGGAGCTGCCTGGAACAAATCTTCACTAGTAATTTCTATAGATTTTCGTCATCATTCTTTTCCTTATGGTCTGTCCAATATGTTCTACATCCAAAGTTCAAATGCCTAAGAAATTCAAAAAGGTAATCAAAAAGCGAACAAAAGTTCAAAGCATGAATTTGAAGAAACGAGAAGAATGAAGCAAAGAGAGTGAAAGAAAGGAAACGAGAAATACCTGCTTTTAAAGGCGATGCCTACACGCAGACACACGGAAGAGTCCAGACTGCCCACGCCCGCTGAATCCCTTTGAGCGAGGTGTTATTTGCCACTGGGTGAATTATTGGAGGGGATCAAATCTGGACCGGTACCGAACAGCTTTCGACGATATCTGGACAAAGGGCATATATCAAGTTTGATCAATTCGTTTCAAAGTAGGGTGACTGCAGGGGAAAATTGAAGCATAGGAGCAAACAGAGTCACCTGCGAAGGAACAAATAACACAAAAGAAACGACGCGCTTCCACCTATTGGTCTTCAGGAGAAACATGACATTGAAAACAAGGAAAACAAAGGGCGAATAATGTCTTCGAATTTAGGCCCAAAATTCTATAAAGCAACCAGCCAATGAAATCGATCAATTAACTAGCCATTCAAAGCGATCAAATGCTAATTCTATAGGCTTGTTTTTAGTCTTACGTATTGAAACCAGCACTCAACACTCGCTCAAATTAATGCAAGGTAAAGATGACAGGAACCTCAAATGGTCAGAACCAAGAAAAAGGAGTGTAAAGAGGAACTACGATGGAAATGGCGTTTAAGAGGAAGAATTTAAACCTTGCCCGCTTATGCCATTCCGTTCACAACCGAAAACAGCGTCGTTTTCAGACACCACCATTCATATTTTTTATGACTTAGCAACTGGTTTTTTGTTTTTGTTTTTTGTTTTACTCGTAAACGGATTTCCCGACCATATTCCGTCAGTTAGCGCGTAGAAAACTTACAACTCAATCATAGCAGCAGACATGGATCGTAACAAACCTGTAACACCTTATGGCGCTCTTCCCACTCCTTTCTCATTCCTATTTCTGACTACGCTAGTCCGACATTACCAGCTTTTCTCCTCGGGAAGAAGGATGACTCACTTGCGGTTCCATGAGGATCAACGTTTTGATTGTGGCCGCGCGGAGCTGTGAAGACTGGAGAACACACAGCATGATCTGGCTAACTGGGTGTCCGTGAGATGGGATGAATGGACATGGGAGGTTCTGTGAAGACTGGGGGCAGAGTTTGAGCAGAGACATAACGAGAGTGGTTCAGTTCAGCTGGTAGAAGACAGCTGAATAAAATAATACATTAAAAAAACTCGCTATGCACGCGCTGCCGCTCGACACAAATATGTCATCTTCGATGGGTTCGTCACGATGAAAGGGGGCGGAGTAGAGGGAATGAGGGGGTGGGGGATACCCCCCCCCCCCTCCCACACTCATTATCTTTCTCCTCCCTTTCCCACGGACAAAATGCAACAAGATCGAGCATTCACAAGACAGAATATCATGATACTAAATTAAAGAACTGTCCTCTTGACTCGGTTGTGTATTTCTAAATTTATTTAAAACACTACAGAAACATCAAACCTAATCAAATGTATATTTCTAAATATATTTAAAACACTACAGAAACATCAAACCTGTCAGTTGATTGACGGAGTCATCTCAGCTACGCTTCTGCAATCATTTTAGTGTTGTTTTTTTTCATCTCGAGTTATTACTGTCCGGCGGTAATCTCCTCTCCCTCCCCTTTATGAATGTTAATTGTGTTCACTGGACCCGGCTTATAGTCTGCACCCACACAGCATCTTACAATCACAGCATCACAGATCTTCATACAGCTAATCAAGGCACCTGATAGCCATCCATTATTTGTCCAAGTGTGAAAAGTAAAAGAAATGCCGTATGTGGCAGTGTTATACAAAACAATGAAAAAAATTCTGAGTCCGCCGTTTGATCCAGATTTTACACCAAGATTAATGCCTTATTTCAGGTGTGGAGAGACACTCCCCCTAAAAGTATTTTTTGGTGCATGATTTCGACTATCATCCAGTCCTGTCACAAAGTTAATCGTATTAAAGGCATTTTCATTTCTTTGATTTTCTCTTGTTTCTCTGGGTCTTGTTAACTCCATTCGATTGCTCTGTAATCACATATTAAAATTTTATTCGACAAGTGAAAAGTTTTGTATGACAGTACGTGCGCGCACGCACACACACACACACACACACACACACACACACACACACACTTTATATATATATATATATTTTATATATATATATATATTATATATATATATTAGTAAAGGTTGTTCTACTCAGTTCTCAGTCGCTGACAATGCTTGGGTTATTGAACAGCAGAGCTGACAACTCAAGACTGTTCCTTTTTAAAAAAAAATCTCCCTTGCATCCTGAAATGGATCCTCAAGCATAGGCTCAAAGATTATCCCCTACATTTTATACTGTTTACATAATGTTTTTATTTTTCAGCAACTTTTTACCTCTCCACATTTTCGTTTTATTTTATTCTACTACCTTTCGCTGGCTGCTTTGAGGGTGCCGTTGGATTCTTCTTTGAACCCTTGGTGGTGACATCACAGAATTACGGACTGTGGTGTGTCTCTATTTGACGCCAAGAGCACAGACACAATCAGCCGTGTCTCCCTGATGAGTTCCGATCCAGCGGACGAAAGGCCTAGGAGCAGGCGATATATATAGATCTGACTTCGAGAGAAATTGCGATTGTTCCCTCATGCAGCTAGTGAAAGGTTTTCATTTTCATAATAACCCCGCGCCCCCCCCCCCCCCCCCCCCCCCCCCCCCCCCTTTTTTTTTTAAATTTCAAATCTTTGCCAAATCATTACTATAATGATGGAAGAATTGTTAACCTACACTTGTTTTCCCCCCCATTTCTTCACTGTTCAGCATTATATATATACGACCTACTACGAAACTCACTAACATAAACATACACACACACATATATATATATATATATATATATATATGTCATCTCTTGCAGTGGTCTTCTTTGGCTGGCCTGGACGGGGTCTCTCTTCGACAGTTCCAGTGGCTTGAAAACGTTCTCTCAGCCGAATGATGACGGAGTGGGACACTTGTCTTCTGGCATTGCTTGTATTTTTGGCCAATTTAAAAGAAAGGGCCTTTTTCGGGGTGGTCCTTAAAGTTCGACCCTGTGTATATGTGTATATATATATATATATATATATATATATATATTATATATATATATTATATGTGTGTTATATATATATATATATATATATATATATATATATATTATATATATATATTCTGTCCCTCTCCTACCCTTCCCTCTCTTGGCTCCCTCCTTCCTTGATATAACGATTACCCTGTTTGATCTTTAAAACACTACTGTGGACCGACTTCCGTCGATCTCCAGAATGAGTTCAATCGACATTTGTAAAGCATAACAATGCTGACTTTAGAACCAGATCTTTTATGCTAAGACAGCTAGCTTCACTTTTTTTTTTTTGCTTGTTTTTTTTTCCCTTCTCGGCTGCATGCAGATTACGGAGCACCGTTTTTGTTTGTGTTAGCAGTATACCTTCACTGGTTAAGCACGACAATTCATTCTTTTATCCTTCTCACGACAATAATTTATTTCAACGACAATAATTTACTTTTAATGTCCTTTTCCGATACATGGAATACTGAAAAAGCTATGGAGATCCTTCTGTACCCTACGATCGTACTGGAGCTTTGTTTTTGCAAGAAATCACTTCAGTTGCAAAAAAAAAGGGAAACAAATCAATGTTCTAAAGTGCGAAAAGGACACAACATAAGTTTTAACAGAAGACAAGAATTATTTAACCTAAGTATGTTTGTATACTGGGGGCAGGAGGGGTACAAAAGGAAATGTTTCCATTTCATCACCAAGTCCTACATCAAACACGTGGAGGCTGGAAAGGTCGTGGTGGTTATAACACTAGGGGATAGGTGGGCAGAATGTTTCTCCTTCACCTTTTTCCGCAGTGTACATAAAACAGATAAATGACAAGCCAGATTGCGCGCGCGCGCGCCCCCGTGCGGTGTGTGTGTGTGTGTGTGTGTGTGTGTGTGACCATTTAATGGTGATCAATTAGGAGGGGAGGAAGCAGGGTCAGGGACGTGTCTTTTAGGTTGAGGGGTTAGGAAGCAATTGTTTGGAGTTGCCATGTATCAAACAGATCGTGTCTCAATGTTTGGGCTTCAAGAGAAGGCAATACTATCCTTTCATGTATCAAACAGATCGTGTCTCGATGTCTAGACTTCAAGAGAAGGCAATACTATCCTTTCATGTATCAAACAGGTCGTGGCTCGATGTCTGGGCTTCAAGAGAAGGCAATACTATCCTTTCAGAATCACCGTCTTCGCATTAAGCGTCAGTGTGACACGATCGCAATCCATCTCTAGCTGAATTCTTTTCCGATGCACCCCCCCCCCCCCCCCCCCCACACACACACCTCCTCCCGTAAAAAAGTTTAATACCAAAGTTATTTTTCCTTCCTTTCCCCAGCCAACATTTCACTGACAATGTTTCTGCTGCTGACACGTGAGAGATATCTGAGGTTTTGATGTTTTGTACACCTATGTTTGTTATTTGTGGTGTCTGAAGAATATGTTAATCGAAACTGCTGTGCGGTATCTCTAAAAACTTACTTTGCACCTTGTTTCGCATGTTTCTTTTTGTTTTATCACTCTGGAGATATAATCAAGGTGCGCTTGTAAGTAGGATCCCTCACCCCATCATTCCATCAACAAGTTCGCCTTCACCATACAAACCCACTCCCACCCTGGATGTCGTAATCAAGTGGTAGATAACTCCTCGCAGAAGCAGATGGCGACTTGTTTGTGTGGCAGAACCCCCTCCCCCCCTCCCCCCTCCCCGACACTCACTTTCTCTCTTGCCTTTCAACCTGCTTCCTTTCCCCGTTCAAAGGCAGAGTGTTATCGTTCTCAAACTAATGCCACGCCCTAACGGAGTATCGAGGGAAAACGTGTCCGCGCCTCTCTCCCTACCACCATCATCACCTACATCAACCTTCACCAAGGTTTCAGTTTCAGTTTCACCAATGCGCCACTGCGTGCGGACTAACTAGTCCATATTCACTACACCACAACTAGTCCATATTCACTACACCACATCGGCTAAGTTTTGAGACCACACTTCGCATGGTTTTAAGCTGATGGATACATGAATTAGCTAAGATGAGAGAATTGAAGGTCTCGTGGCTACGACGCAGCAGATGTCTGATCTACACATTAGCCCAAATCGCTGGTCAGACTTCAAGTGCCTACCTACCATTAGCGTGCGTGTGTGTGTGTGTGTGTGTGTGTGTGTGTGTGTGTGTGTGTGTGTGTGTGTGTGTGTGTGCGTGTGTCTGTGTGTGTGTGTGTGTTTGCGCGTGTTTATGCGCGTGTGTTTGTGCGCATTTGTGCGCGCGCGCGCGCGTGTGTGTGTGTGTGTGTGTGTGTGTGTATGTGTGTGGAAGTACTTCCCGTAACACGGAATGAAACCAATGTATACACGTTATTATTGTAAACGCTACAAAGGATGATTTAAAGGTGACCAGGATTTTCTAAAAGTTCACTAGCGCAAAGGGCGTGGGGGTGGAGGGGCGGTAAGATGGCAATGACATTATCTGATTAGCTGGAAGCCCAAAACGGCCGATAACTAATTAAACGTGACTTCTTTCCATCAAACATTACGGCCGAATTAGGTCAATATTTCAAGTAATCATTTAGCATTTCCTCCCCTAGGATGTTGTAGGGAGGGGTGGGGTACGGTTAGGATGGGCCTTTAGCAGGCTTACGAACTTCCCAAAGTAAGTTTGTTTGCGGCAAATATTTAGTCACTTTTTGTTGCAGGCAAAACCACAAATACTCTTCACATAAAACGTAAAGCTAAAATGCAGTTGATGTAGCCTAATTTCATTTCAGTAAAACAGCTTTCATACAATATTTGACAGAAATACGCATTTGACTATATCGATAATCGCTACTTATTAGAAAATGATAATCCATCGACTGAAAGTAGCTTTCTACATTATTCCTTGAACTTTCTTTCCATCAAAGGATTATCTCCTCTTGCGGAGGCAAATATGCATATCAGCCAATCTTTGAACAGGAAGGCTACAAAAGGAACCTTTATACCAGATAAATCTTTCCAACGTTATAATGCTTTAATTGACCTCTGTCTGAGACATGGTGAGTAATGGAGACGTTACCTTCAGGAGACTTTGGCAGACTCTGAGTGAAATGACAGCACCTTGCGGCAGGTCACACTGGCGGTTCGAAGGAATGGGGACGAGTGAGCGTCACTGCTGTCTAAATTCACCCGTTACCTTGCTTCTTGCTGTTGTTGACACCGAATATTTGAAACCTGCTTTCAGCTTTTGGCAGTGCTATGTCTTCTTTCAGCTTTTGGCAGTGCTATGTCTTCAGCATGTCTTGAAACAAAAACAAAAAACCCGACAAATTATGCTGTCACCATTAAGGGCGTCATGTCAATTCTAAGTCGCACTGTTTCGGCATTGTTCCTCGGCGAAGCTAAGGCTCTAACTACTTACACCACAGACACAGCAGACACAACCGGCCGGTGAGCAGTTCACAAACACGTGCAACACGGGTTTTGCGGAAAAGCGTGTTTTCATGGGTCCCGACGCGGGCAGTGGTGTGTGTGTGTGTGTGTGTGTCCTGCTTGACGGCTCATCTGACCACTCACAAGTCCGACATAGATATAAATAGCCAACAATAAAGCGACACAAAAGAAAAACAAATTGAACAATCTAGGTTCTAATTCAGTTTCAAATTCGAGTTGTCGTCTACACGAACAGTATAAATGTTGTCCAAAATGGGTTGACGTCAAAAAGATGATTATTTCTAGCCGTTGTTTGTATGTGTCCTCATACTGCAAAAAGCAATTACGGTCTTCGATTGGTGGGGCGAACCATCGGTCTTTTTACTTTCCTTCAGATTCTGTTCTGCACTGTGAACTACCAATCACAGCCAATTACAGTTTTCCGAAGGCGTCCGAGACCAAAATGTCCGTCTGAATTTACTGTTTTCGTTATTCCTGCAATGCCACCGGGCGAATTGGGTACGATCTTCCTTCTGCCTTAAATGTGATTATATCAATATTGTAACAATCTTGTCAGAACTGGGTTTTTTTTTTCTAAATGGGCATATTTCACTCCAGTTTTGATACGCTAAAAATAACATAACCGTTTTTCATCCTTACGCAAAACGAGGTGAAACCAACGGAGCGTGAAGGCGACAATGCTTTTGAGGGCGTTACTTCTATCTGAATCTGACAGGCGAGGGGCTGGGCTAGAACGTTCTTTTTCTTTTTTCATGTCCACCATAGGCGAGTTGCCAGTTCCGCGGACGTAAGAACTTTTTGCGGGCGAGTCGATTTCGTTGCCGGTAGCTTTGTAGCAGGAGGGCCGAGGTGTGAGGCGTTAGCGACATTGTGACCACTCGAACTCCTGCACATTAAACGATGTTTTATTCCCTGAAGTTCCGCGAGCATTAATTCCAAGTTCTTCATTTTTGCGCTCTCTCTCTCTCTCTCTCTCTCTCTCTCTCTCTCTCTTCTCTCTCTGTAACACACACACACTCACACACACACACACACACACACACACACACACATGCACACAGAGCTGCTCTTCAAGCTTAAGGAACTTTCAAGATGAATCTACCAATTTTAGATCGTCATGCCACCATCTATCAGATTATAAAATCTGCAACTTAGCACTTCCGGTATGTTCCGTCTTTCTCGCCCCGTTCAGCTAAAACACAAACAAGACACCACATCTGACATGTCTCGACGAGTAGGTTGAACATTCCCCAAACTGAATGGCATTTACGTATACATACGCAATGCATAAACAGATCAGCAATATTGGTGTTTAACTATATATTTTTGGCCCTGTAGAGGTATAAAAAGTTGTGTACCTGCATACTTGATAATCTGCCTGGACCCAATGATTTTGTTCGGTTTTCAACGGATCAAATGATGGGTATGTGTGAGATCAGCGCATTTGAGACTAACCCCCAACTTTGCGCTATTGTGGTGTCAATCATTCCTTAACCTCTGACCCAAACTCACAGTATCCCACTTCAAGGACGACGACCAACAATCCCTCCAACGACAACTCCAATCTGTCTGAGAACACCGAAGACTTCAACACGAGGTCACAACAGTCACAGATGTGTAGGGGGACAGAACGCAAGTCTCAACTTGAGAGCAGAATATGGAGTGTAAGACATGTTTCCGTCAACTACGATGATCTATTAGGATGACGACGATGACGATCATTCTGTGGAATTCCGGCTTGGTCCAAGACCACAAGGTTGCGCTTGACTGTTTCCTCCACAGCAGATCCTGGCTTTTATAGGCAAATTCTGAAAATTGATCACTTACAGAGAGGGTCAAGAAATTGGTGGAACATTTCGTGTTTTTGGTCTCGTTCAAAAGCCCATCTGGTCACCTATGAAGCTGTGTGGGGGATGCTGTCAAAGGTGCCGTCATTATGAGTCTTGACTGTGTAATCACAGTCCTCTGGTTTGAGTACACAGGTACAACAGTCCTAATCCCAAAATACGCCCACTGGGGCAGAAGATTTCTATAATAGCATACTTAAAATCGTTGAAATACATATCAAATTTACAATTTTCTAAGCGGAGCCGAAGGAATTAGCACCTGCGTTTCGACGGCTGCAATTCCCAGTGTGTGATTGTAACCAGGGTATGCTTTTTTATCACAGTCAGACTGAATTCCATAAATTCGAAGGAAAATGTCATTGTTTAAAAAGAAATAAAACTTAAATAAATGTTAGCAAACCGCCCCAGGGAAACGTGGACAAACGAGTCACAAGACAAACCACGACGCGTTTCGACCTCTTAGGTCTTCTTCAGGCAAGATACAAACAAATAGGACAACGAAAATTGTTGAATGACTACAAGATTGAATGACTACAGGATTCAGCGCCTTCCTTGCGCTGAACTCTGAAGCCATCAAAGATAAGTGAATTTTCGTTGTCCTATTTGTTTGTATCTTGCCTGAAGAAGACCTAAGAGGTCGGAACGCGTCGTGTTTTGTCTTGTGACTTGTTTGTCCACGTTTCTCTGGGCGGTTCGCTAACATGTGTTTAAGATTTGTTTACATTTCCGCCTACATTCGTCTCACTTTGCAAATAAAAAGAAATAGTCCATGAAAATGTCTTCAGTATGAAAACCATGCATTTTGTATGCGTCTGAGTTTTTTTTTTCTTGTTTTTTTTCTGTATTTGTTCCCAATGTGTCAATTTAATGTTGTTAAAACGTAATGTAAGATGAAAAGGTAAACAATTTGGCCATGAAGAAGATGAAAACAAAACAGAAATAAGTTTATTCATTTCTTTTAGGGATCACGTTTAAGTCAAAACAAATCGGTCAGTCTTGGCAAGACGCCAGCGTGTGATATAAACGATTACAGTTCCCAAGTTGACTCGTCAAAAAGTTATCAAATAAATATCATTTCTTTATTTTTTCAAGATATCAAATGAATATCATGTCATTTTTTTTCAATCTATAGCTTGCTCATGGTGCCAAGTCATAGAGATTATTGCTATTACTTGAAAGAGTTCTTCCAGCACTTCAATCTTACGCGCATCAGAAGATTGTTTGAATTAGGCATATTGATGAAACATTTTATTTTTATTTGAGTCGGAGTAAGCCCGCGGGTTTGAGTCGGAGAAGCGCGCGCGAGCTCGGACACACACACACACACACACACACACACACACACACACACACACACACACACACACACACACACATACACCATCATCATCATCATCAGCGGCAGTAGCATCATCATAATCATCATCATCATCATCATCATCATCATCCCTTCCCAGGTTTGTTTTGTCTTCGGTCCCTCACTGACTCAAAGTCACACCGCTGACTCCCGCGACTAGTAAGACAAGACGTCTACCCCACCACGCGGCGGACTAAAACGAAGAAAAAAAAAACAGCAACACCTGGGTCAAAGTACATAAATCTACCATCTTGAATTTGTAGTCTATTAACTCAACAATTTAAGACGTGTTGAAGCACCATGTTTTTCTTCTTCAAATGGTAGAAGCCATTGTTTGTCTTCTCTCTTGACTTTAATTCCTTTCTGTAAACATCATCCCCTGTACTGCTTCCGACTGGTCGTCGTCTCGTTTGTTTTGTTGCTATTTCAGTTTCAGCTGTTTGCTGCCCACGAAGTCCTTGAGGGCTGTCATCAAATAGAGACAAAAACAGCCTACTTTTTGGGGGGAAAAACAACAACCATAAAATGTCTTTTTTTCTGAAAAGGCACCAGATATAAAGACAACCATGAACAAAATGTTTATCAATAATGGTAGTCTTGCTGAAGTACTGACATCTCTGAGGTAGAAAATAAATCATGTTTTAGTGAGGGCGTCACTAAGGCCTATCGGCTTGATACGTCGCCCACACTATGCTAAAAAAAAAGAAGGAAAGAAAAACCTGAGTGATTCCAAATTCAGATCGAGAAAGAATACATAAAATAGATGTCACATGAGCAATTAGCGCTGCTGAACAAACAGTTTATACCCATTCCAGACGCTATGTTGTCAGCACCTTGGCGCCGGAAAAATGCTCAGCATTATCTTTTTTCCCCTTTACCTTATGAAGATTCATGAAACACAGAACTTGAGAACATTTCACCAGCTTTCTCCAGTTTGTCAGTTATGTTCCTATACCGGGTATTCTGCACATGCTCTTCTTGTTTATTTAGAACATTGTCAGTCCTTTTTTTTCTCTTTCTCCGTCTCCGTTTTCCTAACTCAGCAGATCCTTGAAGGATTGTTTTGGCCAGGCCATTACGTTTTGTGACATGGCCAACCCACTGTAGTTCTCTTTTCATAAGTGATTCTGCCAGACCTTCATAGGGTCCGATGTGCAGGTTGATTGGTTGATGCGCTTGGTTACTGAGGTGACATGATCAGTGTCTGATGTGTCGGGCCTTGCTGTAGCACCCCATGTTCATGGCCTGGATTACTGAGGTGACATGATCAGTGTCTGATGTGTCGGGCCTTGTAACACTCCATGTTCATGGCCTGGATTACTGAGGTGACATGATCAGTGTCTGATGTGTCGGGCCTTGCTGTAACACCCCATGTTCACGGCCTGGATTACTGAGGTGACATGATCAGTGTCTGATGTGTCGGGCCTTGCTGTAACACCCCATGTTCACGGCCTGGATTACTGAGGTGACATGATCAGTGTCTGATGTGTCGGGCCTTGTTGTAACACCCCATGTTCACGGCCTGGATTACTGAGGTGACATGATCAGTGTCTGATGTGTCGGGCCTTGTTGTAACACCCCATGTTCACAGCCTGGATTACTGAGGTGACATGATCAGTGTCTGATGTGTCGGGCCTTGTTGTAACACTCCATGTTCATGGCCTGGATTACTGAGGTGACGTGATCAGTGTCTGATGTGTCGGGCCTTGTTGTAACACTCCATGTTCATGGCCTGGATTACTGAGGTGACATGATCAGTGTCTGATGTGTCGGGCCTTGTCGTAACACTCCATGTTCATGGCCTGGATTGTGCTTTCCAGATCCACTGCGAGTGTTCATGTCTTGGATACATACAGAATGATGGAAGGCACCATTACATGCAGAAGCCTGATATCGTCGTTCATGGAGATGTTATTATCCTTCCATTCAGGGTAAAGTCTGAACAGTGCTGATGTTACAGTTGCTGCCCTTGAGAGGATTTCTAGTTTGGATCCGTCATTGCCAGTGTTGGATCTCAGGCAAGGGGACTATTAAAGAATTCCCAACTTCTGTCCGTGGACAGATATGTTAGTAGACGTGTCGCTGTTTGTCATCAAATAATATATATTGTTCTTCGCAATACTGCTTTCTGCGCCATATATTGTATCACCCAGTTTTCAACAGCCTTTGCGAGTTCTAGTTCATTGCTTGCCTGGCCATCTGTAGGGTCTGCAGAGCGACAGTTCGTGATGGTTCTATCTTCAGTGCTGGCTGTGCTGGCGTGATCTTCAAGTTCTTTAATCTTAATGCTTTCCTGTATATTTGTTGCATAGTAGAACTCCTACTGAAATATGGAACCAGTCTCCAACAGCATGCAGCATTCTGTATCAGCATTCACTGGTCATTTGGGAGGACTTGCTGCACAGTGTTGTTAAGCCTTCACTTCCAGACTGTTTTCTTTGTTGTTGTTATATTTTTTCATCTCTTCTTTATTGCCTTCACTTTATTTTGCATGGCCAATTCGCTAGCCTCCTTCTCTGGAAATTCTGTACATTTTGTTCTCTAGTTACATTGAAAATGTGTTTTTATGAAGATCCTACAAACGTAACATCGTAGAAATTGAAACCAGGGGAAAATGTACAGACTTTCAGTAAGAAGTAGGTGAATGGCCGCAATTGAGGGGGTAAAATAGACGTTAGTTAAAAACGCGAAGAAATGCCCCAAAGTAAAAAAAAAAAAAAGGGGGAGGAAAACAGAGGCAGGAAATAGGCAATGACAGACACAGATGTTCCAGAAAAGGAAGATACAGTTCATTCTGAGAGAATCTCCGCCCTTCCTTTGGCATCACACCAATGGGTGAAGGAGAATGCTTCAAGTCTCACCAGACAAAGGCGGGTGAGCGGTTGTTGGTATTGATCTATCTATTTCCGTCAGACTTTGTCTCCATAACAGCCTCGTGCATGGTGCCTGCTTGGCGGTTTAAAAAAGAAAAAAAGAAAAAAAAGGACGGATCGACAGTGGTAGGTACTCTTTTTCTGGTATGTTTGTGTCTACATGTATCTCTGTGTAAGAGTAAACAAGTGAGGGAACAACCTGTCCACATCCCCCTCCCCCACCCCGCCCCCACCTTCTTCTCTAAAAAGTTCTCTGCCTACACAATTATTGATAATGTATGGCCCTGCATGCTAGCCCATCTGAGAATATTTCATGGCGAATAAAAGTGTCTGACAGAGAGAGAGAGAGAGAGGAGAGAGAGAGAGAGAGAGAGAGAGAGAGAGAGAGAGAGAGAGAGAGAGGGGGGGGGGGAGATACAGAGACAGATATGCGATTGCATGTTCTTTATCTGTCTGTCTATCTGTCAATGAATTTCCGTGTCAAATGACAGTGCCTCTTATACAGAGAGAGAGAGAGAGAGAGAGAGAGAGAGAGAGGAAGAGGAGAGAGAGAGAGAGAGAGAAGAGAGAGAGATACAGACAGACAGACAGACAGACAGACACACAGACAGACACACAGACAGACACACAGACGGACGGACAGACAGATTGCATACTACCCATCACTCCCACACATGTAAACACACACACACACACACACACACACACACACACACACACACACACACACACACACACGCACGCACGCACGCACGCACGCACGCACGCACGCACGCACGCACGCACGCACGCACACACACACACACACACACACATTTCTTTGCCAACGCGGCCTTATCAGCACTGTCATCTTGTCAAAGTCAAGTCCTCGCTCAGTGGATATAAACCAACCAAGCAACCAAAGAAATAACCAAACAAAAAATAAACAAACCTATTTGTCTCTCTCAGGAACTCTTAACTCGCATCTGGTGGAACGCCTCTGAACAAAATTGTCATGTAACTGTTGAGAATCTTTTGTATCAGACATCATGTGAAATAGATAGATAGATAGACAGACAGACAAGAGAGAGAGAGAGAGAGAGAGAGAAGAGAGAGAGAGAGAGAGAGAGAGAGAAGAGAGAGAGGTAAATACATAGACAAATAAATAGATAGATAATTAAATAGATAGTTAGATAAACAGAAAGACAGACAGGCAGATAGACTTGCAAACAGACAGAAAGATAGACAAACAGGTAGACAGACAGACAAACAGACAGACAGACAGACAGATACATACATACATGCATACATGAGTACAGAGCCAAATAGCTGTTCCCTCCTCCTCCTCACTCCCGCCATTTCCCCATTCACACCTTTCTCCATGCTCCATGTTCTTTATAGCCCTGGAAATACATATTTGTCTACATAACAGATACATGCACTGCAGCCGATTTCTGTGCGGACTATTTCCAGCTCAAACCAGCTGACCCCGACCCCTCTATCACAGTAGTAAGACAAGAGAGGGGCATTGCCCATTCCACACACCATCAGCCCACAATCTTCTCATCGACCCACGCCAACAAAGAAGAATCGCAACCGAATCTGACGAGCAAGTTCAAGAGGTCTCCATCTTTCATTAACGAACCAACCAGACCGTGACATCGACCCGGAGACAGGATGTTACGTCAAGGCCGATAGATTTCCAACCTGCTCCCTCCTGTTTTTCAGCCTGCTTAATCTCGTAAATAGTTTATCTAATTCAGTTAGAGCCGATCTTTATAACAGTTTAGTCCACGACGTGTGTGTAGCGCTTGTACACGGGTTACCCCTAACAATGATTGGAGTTTGCATCATCAAAGTACAGTGGGATCTCTTCAGGACAACTTCCAACTTTTTACCAACAAGACGAAAGAAAGAAACGGAGAATAACGGAATGTCTGTATAAGCTGATGAATCTTGTTCAGAATGAGAGAAATTTGCTTACGAAAAGTCATCTTTAAAAGGAGGATCATATCTATTGGCTGGTTCATCTAGTACCTACAAGGACAATAATGTTCCAGCAGATAAAGTGTTTCATCAGAGGCAAGGACAACTGTGAGGTTGATTTAGTGTAGGGGAGTTGAATACACAGAGAAATCTAGTATAAGAAAGAAAAAATATTCCTAAGAAAATAATTTTTAAAAGGATAGGTTTCTTCTGTATGAAAGGCGTATGTAAGGGTGATTCGTGTGTGTGTGTGTGTGTGTGTGTGTGTGTGTGTGTGTGTGTGTGTGTGTGTGCGAGTGTGCGTGCGTGCGTGTATGCATGTGTGTGTGTGTATGTGTGTGTGTGTGTGTGTGTGTGTGTGTGTGTGTGTGTGTGTGTGTGTGTGTGTGTGTGTGTGTTAGGAAGAGCAGTGGCAATGGAACTACAGGACAGGACACTGTGCGAAGATGAGACAGCAAAAGTACCCTTTATCCACACAGACAAGGTGGGTGGGCATAAAAGGAGTGATAAGATACACACATATATGCCGACGTGTTTAGCGGACTTTATTGCTGAATGGACAGCCAGTGCTATTGGCTCTTGGTAGTTCTCTCTCTTCTTACTCCTACCAAGCATTTTACTCTCTGTTCAATTACACGACATAGTTCGTTCTGAGACAAGATTCCGAACAAAAACATATTAGTAAGAGCATTCCCTATTACCCCAATCTCTCATCCCCGGACATAATGACCTACAATGAAGAATAACGAATAACACTTTTCACAGTCCTTGTTATGCAATTCCTGGCATTGAAGGCGTGCGGACTGCAAGAGGGTTAAAAGAGACTTGCATTTGTAACATTTCGAAAAAGAGGGGGTTTGTTACCTTCAAGGACACAGACACATATAGCACACGGCAAGACAAAATGCATTTTGACCTCTTGGGTCTTCTTCAGGCGAAAACAAGTAACGTTTAGGACAGTGAACGAAGAATGTGAAATCAATAAGGTCCTTATGGTCGCCACGCGTTTCAAATGGCCGCTGGACGGAAACAGGGCCAACCAGATTTTGCATCATTTTCCCCCCTCAGTCACTCTGGTTTGACACTCAACTTTTACTGATACTGGCTGATACCTTTGTCGTGTTGTATTTCACGTCACGTCTTTGTTCTTTGTGTACTTGTGAACGTTGTAAGCCACGTCTCATTCTCATTACCCTTGATCCCCTTCTGGGTGGCCTCGGTTCCATCCGGCGGCCATTTTGCACGCGTGGCGACCATGGGGAGCTAAGTGACGTCACGTTCTCTGTTCATTGTCCTAAACTTTTATTTTCGCCTGATGAAGACCCAAGAGGTCAAAATGCATTGTGTCTTTTCCTGTACTATGTTTGTCTGTGTCTGTGGCGGTAACTAGCCCCCTCTCTTTCGAAATTTTGCTTTATTTTCCGCCTTCAGTCACTCCGTTTTGAAACTTGTATTTGTAAGATTTTTCCAGTCATCGTCAGCTCCTGTTTGAACCAGGGAAGACTGGAATCAAAGAATTGAGTTTCGTTCGCTCATTTTACTCTGTTAGTGCCACTTTAATTTCCTTGCCAAAACCACAAGTGTCTGTAACTCTCAGGCCTGGTCCATGCTAAGCTATAGTATGAACGGAAGAATAGAGTTCTGACCTTTTACATGGGTTCAAATTAGAATGAATCTCCACTACACCCCCTCCTTTTCATTTTCATCCTGGGTGGACACAACTCAGAAAAAGTCCCAAATGCTGTGCCCTTTTATGCCCTGCTTTTGGTATGTCCTACCTTTCGATGTTCTCTCCATAGCAGAGGCCAGGATGAAGTGATGTCAATTCGTGTGTCGAGACAAGGTTAAGGATCTTGTCTTTGGATGGACCTTGAAGTGCCTTCTAGAGGGTGGGACACTTGACTCACACATATTCTGTGGTTGAATAATATTAATATATATATATATATATATATATATATATATATATATATATATATATATATATATATATATATATATATATATATATTTATATATATATATATATATATATATATATATATATAGATATATATGTATATATATATATATGTTTGTATGTAAGTGTGTGTGTGTGTGTGCGTGTGTGTGTGTGTGTGTGTGTGTGTGTGTGTGTGTGTGTGTGTGTGTGTGTGTGTGTTGTTGTTGTTGTTCTTCTTCGATTTAACGTCTTTTCACTTTAAAGTGATATTAGACAGGAAGTGAGCGTTTACTTGTATATGTGTATGAATTTGTAGTATGCATGAGTGCTTGCGTGTGTGTTTGTGTGTGTGTGTGTGTGTGTGTGTGTGTGTGTGTGTGTGTGTGTGTGTGTGTGTGTGTGTGTGTGTGTGTGTGTGCATGTGTGTGTGTGCGCGCGTGTGTGTGTGCGCACTTGTGTATGTGCGCCTGTGTGTGTTAAATATTAGTGGAAATGCTACATAAGAACAATCCTTAGCAAAAAGCAACATTAACAAATCAAACTGCAACAGTCAAAACAAAACAGTCTAAAATATGCAGAAATCATAAAAACGAGCTGACTGGACTTATCATTAAGTTCTGAACAAAGTTCAAAAGAAATACAGGTTCTTGGAAAATGCATTTAGATTCATCTTTTCTGAATTTTGATAGAGCTGATTCAAAATAAGGACAAAAGTACAAAATATGTGTTGTTGTACAACTATCAACAGCCCCGCATACACATTGAATGTTTTTTTATGAACTGGTTTTGAAAGCGTTTAACCTAAGTCTGTAAACAGTGAAACATTTTTTTTGCTGTGTTTTGGGTGTTTATTGATATTTTTTTATAAAATGTATAATCTATTAATGAATTCTTTTTTGAAAAAATTTGTGATCGAGCGTTTAGACAACACTTTATTGAAGAGTTAGGTTTATGTATTTTGGAAAGCATGTAGTTCTTTATATATCTTTTCAAAATTTTCAAAAGAAACTTTTTGTAATAGAGAGTAACCTTCTTGTAAACTTAAAAGAATGGGAATATCCTTGGATTTAAAGGATTTTTTTGCACCTGCCCGATCAGTACGATCAGCCCATTCATTTCCAGATATTGAACAATGAGATGGGATCCAACAAAAATCAGCTGCGATACCCCTTGATATAAGAACATGAATAAGTATTTTAATTTCTGTGACGATTTCAGCCCGGTTTTTGGGATTTGTTGATTCTAAAGCTTGGAGAACTGATTTAGAGTCTGCACAAAAGAGTGCACCATAGAAATTGAATGTGTATCAATGACATACTGAATAGCCATTAAAATTGGTATTAATTCAGCTGTGAAAATGGAGAAGTCCTTACCAAGGTAAAAAGATTTCTCAATTTTTAAAGTGGGATGACAAACCCACAGCCTGCCTGATTGTCTAATAAAGAACCATCAGTGAAGATTTTTAGATGATTGGGATAAAAATCATTCATATGGGATCTAGCTTCATATGCAAGAACATTGATGTTATCAAATTTGGACAATTGTGTATAGTTATAATCAAACTTTGCCTTAAAAAGCTCCCAGTTTGGGATGGGACTTATTGGAAAACGCACAGCTAATTTCTTTTGATTAGTGTTTAATTTTGTCAATAGTTTAGAAGAAAATGTAAGAATAGTTTTATTAGATCTGATACGTTTTGCACGCTTAGGAAAATGAATATCGGACCTAATTTCAAGTTCCATTTGGTTTGAATTTTGAATGGTAGAGCATCTTAAAATGTATTTAGCACAGGCTAATTTTCGCTGATCATCAAGAGGCAAAACACCTGCTTCATGGTAAGATCCTATGATGGAACCATGAAATGGAACACCAAGGGCTATTCTATATGCTTTACAATCTATGCTCCGCAGTTTTTTCAATAGATATTTTGGAGCACTAAAGAATACCTCTTGTGCATACGACAATTTAGATCTAACTAAAACAGAGGACAAATGAATTAATGTATTTGTGTCTTGACCCCAGCTTTGTTTGCTTATGACTTTTAGAAGGTTCAATGACTTTCTTGTTTGATTTACAGCATGTTCTAAATGCAGGTTCCAAGACAGCTTAGACGTTATATAAACACCAAGAAATTTAATATTTGAAGCGTATTTAAGTGTGATGTTGTTAACTTTAAATTCTGGAGCATTGTGAACATATCCACTCGCATCAAATAGCATCATGTGAGATTTTTGAGGTGATAAGCTTAAACCATTTTCAGACATATACATAGCGATATTATCTAGATCATATTGATATGCTCTTTTTATAAAAATTTATAGACCTTTTTGATGTTTTCTTTTTTAAAGTAACATTCATCCACAAACAGATATCATCGGCATACTGAATGAAGTTACTTTTTTTGGAAATAGATATTGGTAAATCGTAAGTTAGGATATTAAATAGAATAGGAGCAATTACAGAGCCTTGAGGGATACCCATATCAAGGAATCTTTTAGTGTGTGTGTGTGTGTGTGTGTGTGTGTGTGTGTGTGTGTGTGTGTGTGTGTGTGTGTGTGTGTGTGAACATATGATGGTCCTTGTGTATGTTTAATCAGAGAAAGCACCACTGCAGTGACTCTGTTGCAGGGCAGTATCTCCTCTGGCGGGCTGCCTCATAAAGATCGGATATAAATTAATGCCAATGGCCTGCCACACTCGGGGCTGTGACAAGTCTTTATTTTGTGCTTGGGAAACCTGGGGTAAACAGAATAACGCCACTTAGGGGCCACAGAAGGGTAAACAATAATAAAAGAAATAAACAGCTTGGGAAACCTGGGGTAAACAGAATAACGCCACTTAGGGGCCACAGAAGGGTAAACAATAATAAAAGAAATAAACTATTAAACTAACAAATTGATAATAATTCCCATTTTCAGCGTTATATTCGGGGGAAAATTTTCATTGACCCGGCAAACAAGACTAGATTTGTTTAAGATTCCCTGAAGGTCTGATACTATCCCTAACCGAAGCAACACTGATCGAGCAGAAAAGATTGGGCATGTTCGACGGTGACAGTGTGTGTGTGTGTGTGTGTGTGTGTGTGTGTGTGTGTGTGTGTGTGTGTGTGTGTGTGTGTGCGTGCGTGCGTGCGTGCGTGCGTGCGTGCGTGCGTGCGTGCGTGCGTGCGTGCGTGTGTGTGTGTGTGCGTGCGTGCGTGCGTGCGTGCGTGCGTGCGTGTCCGTGCGTGCTTGCGTGCGTGCGTGTGTGTGTGTGATTTACCTTCTGGACTACAGGCGGCAAGACGAAAATTAAAGGTAAGGATGTGACAGGCATATAAGCTCAATCAGCTGATAAGCTCAATCTGACACACACACACACACACACACACACACACACACACACACACACACACACACACACACACACACACACACACACAAAACACACACACACACACACACACACACACACACACACACACACACACACACACACACAAACATCTCTCTCTCTCTCTCTCTGTCTCTCTCTCTGTCTCTCTCTCTCTCCTCTCTCTGTCTCTCTCTCTCTCTCTCTCTCTCTCTCTCTCTCTCTCTCTCTCTCTCTCTCTTTCTTTCTTTCTTTCTCTCCCCAATATGCACGTGTGAGGACGATTACAAAGGTTATGTTCAGTGTAAATGTGACTGACTCTGATGAATGACTTACACAATTATAACACTGTGCCGTTTCAGACTTGAAACGCCAGAGAAGCTGGACGACTCCTTATTTTACAGTTGACATTTAAGGCAATCCCTCTTTGAATTATGGTAAACGCAACGGAAGAGAATACTGAGAAAGAAGAACACTATCAACAACAGAAACATGAGAGAAAAAAACAACAATCCTCAGAACAGAACTGCGAGTACTTTAGGCAAGATTCTGTTTCATTTAAAGTACGATGAGATAAGGAATTTACTGATTTTTGTTTGTTGAAAGGTACCAGTATGGATACAGTAAAGGTGTTCTTAACACACATGTGTAATAATACTTTTAACACAAACATATGCATGAAAAAAGAACATAGCAAATTGAACAGTAGTAGCAAGCTTGGGGAAGTAAAAATAAAAAAGGTATCGAAATATTCCAGAAATAATAACTATGGTAATAATCATAATTCTTCTAATAACGATGATGGCAGTAACAATACTAACACCAACATATCTGCAAAAGGAAAAAAAGAAACAGAACAGACTGTATGAACAGAGGGGTTCAGAGTGTAACACAAATATATCTAAGAAAGGTTCTTTATACATTTCCCTATGCAAACAAAGAAAGGAACAACAATTACATATAAGAAGAAGGAAAACAACAATCATTTTAAAAAAAAACTGTCCATAGGTGAGGTTTTTTTTTTTTTTTCAAAATGCGCACTAATTGCTTTACAATCTTTTTCCTATAAAATCGTAGATCAGATGCAAAATACTCTCCTTTCCCAGGAACTACAAAAAATCATAACTGGTAAAATATCTGTGAGTACGTACTACTACTACTACTATCATTACTATTATCATTATCATCATTATGATCATCATACGTATAATACTAATTATCATCATCATCATTATTATTACTACTATTTTTATCATTATTTTTGTCATTATTATTATTATTATTAT
>CM031603.1:7835179-7837679 GCA_018398815.1 Conus ventricosus | reverse complement strand
CCTTTCCCTCCATCGTTCATGTCTGTTATGGTCCCAAAAGTACGTAGTGTCGTATTATATAGATGTGTGCTCAACAGCCGATTCCTGTGCTGCTATCCACGGTAACACCAGTGAACCCTGACTCCTCCATCATGATGGCCGGAAGACAGATAAGACCACCCACTTCACACACCATCGCTCCACAACCTTCTCATCGACCCACGCCAACAAAGAAGAACCACAACCGAGTCTGACGAGCAAGTTCAAGAGATCTCCATCTTTCGTCAACGAACCAACCAGATCGTGACATCGATACGGAGGTAGGATGTTGAGTCAAGGCCGATAGATGTCCAACCTGCAGCCTCCTGTGTTCAGCCTGCTTGGTGTCCATCACGGTTCGTTTCATTCAGTTCAATGCACGACGTGTGTGTAACTCCTGTGTACTGGTTTACCGCTAACCGTGTTGTGGACTGGATCAGCAAAACTACACTAGGCTCTCTTTATGACTGCTTCAAAATTTCATATCAAGAGAAGAGAGAAGAGAGAGAGAGAGAGAGAGAGAGAGAGAGAGAGAGAGAGAGAGAGACAGACAGACAGAGAGAGAGATAGAGAGAGAGAGAGAGAGAGACAGACAGACAGACAGACAGACAGAGAGAGAGAGAAAGAGAGAGAGAGAGAGAGAGAGAGAGAGAGAGAGAGAGAGAGAGAGAGAGAGAGAGAGAGAGAGAGAGAGAGAGTCCACTTGTATGTGCACGCACACTTGAATGTGTGCAGAATTTGATTATAATGTTTATTATGCATATGTTGGAGCACACACACGTGTGTGTGTGTGTGTGTTGTGTGTGTGTGTGTGTGTGTGTGTGTGTGTGTGTGTGTGTGTGTGTGTGTGTGTGTGTGTGTGTGTGTGTGTATGTGTGTGTGTGTGTGTGTGTGTGTGTGTGTGTGGTGTGTGTGTGTGTGTGTGTGTGTGTGTGCGTGCGTGTGCGCACATGGTCAAGAAGTAGTGAAAGTAGGAAGGACAAGAAAAAGGAAAGAGACAGACGACCACCAACCCACGGAAAGTAAGCAAGCAAGAAATAGAAATAGAGCATGGAGCGGTCAATACACTTTAGTACGTTTACAAAGGCACCAGTCCAGTTACTTTCACTATGCATTATTTCACTCAGCTGTCAAAGCATCTGCTCTCAGTCTGGTCACGATTGCTCTTGTAGAAAGTGCCCACTTGCTTCGTATACTCTCTCTCTCCTCTCTCTCTCTCATCTCTCTCCTCTCTCTCTCTCATCTCCTCTCTCATCTCTCTCTCTCTCCACTCTCTCTCTCTCTCTGTCTGTCTGCTCCTCTCTTTCTCTCTCTCTCTCTCTCTCTCTCTCTCTCTCTCTCTCTCTCTCCTCTCTCCAGAATGCACTCGCGAGAGATATCTGAAGGACTATGAAAAAGGTCACGTTCTGAGTGGAACTAAAGGATCTGATGAACTACTTTAACAGTCTGCCGTGTCGGCCTTAAACCAGCAGATGATCTAGATTAACAAGTTGGACGACTTCTTCTTTTACTGGTAACATACAAGGCTGTCCCATCTTGAATGATAGTGTACGCAACTGGAAAGGAAACAGAACTTGTTTATGCTCTCTTGTCCTCTGTGCTACTCCAGTGGTATTGCCCCAAGGCCAGCCATTCTGTCGCCGCCCTGGCACCAGCAATCCAGAAGAACATTGTTTGTCAAGTGATTATAAGGTAATCCACCCAAGGAACTCTGCACTTCTGCCAAATCATTTTGGTGGTTTTTAGTGTTGTCTGGTCTACGCCAGCCTAACCGAGTCCCCAGTCGAGGAACACAGTTGTTAAGTTGTGAACCAGCATGTGTCCTCCTGTGTAGTGTGCCCCCATGTCCATCCGGCCACACTCCTCCTGAACTCATCAATAATAGCAACTTCTGTCTGATCTTACCAACCATGTCCATCCAGCCACGGTCCTCCTGAACTCACCGATAATCGCACCTTCTGTCTGATCTTACCAATGGAAATAGACACAGAGAGGAAATTGAAACTGGGGTCAGCTTGAGGGCAGTAAAAAGGGGACACAAACTTTGAGACTTTTAAACCCGTTCTTCAGTGAGGCTGAGGGTGATGGAGATGATGCTATAGAGTTCCATTGTGGTCTCAAAGTGTATCATAGGGTAGTACTCTACACTTACCTTCATAATATACGACAGTGTTAACCAGGCCTGAGAGATACAGACTCTGGCAGGTTTTTGATCAGGAAATTTCAATGACACGTCTATCATGCGGAAGAAACTCAACTGTAAAAGTTCCACTGACCCAACACCCATTTTGCGACGAATAAGAGAAGATAAGTGGTTGTTCGTTCTTCGTTTTTATTGTCCTAAATGTTGTTTGTTTTTTGCCTGAAGAAGACTAAAGAGATCGAAACGCATTGTGTTTTGTACTGTACTCTGTCTGTAATGTCTGGTGGAACTAACGCCCTTTCTTTAAAACAATTGTATAGTTCCAGTCCCCCCCACTTA
>CM031603.1:7810179-7817679 GCA_018398815.1 Conus ventricosus | reverse complement strand
TATATATATATATATATATATATATATATACATATGTATATATCTATTCCCTCAAGGTCCTTTTTCGGATTCTGTATACCCTCTGACAGATGAATTTTAGCACTTCATTTTAATAATATTTTTAACAAATGTTGCTCCCCAAGGGGTTGAGCTTTTTCAGGTTTTTTTAAGGACGTTTTTATACTGTTTATGATATATATATATATATATATATATATAACGTTTCTCCTTTGGAGAAGTGATTTCAGGTCCCAGCGAAAGCATTGTATACCCTCTGACAGTTCACTAGAATTGCTTTAAGTCAAGTCTATCTGTTCTGCTTTCAGATGCAGCATACGTGGCTGTGCAGTGACAGGCGGAGAAGAAGATCACAGTCAGCTGTGAATGGGAGCCTTGACGAGGGGATTCAAACAGAAGATTAATCGCCAGGAACGCAAGGGCCCAAAAGCTCTGTAAGAGCGCCACTCACATGTCGTGGAATTCTGTGGGATTGGTTCAGCGCCCGGACACCGAGATGGAGTAATCAACTGGCGAGGTATCATATCCACCGGCATTTATCGGTTAAGGCAGGAGATTACAGCTGTAAACAGCCTGCTAAGTCAAATGGTTGTCGCTTGCTTTATCACAGAGTGGTAAACAGCGCTGTGTGTTCCCGATTCTCAGCAGGGTAGAGCCGGCTGTTCTTTCCTTCGCTTGTCTCTTTTCTGTGTGGAATACTTTCCCTTACGGTCCTTTATCGGAGAACATAAACAGGCTACAACGCTAACGTTAACTTGGAGCAGTGTTAGAACACACCTACATGTGTACAGTTAGTGTTCGTGACACTTTCCAAAGACAACCGCGGCTAGTGGTACAGGAATTTCTCTGCTGGTAAATGCTGATGTTAGTTACAAAGACGGGAACAAACAGGATATAGCTGTATTTCACATTTTATTTCTTTTAATCGGCTTCTTCGTGTGGCATTTGTGCCCCAACTCGTTTCAGAGATTTCAAGATTCTGCACAAACCTTGGGAAATAGAAGCAGAGCAGCAATCAGCGAAGTGACGTGTATACAACAAAGCAAGGCTTGTGTTGTTGGAGGGTTATACGATGTGTTTGATGCATTAGTCTTTGTACTAAGTAAATACTACAGCTTTGTTTCGCTTCATATGTCGGTCGCTCGCTGCTCAAGCGGATAGGACAAGAGTTCAATTTCCTTGGGTCATTCCAGATCATTGTTACTGACAGGGAAATTGTGTGGCAGTGGCAAAAGCAGGCGACCTGATGAGAGAAAGTTTCATTCCGTGCAAAACAAGGAACTGGGAATTGAATTAGCTCTGAGGAGTTCACAAACCACTAAGCACGATCAAACGTGACTCCCATGATTAGAGAGGGACCACACTACGCGATGGCCATTGATGTTACCCTGTACAACAGACAACAGTGCGTTAACTCTTGTGAAAGCCGGGGCCTAACTGACAGGAAGTTGACACACTTGGTAGCAGAGAAGTGGGCTCTACCATGAGGAGGTTCCGAGTTCACATACCGTGTGCACCTGATGTTTCTGCTGCCTCCGCTCTCTAGTCATTTTTACTGGTTTTTGGGTCCGCGCGTGGCCTGCGCGGCGTCTCTGCGGTGTGGATTTATGTTTTATGTGTGTGTGTGTGTGTGTGTGTGTGTGTGTGTGCGGCGCGTGTGGTGTCTGACTCGACGGCTCTCGATCTGTTGTTTCTTGTGTGGTTGTCATATGTCAGTGTGCTAGATTGTTGGGGGGTTTTGTTTGTGATGTCGTTTCGAAAACGAAATATCAACTTTTAAACTAGTTTTGGTCACATTTCAGTGTGACACCCAATGACTTTGGGTCTTTGTTTACAGATGATGTGTTGTCAGTTCTTGTATGTCTTTTTCCACATTTTTTGCCCAATTTGAATAGTGTGTTAAATTCTTAGTGTGTTTGTTGTATGGTCCGAGTTTCTATGCCGTACGTTCTCAAGTCGCATTATTGTCGATTTTGTTGATGTGTTTTTGATGTGCTATGTGGTTTGTTGTATTGTCGACAAATAGGACCGTGTCGCAATCGTCTTGTCGTTTTTGTTGATGTGCTGTGATGTTATCATTTGTTAATCTTGTACACAATAAATCTGTAAAGCTTTGTGTGTCCAGTTTCATTGTTGGTTTCGATGTTATCATTATTATGAATTTGATTATCATTTTTGATCGTCGCTTAAAGTTACCAGTTGTCACTTGTTCGTTGATTATCTGTTTTAATGAACTTCTTATTCCATTTATGTCGTTACATAGGTCCAGTCGTCGCTACCACTTTTCTTTGCATTCTTTTTTAACCGTTCTTATTACCATTCATAACTTTAGTGGACTCAGTTGTACCAACCACTCTCTTTCTGCTCTTTTTAACCTGTCTCTTATATCACGTATCATCATAACCTTTATGTGACTACCCAAAAGACTGTTGTGACCCAACCACTCTCTTTCTGCTCTTTTTAACCTGTCTCTTATATCACGTATCATCATAACCTTTATGTGACTACCCAAAAGACTGTTGTGACCCAACCACTCTCTTTCTGCTCTTTTTAACCTGTCTCTTATATCACGTATCATCATAACCTTTATGTGACTACCCAAAAGACTGTTGTGACCCAACCACTCTCTTTCTGCTCTTTTTAACCTGTCTCTTATATCACGTATCATCATAACCTTTATGTGACTACCCAAAAGACTGTTGTGACCCAACCACTCTCTTTCTGCTCTTTTTAACCTGTCTCTTATATCACGTATCATCATAACCTTTATGTGACTACCCAAAAGACTGTTGTGACCCAACCACTCTCTTTCTGCTCTTTTTAACCTGTCTCTTATATCACGTATCATCATAACCTTTATGTGACTACCCAAAAGACTGTTGTGACCCAACCACTCTCTTTCTGCTCTTTTTAACCTGTCTCTTATATCACGTATCATCATAACCTTTATGTGACTACCCAAAAGACTGTTGTGACCCAACCACTCTCTTTCTGCTCTTTTTAACCTGTCTCTTATATCACGTATCATCATAACCTTTATGTGACTACCCAAAAGACTGTTGTGACCCAACCACTCTCTTTCTGCTCTTTTTAACCTGTCTCTTATATCACGTATCATCATAACCTTTATGTGACTACCCAAAAGACTGTTGTGACCCAACCACTCTCTTTCTGCTCTTTTTAACCTGTCTCTTATATCACGTATCATCATAACCTTTATGTGACTACCCAAAAGACTGTTGTGACCCAACCACTCTCTTTCTGCTCTTTTTAACCTGTCTCTTATATCACGTTCATCATAACCTTTATTGACTACCAAAAGACTGTTGTGACCCACTCTCTTCTCTCTTTTAACCTGTCTTTAACACGTTCATCAAACTTTATGTGATACCAAAGACTGTGGACCCAACCACTCTCTTTCTGCTCTTTTTAACCTGTCTCTTATATCACGTATCATCATAACCTTTATGTGACTACCCAAAAGACTGTTGTGACCCAACCACTCTCTTTCTGCTCTTTTTAACCTGTCTCTTATATCACGTATCATCATAACCTTTATGTGACTACCCAAAAGACTGTTGTGACCCAACCACTCTCTTTCTGCTCTTTTTAACCTGTCTCTTATATCACGTATCATCATAACCTTTATGTGACTACCCAAAAGACTGTTGTGACCCAACCACTCTCTTTCTGCTCTTTTTAACCTGTCTCTTATATCACGTATCATCATAACCTTTATGTGACTACCCAAAAGACTGTTGTGACCCAACCACTCTCTTTCTGCTCTTTTTAACCTGTCTCTTATATCACGTATCATCATAACCTTTATGTGACTACCCAAAAGACTGTTGTGACCCAACCACTCTCTTTCTGCTCTTTTTAACCTGTCTCTTATATCACGTATCATCATAACCTTTATGTGACTACCCAAAAGACTGTTGTGACCCAACCACTCTCTTTCTGCTCTTTTTAACCTGTCTCTTATATCACGTATCATCATAACCTTTATGTGACTACCCAAAAGACTGTTGTGACCCAACCACTCTCTTTCTGCTCTTTTTAACCTGTCTCTTATATCACGTATCATCATAACCTTTATGTGACTACCCAAAAGACTGTTGTGACCCAACCACTCTCTTTCTGCTCTTTTTAACCTGTCTCTTATATCACGTATCATCATAACCTTTATGTGACTACCCAAAAGACTGTTGTGAACCAACCACTCTCTTTCTGCTCTTTTTAACCTGTCTCTTATATCACGCATCATCATAACCTTTATGTGACTACCCAAAAGACTGTTGTGACCCAACCACTCTCTTTCTGCTCTTTTTAACCTGTCTCTTATATCACGCATCATCATAACCTTTATGTGACTACCCAAAAGACTGTTGTGACCCAACCACTCTCTTTCTGCTCTTTTTAACCTGTCTCTTATATCACGCATCATCATAACCTTTATGTGACTACCCAAAAGACTGTTGTGACCCAACCACTCTCTTTCTGCTCTTTTTAACCTGTCTCTTATATCACGCATCATCATAACCTTTATGTGACTACCCAAAAGACTGTTGTGACCCAACCACTCTCTTTCTGCTCTTTTTAACCTGTCTCTTATATCACGCATCATCATAACCTTTATGTGACTACCCAAAAGACTGTTGTGACCCAACCACTCTCTTTCTGCTCTTTTTAACCTGTCTCTTATATCACGCATCATCATAACCTTTATGTGACTACCCAAAAGACTGTTGTGAACCAACCACTCTCTTTCTGCTCTTTTTAACCTGTCTCTTATATCACGCATCATCATAACCTTTATGTGACTACCCAAAAGACTGTTGTGAACCAACCACTCTCTTTCTGCTCTTTTTAACCTGTCTCTTATATCACGCATCATCATAACCTTTATGTGACTACCCAAAAGACTGTTGTGACCCAACCACTCTCTTTCTGCTCTTTTTAACCTGTCTCTTACATCACGTATCATCATAACCTTTATGTGACTACCCAAAAGACTGTTGTGACCCAACCACTCTCTTTCTGCTCTTTTTAACCTGTCTCTTACATCACGTATCATCATAACCTTTATGTGACTACCCAAAAGACTGTTGTGACCCAACCACTCTCTTTCTGCTCTTTTTAACCTGTCTCTTACATCACGTATCATCATAACCTTTATGTGACTACCCAAAAGACTGTTGTGACCCAACCACTCTCTTTCTGCTCTTTTTAACCTGTCTCTTACATCACGTATCATCATAACCTTTATGTGACTACCCAAAAGACTGTTGTGACCCAACCACTCTCTTTCTGCTCTTTTTAACCTGTCTCTTACATCACGTATCATCATAACCTTTATGTGACTACCCAAAAGACTGTTGTGACCCAACCACTCTCTTTCTGCTCTTTTTAACCTGTCTCTTATATCACGTATCATCATAACCTTTATGTGACTACCCAAAAGACTGTTGTGACCCAACCACTCTCTTTCTGCTCTTTTTAACCTGTCTCTTATATCACGCATCATCATAACCTTTATGTGACTACCCAAAAGACTGTTGTGACCCAACCACTCTCTTTCTGCTCTTTTTAACCTGTCTCTTATATCACGTATCATCATAACCTTTATGTGACTACCCAAAAGACTGTTGTGACCCAACCACTCTCTTTCTGCTCTTTTTAAACTGTCTCTTATATCACGTATCATCATAACCTTTATGTGACTACCCAAAAGACTGTTGTGACCCAACCACTCTCTTTCTGCTCTTTTTAACCTGTCTCTTATATCACGCATCATCATAACCTTTATGTGACTACCCAAAAGACTGTTGTGACCCAACCACTCTCTTTCTGCTCTTTTTAACCTGTCTCTTATATCACGTATCATCATAACCTTTATGTGACTACCCAAAAGACTGTTGTGACCCAACCACTCTCTTTCTGCTCTTTTTAACCTGTCTCTTATATCACGTATCATCATAACCTTTATGTGACTACCCAAAAGACTGTTGTGACCCAACCACTCTCATTCTGCTCTTTTTAACCTGTCTCTTATATCACGCATCATCATAACCTTTATGTGACTACCCAAAAGACTGTTGTGACCCAACCACTCTCTTTCTGCTCTTTTTAACCTGTCTCTTATATCACGCATCATCATAACCTTTATGTGACTACCCAAAAGACTGTTGTGACCCAACCACTCTCTTTCTGCTCTTTTTAACCTGTCTCTTATATCACGTATCATCATAACCTTTATGTGACTACCCAAAAGACTGTTGTGACCCAACCACTCTCTTTCTGCTCTTTTTAACCTGTCTCTTATATCACGCATCATCATAACCTTTATGTGACTACCCAAAAGACTGTTGTGACCCAACCACTCTCTTTCTGCTCTTTTTAACCTGTCTCTTATATCACGCATCATCATAACCTTTATGTGACTACCCAAAAGACTGTTGTGACCCAACCACTCTCTTTCTGCTCTTTTTAACCTGTCTCTTATATCACGCATCATCATAACCTTTATGTGACTACCCAAAAGACTGTTGTGACCCAACCACTCTCTTTCTGCTCTTTTTAACCTGTCTCTTATATCACGCATCATCATAACCTTTATGTGACTACCCAAAAGACTGTTGTGACCCAACCACTCTCTTTCTGCTCTTTTTAACCTGTCTCTTATATCACGTATCATCATAACCTTTATGTGACTACCCAAAAGACTGTTGTGACCCAACCACTCTCTTTCTGCTCTTTTTAACCTGTCTCTTATATCACGTATCATCATAACCTTTATGTGACTACCCAAAAGACTGTTGTGAACCAACCACTCTCTTTCTGCTCTTTTTAACCTGTCTGTTATATCACGTATCATCATAACCTTTATGTGACTACCCAAAAGACTTGTGACCCTGTTGTATCATTGTTTGTTTGACCGGATTTCTCTTTTCGTCATTTCTCATTACATTTGGATAACGGTCTAAAAGGTCTAACACTATGGTCCGTTTGTTCTTCGTTGGTAACGTGATAGTGCTCGTTTTTCTGTAACCCTGCGGTGGAAGTTCAATTGTGTTCTATTAAAAAGACCACATAGAGTTTTATTATCATATGTGTGAACGTCTTCACGAAGGCCTGTTTGTCTCTTTCCCTTTTTGTCTTTTGTCATGTGTCAGTCTGCTGAATCATTCTTGTTCGTTTTGCGAGTTTCTTAATTATCATCTGTTCGGTAAAAACAAGCCCGGAAATATGTTTATAATGCTTAGATGTCAAAGCTGTGTATGTTTTTCTCCCGCAGTTTGATGTACAGTTGTGCATGTGTTCAGTATATAAACAGTGCGTCTGGAACTGACGAAAAAAGATAAATGAAAAAGTAAAAGTCGAACTGACAAGTTACTTGAAAAAGATAAAGCCAGATAATACTTATATTTCCAGTAGATCTCTCTCTGTCTCTCTCTCTCTCTTTCTCTCTCTCTCTCTCTG
>CM031603.1:7795179-7805179 GCA_018398815.1 Conus ventricosus | reverse complement strand
TCTGTGTGGCCTGGTTGAGGCAAGCTGTATTACGAAGGTAAGCGTAAAGGTCAGCCCTGTCATATAGACTGTCTGTGTGGCCTGGTTGAGGCAAGCTGTATCACGAAGGTAAGCGTAAAGGTCAGCCCTGTCACACAGACTGTCTCTGTGGCGTGGTTGAGGCAAGCTGTATTACGAAGGTGAGCCTGTCACACAGACTGTCTGTGTGGCCTGGTTGAGGCAAGCTGTATTACGAAGGTAAGCGTAAAGGTCAGCCCTGTCACACAGACTGTCTGTGTGGCCTGGTTGAGGCAAGCTGTATTACGAAGGTAAGCGTAAAGGTCAGCCCTGTCACACAGACTGTCTGTGTGGCCTGGTTGAGGCAAGCTGTATTACGAAGGTAAGCGTAAAGTTCGATGTCTTCCCCGCGTCTGTGCACATGGTAAGTTCATGTCCTGACACGTTCATAGGAACCCTTCGTGGCGCTCAACGGGTGTGTGTGTGGTGTGTGTGGGGGGGGGGGGGGGGGGGGGGGGGGGGGGTCTCACTCAAGTTGGCAGCGCGACTTAAACCCATTTTGCATCAGTATGGGGCTTGATAGATGGCGTCCTTTGTATGTTGGAATAAGTAAGGCAACACTGCACACCACTAAAATAAGTCGGCGGTGGTGCAGTGTCTCCTGTTGTGGGTTGCCTGACGACCACTTCTGCACGCTCTCAGTGGATTGCCGGTGCTGGGAACAGGGGCGGAACAGACCCGGTGGAGGGGGAACAGGCCTAGCGGCGTGGGCATAATGCCACTGAAGGGGAACAGAAGATGAGACCGCACACACACACACACACACACACACACACACGCACACACACACACACACACACACACACACACACACACACACACACACACACACAACACACACACACACACACACACACACACACCACACGCACACACACACACAATCAAAATATTGGCATTTGCAGGATCCCACCTGGAACATCCCGTCAATGATGTTCTGGTAGGTGTTTTGTTTCCTGCAGACAGCCATAGTCACTTAGACACGTTTGACGCCCGGCAACTTCCTCTGTCAGCCACCGCCTGGAAGCAGATCTGAAAAGTTTCCTCTTTTGATGTGCAGACAGCCTACAGATATAGAGCACTGGCACGGAAGGCTGCCACCGACCCAATGGATTCCCTCGTTAATGCGTCGTGCACGTGTGGCACGTAAATAAAGGCGAATGGAAACGACTTTTCCTCGCTTGCTGTTCTCCCTCCTCTTCCCCTTTCTTCCCGAGCGTATAGGTGCTAATTAACAAGCCCCGGTGGTCTTCCTAAATGCCATCCTTGACACAGAACGGATGCAGGTGTTGCCGGGGCAGCTCGTGTCCGTGGGTTCGTGGTCGAGGACAGATGATGGAGGTTTGTAATCGTGAAAGAAATAGCGAGGGAGAGAAAGAAATTAAGAAAGAGGTGAAGGATTGGTTGGTTGGTTTGTTTAAGACTGTTCATCAGCGTGGATGGTGTTCGACTCAGAAGAATAACAGAACCATCAGATTAATGATTATAGATAGATAGATAGATAGATAGATAGTAGTAGTAGTAGTAGTAGTAGTAGTAGTAGTAGTAGTTTGTAGAGATGACGATAATGAATAACTAAACAAACAATTATATAGATAGATAAAAGAATAAAATAAGTATATAATAAATAAATAAATACATAACGAAAGTTGAATCAGATCAATAACTAAACAAACAAATAAGCATGCAAATGAATAAAGGAATGAAATAGATAGGTAATGAATAAATTAACAACGAAAGTTGAAAAGGGTAAAAGAAGCAGAAGGAAATACTAGGTCTAGAGAAAACAAATTCTTGAAGATACATTGCAGTCAATCTCTTCCATTTCAAGAACACAAGTTCCATCATAGACTTTCACATATGCTACATAGTTCAGTTTCAGCTTTGGTGTAATGTTTGCTTACGTTGTTGGTGGGCTTAATAATACTTTCTTTTATTTTTCTTTGCTTGTGGGCATCCGAACAACCATAGCTACCTGAAGTAATGATAGCCGATATTAATTATCGTTATACATGCTGTATTCAAAGTTTTGACGACTCAGCAAAGGTTTTCTGTAAACGTTTCTCATGCATAGTTTAGCTCCCCGTTTCTGTGAGAAATTAGCAAACATGTCTCAACTGTTGTTTTTAGTTCCAAAATAATGAGGGGTGTGAAGGATGGGCTAGGTAGTGGAGATAGGGGACGGAGAAATGGGGGGGGGGGGGGGGGGGGGGGGGGGCTTTCTCTCAGGGTTCAGGTCTTAAACTTTGGCGCTGGGCAGTTACTGTTCTTCAGAAAGAACGTGGCTCCTTGCTGCCACACTCTCCTTCTGCAACCCACTCACCACTTTCAATGGCGTTTTATCCCGGACAAGATCGAAGATCCCTCGCTGTTCATGGCCCGTGACCGCAGCGAACTCACGCGTCGTCATTTTAATTGGGGACCGGCTACAGAGACGTCTAACCAACGTTTTCCCAGCCCAAGTAACCTCCAAGAGTCGGACTCCAGCAAAGGATCTTGTTTTGTGAGCCCCCCATGTGGCTGTACGTGCCAAGACTCATGGGCGATAACCCGGCAGATGCAAAGTGCTGTCCCTTGAGAGCTTCAGCCAATACATCAAGCCATCGAAGTACACAGCTGCCTCCTCCACCCACGGTGTTGCTGTCCACACTCGATCAGTCGGGGGATATTTTTTTTTCTTCGATTGCGTGTGGCTTTGGGTTGTGTGCACTTCTGCTGTGCATGTTGTCAATACACGCACCCCCGCTGCGCATGCGAGGGCGAGGCATCAGTGAATGTGTACCGCCGTGTGCTGGATGACATTATTGGAAAGGGCCACTAAAGTCATCGTTAGGGATTTAATCAGGCTTATGTAAAGCTTTCGACCTTACAAACGATCGATTGCACGGTGGAAAATGCCCTCATTTTTCTGGCTGTCTGCCTGTGTATCTGTCGAGCTGTTTGTGGCCTGCACAGAACGACAGCCTTGAGACAGCGATATGCGGTAGGGTGGGATTAAAATAGAACTGGAACCGTCCCACTTATATGTACACATTCACTTGCATAATCGTCTCCTTTCTGGCGATTATTTTGTCTGTTTTACACACACACACACACACACACACACACACACACACACACACACACACACACATGCACGCACGCGCGCACACACACACACACACACACACACACCACACGAACCGCCCCCCCCCCCCCCCCCCACCAAACACACATACACGCGCACCGGGAGCAGCTATTCAATTATTCTGGAATGCTGGGGGGGGGGGGGGGGGGGGTCATGAAATTGTCACTTTTAAACTGGATTGACACTTGATTTGCACTGTGAATTAATTGATAATTAGTTTTAACGAGAAAGTGGTGCTTTGTTGGTTCCCTCTGCTCTACGAACCCAGTGACCATTGGAATTAAAAGTTTTATCTCACACAAGATCGAGCATCCCAGATCTCCATGGCTGTGACCTCGGCGAACTCGCACTCAAGATTTTCATTCCTGGGTGAATGCAAAGACGCAGGACTCACGATTCCTTCAGCCACATATCTGCAAGAGTCCGATTTCGTCAGGAGAATGTCGTTTTATAAGGCCCGCAAGACGCTGCTGTGTGGAGACTACGGGCGATAGCCTGCTGATGCCGAGTGCTGTCCTCGGAGCTTAAACCGATAAATCGGGAAGGGGGGGGGGGGGGGGGGGGGGAGGGGGGGGGGGGGAGTTCTCTCAACTCCGATTCTGCTTTCGCACTCGCGTGTCTGTACATAGTGTACATAGGCAGTATATTTTCCCTGCCCCGTTTTATTTTGGTTGGGTACAGTGCTGCCGTGCGTGTCTGTTGTCAGTGTGCACGCCACAGCCAGTTCATCACGGCGTCTGTTCGGTCCTTTGAGGGATGACGTCATGTTAACAGGCACCTCAGTTGGGGTCTGCTTTAGGGATTTACCGGCCTCAGTATAAAAGCGACTGTCCATATTTGAGGAAAAAAACCTGAAAGTGCGAAGCGTCATCTTTTTCTCCGTCTTAAAGAATCTGTCGCCTTAAGTATTACTACCTCTATGTCTGTCTGCCTGTCTGCCAATAATTCTGTCTAACCGTTCACACTCACATCAGCACCCCAGACAATGGCTTCCAAGAGCGTACTAGAGGTCGGAACGAAGGAGAAAATGATGGTAGTGACGGTGGTTTTGTTTGGGATTGTTTGGTTGGAATGATGAGTGTTCAAGATGTAAATGACACCGGCAGCGAAATTGCATTCCTGCAGCTCGCTGTATATACTTAGACAAATGAAAATACCTGTTTCGGGAAAGTGGTGAAAAATTTTTCCTCTCTTTGGATTGCGTATTTTCCTTTATATCCTTTTGTAATCCCAAAGTCTCAAAATCTTTATAGTAAAGATCGGCGCTAATAGCGACTGCTTTAGCTCTAGCGAAGCTGTCGGAAGATCGGTAATGCTTTATTGCATGCAAAGTGAGAGACTTTAAACTAGAGTCATTTTGCTTTTTCTAACGCAAAGAGAGGGACAGTCAAATTACCTGGCACAGGTGCTCTTGAAGAGACAGCAGAGAAAGCGTTAATAGAAGTAATTGGGTGACTGTTTTTTATGACTAACATAGGTGTCTTCAAAGCAGTAGTATGAAAGCTACATCTTGCATCAAAAGCGTGAATAGGTTCTGATGTAGAATTAGAAAAGATGAGAATGTAACGCTCCCTATTAGTATTTACGCCGTATTTATCTATTTCTTGTGTCTGGGTGTTGCCTGCTTGCATGTCTGTCTGTCTGTCTGTCTGTCTGTCTGTCTGTCTCTATGTCTTTGTGTCTGTCTGTCTGTCTGTCTCTCTGTCTGTCTGTCTGTCTGTCTGACTGTCTGTCTGTCTCTTTCTTTCTGTCTGTCTCTGTATGTGCGTGCGTGCGTGCGTGCGTGCGTGCGTGCGTGCGTGCGCGTGGGTGTTTTGTGTGTGTGTGTGGTGTGTGTGTGTGTGTGTGTGTGTGTGTGTGTGTGTGTGTGTGTGTGTGTGTGTTCAAGGATTATGTGTGACTCTTTGTGCCATGCTGCACTAATTTATGTTATTCACACTGTAAATGTCGAGAGGATTTAATGCTGAAAAGTAAAACTATCTCGAAGGAAAGTAGTAGTAGTAGTAGTAGAAGTAGTAATAGTAGTAGTAGTAGAAGTAGTAGTAGTAGTAGTAGCAGCTGCAGCAGCAGCAGCAGAAACAGTAGTAATAGTAGTAGCAGTCGTAGTAGTAGCAGTGATAGTAGTAGCAGCAGCAGTAGTAGTAGTAGTAGTAGTAGTAGTAGTAGTAGTAGTAGTAGTAGTAGTAGTAGTAGCAGTAGTAGTGATAGCAGTAGTAGTGATAGCAGTAGCAGTAGTAGTGGTAGAAAAAGTGGTCATGGCAGTAATAGCAGATCCACTACTGCTATCGCTGCTGCTGCTTGTACCGATACTGCTATACTGCTGCTGCTGCTGCTGCTGCTGCTGCTGCTACTACTACTACTACTACTACTACTACAATTCCTGCTATAATCGCTTGTACTATTGAGTACAACTCATTAATAAGTGAAATGAGCCGACGTATAGGAGGCGAGGGGAAAACATGCTCTGAATGGGGCTACAGGCACTAGGTGCCAGACCAAGAAGGGCCCAGTCTAGGACTCAACGGTATTGGGGGACCTAAAGGAAACCATTCGCAAAAGACTCACCATTTTGTTCCAATGCTGAGCCCTTTTTGAACTGGGCAGTAGGGGAACTGGGACACCATGGAATCAACCTCAATCACAGATGTTCCGTGTGGTCCCAGTCCCACGTGGTACCAGTTCCTGTTGGTTCTTTTGCCAGTCGAACCCAGTCCCGTTAGACCTCAGTATTGATGGCACCCAACAACCAGTTAGGCCCATCGCCTTGAACACCGAATGCATTTTCATACTGATGAGGTCAGTATGCTCATCTCACGAGCAGGAGAAAAAAAAATTAGAGACACACAGAAACAAGACTGATAGAAAGCGAAGGTTGAGTTAGTGGAGAGGGGGGAGGGGGGCGAGGAGAGGGATCATACTCTCCTTTTTTCGCTCTCTTGCTCTTGTTTCGTGTAGAGAAGATTATTTCAAAAATATATCTGTTGCAGCTATTGTAAATGTAAATAACTTAAAATGTGTAATGCGCTGAAGCGTTTGACTGGAATTTCCCTGTTTTAAGTGAACGGCAGATATGTAAGTTGATTTGATTTTCACCCAAAAATGTCAATTCCCTCCATATTCACATCCATGATGAATTAAATATTTCATTTCATTGTCACCCCCCCCCCTCTCTCTCTCTCTCTCTCTCTCTCTCTCTCTCTCTCTCTCTCTCTCTCTCTCTCTCTCTCTCTCTCTCTCTCTCTCTCTCTCAGGTGACAGTGCGCACAGAAAGAGACAAAGAGAAAAGAGTGAGCGAGAGACAGAGAGTGAGCGAGAGACAGAGAGTGAGCGAGAGACAGAGAGTGAGCGAGAGACAGAGAGTGAGCGAGAGACAGAGAGTGAGCGAGAGAACGAAACACGTTTAGAGAGAAAGAAAGTGAACCCAAGTGAGAAAGGACAGACAGAATGAAGGAGGTGAACAGAGAGAATGAAGAAGAAGAGAGAGAAGAGAGAGATGAGAGAGAGAGAGAGAGAGAGAGAGAGAAGAGAGAGAGAGAGAGAGAGAGAGAGAGAGAGAGAGAGAGAGAGAGAGAGGGTGGGGGGAAGTAGGCAGGCAGGCAGGTAGGTAATGCAGTAGGTAAAAAAATTCAGACATACAGCGAGAGAGAGAGAGGAGAGAGAGAGAGAGAGAGAGAGAGGAGATGAGAGAGAGGAAGAGGAGAGAGAGAGAGAGAGAATGAGAAAAATTTATTGGCTATAGTTCTTTTTGGCTCTAATGCCAAGGAAGCGCAATCATTAATCAAAATGCAAATTACAAATGGCGATAACCGAAGATAAATGCAAAATCAAACAGCTTTGAAAAAAAAAAACATCCATTAGTACTGGGTCGTAATCTTCGACCAACCGACCTATGAATCAACAGTTAGTGACAGCTATTATCTTTTCCTTCAGCACAAAATAACACACAATAGATACTAGCAGAGTTACATTTTCATGTTAAATAATTGATAACTAACCATCTAATTTTTTCTTCCTAATATTATTTGCTTCGCAATGAACGTAGCAAGTGATCTAATATGTCTTCATTTTCTGATGTCAGTATTTTTCTTATGTTATGTCTTGCGCGTAGTATTTAGTAAACAGACTACTTGTGTTTCGTAATTCATTATATTCACAACAATCGAATAAGAAATGCATCTCATCTTCGAAACCACTCGAACATAACGGGCATACGAACTCATAGTCGAATCTGGAGTAAACCACCTTTTGTATGAATATAAACCTAAGGTTCCTGTTCTAAATCTGACAAGTGAGTCCTATGCCATTTATTAGTTATTACACCAAAGATATTTTTCAGGGTATAATGAATCTTTAAAGGAATAGTACCAGCTGTATTTATCATTTTCAACCACAGTGGAGTGCCAATTTTGCTTAAAACAATCAATCAGTCGCTGCCTTTAAATTCAAACAAAAACATTTCCTCACTACCTACCCCTTGTGCAATCCAAACAATGCCAAATCCATTTTCTGTTAAAACCTTTTTAACGTCCGACACCCAATTGTACACTCCTATTTCCATTGTCTGAAAAGCATTTCATATGCCTGTCTGCATATACGATTTACTGGAAGTCGAGTTAATTTTAGCCAGTATCTCACACATTGATATAATTTCTAATAAATAAAGGATATCGGCCTGACTCGCCGTAACACATTTATTTGATGAGTGTAAAGGTATGTTTAGAAATCTTTTTAATGCAAATGTGTGAATATCTCCATTTGTTTATTTTCATTAAGTCCCCAAACTTCAGCACCGTATGATAACATGGGTTCTATTTGTGAATCAAACATTTTCCAGAATAAATTAGAATCAATCGAATTCATCTTCTCATGGTGTGAAGAATTTCAATAACCCTTTTCTACCCCTTCTAGCGACTTCTGTCCAGCCCGACATCAAGCTAATTTGGTTGTAAAAACGATGCCTAATATCTATATTTATTTGTTACCTTTATCTCCTCATCTCCATACCTCCATATTTCATTTGCAGAGAGATACCTCCTTACGGAAAACTATGATATTAGTTTTGTCTAGATTTACAACCAATTGCATTCTATCAGCTTCAGATTTAAGTACATTGATTTGATTTGTGCAACCCTATAACAGTGTCTGTTAGCAATATCACGTCATCGGCAAATAACAACAAAACATTTCAATTCCTCCAGAGATTAATTGAATGCCATGTCTTCCACGTTTTGATAACTCCACAGCAAGTCCGTGATGAAAATGAAAATAGTAGGGGCTTAGCACACAACATTGCTTGACCCTCTTGGACAATTGAAATATTGTGATAATAGGCATTTATCACGTACACAGGCTTGAACGGTATTATAGATTCTCTACAGCGCATTATATAATTTACCATCCACACAGATTTCCTCAGGCACTCCCATAATAGGTTTCTGTTAACTGAGTCAAAGGCCTTCCGGAAGTCAACAAAAGCACGTATAATTTGAATTTCTGGAGAGATATTTTTGAACTAAACAATACAAAGTGAAATATGGTCAATGGTGCTATATCCACTTCTAAAACCCGCCTGCTCTTCAATAATTTGTTCTTCTCTTTCCGCCCATTTAGTAAGTCTTGAATTCAAAATACTGGTATAGATCTTGCCTAATACACTGGACAGACTTACGCCTCGATAATTATCTGGGTTATTGATGTCACCTTTTTATGCAATGGTATTATGATGGATTTCGCCACTGAGTTGGAAATGTCCCGACTCGAAAAGTTTGTTAGAAAGACGCACCAGAAATCAATAACCAAATTATTTGCGTTTTTAACATTTCATTTACAATTCCGTCTGGGCAGCACTTTTACCGCTTTTTATTTTTAATGCTTTCTTCTACTTCGCTTTTTGTGATTGGGTCATTAAACAGGGGTTCTTGCATATTTTCATTTTTGGGGTCAGTATGACTATCCTCATCGTAAGTCTTATCATGAGAGTTAAAAACACCATAAAAATGATCATGCCATTGTTTTATTGAAATTTCATTATATACTAGTGATTTTCTGTTAATGTTCTAAGAGTTGACCAAAAACGTTTTCGGTCTCTAACTGAATCTTTTAATTTTTCTAGTCTGGAACGATCAAAATATTCCTTTTCTCTCTCTTTAGCTTACTAAACATGTCAGATTCCAATTCATCCCTGTAAGTCTGAGCATTCTCATCATTCCATACAATCTTCTCTTCTCCACCCTCATCATTTTCCTTTCTTTCTCTTCCGCTATTCCTTTCTTCCATCTCAATTCAACCGGTAGGTGCCAAGAGTGTAGATTATCACTAACACCAAATCAAAATCAAATTGCAATTCTTCAGACACAATGAAATAATCAATTACACTACTACCGTGTGGTGATACATATGTAAAATCGCCGCGTGGATCACCCTCACAAAATCCATTCAATATGACTAAATCAAACATGAAACAGAAATCTAAAAGCGTTGACCAAAATCATTCACATTTCCATCTTTTGAATGTCTTATATACATCTCTTCATTTTCTCTGTCATCGGTGGATTTAAATTACTTGTCAGGTTTTCAATGGTGGGTGCTCTCTGTTTGCTTCAAATCACACTAAGTTATTTAAATTTCCATTCTGGTTAGTGTTCAATTTTTTTCAAAAATAAGAAACCATTTTTCCACAGTGTGTTTAAAAAGGATACCTTGGGGGGGAATATAACTTGCAATAATAATCTCTTTATCCATAAAAATAACTTTTAAATTTTTAAAAACAACCAATTTGTCAATGTAATTCAATTCTTTTTTCCAAGTAGAAAAAAT
>CM031603.1:7772679-7790179 GCA_018398815.1 Conus ventricosus | reverse complement strand
AAGGTCTTTTAATTCTAAGTTAGACACCTCACAGGTGCTAACGTAACTCCGATTCTTCTGGTCCTCGTGACATTATTTTTAGTACAACTTATTATTTTATTCCAAAACAATGTGTATGGTAATCACACATTTTAATACGACTTTACCTGTTTTGGGCTGTGAACTTTATATGAAATGTCGGACCTTCCCCCACAAGCCTAATCGTTTAAACTGTAAATTAGGGAATTGTAATAATTTTCATAATCGCAATAAGCACTTTCCCCCTGAATGGAAGAAGCACTTAAGAACAGTTGAGGGTCTTCCATCAAATAAGTTTTTCCAGACAGTGGCTTAGTTCATCCAATGAACATAGAGTAATGAAATGTAATGCAAGATCGAGCGACTTTCCCCTCATATTAGTAATTTTTCCGGTGTAACTCTAAATCTATGATTGCCAGCTGCAAAGCCTAACCTTTTAGCTAGCTCTTTATCAAATTAATAACCTGCTTCTTCTTCAGGGCTGAATGTTAACAATGTATTTGATTTGCATCGTTTAAGTTTGAGAGTAATGTTTGAAGTTACTGCATTGCTTCTTTTAGTGAGCAAAACCGACGTAACCATCAGGTATTTTAACTGGCTAACTTTGTCACTGTATGTCAACTTTTAGAATCTATTATTGTTCTTTGATTAGTTATATTAAACCATACACTTTTTGTAGAATATTTCATGGAGTGCAACCCTTCGGGTTCCGCCATCGTTATTATCAATCGCATACTTCTAAAAACGAAGGACTGGCCCTTGATTGTTATTGTTACAAACATTTTTTTAAACGAAATAAAAATAATGCATTCAAGAATACAGACGCAAATATTCTGTTGGGCCGCACTACAATCCTTAAAAAAAATATAACAACTGACACCCTATCCTTCTGTGACCCCGTCTGACACCTATCAAGTAAAGTTAGTACGCCATTAAACCAGTAATCTTAACCAACCCCCCTATTTAAAAAACCACATCGCGAAAGTGTGGTTTAGTCATCGATGCAGATTTATCAGAACCAGCTAAACTTAGCTGTGTTTTGTGCAACAACTTGGAGTGGAGTGACGTAAGCTGATTCATTTAAATCCTCCAGATCTTGTGAGGTCAGTGTATAGAATTTCATTTTATTACAACCGGTTCAATACTAATTTGACTGAACCTGCAAGCGCCCTTACCAAATGACAAACCGTTTTAATCCTTCTCAACCGGGGAATAGACAATGGAAGCATTTGAAAGGATCTGTAACGAATTTAAATATTTAATGTTAGGGAAAGACTTTTAGACAAAAGTTTGGACCTTTAATCATGGCTTAGGCACCCCCTTATTTTTGGGGCGTGCACAGAATGAAAAACTGTGACTGAATCCTCCTGACACATCTTTTTCTTCAGCACAGGCTTTCACCTCGGTCCATAAGAACAAGAGCATAAATCAGCATGACAACATTTATCTTAGACACTTCTAAGGGCCTAACTAAAGCGTGAATAGAACGAATAAACGACTCTATTCGTACTTACGTTTGTGTTTGCTAGGTTCACAAGCACAGGCAAGATCGATCATAACTGATCCTTCACTGGCTTGAATGCACAAAACAGTACTTGGCAAATTTAGAGGAGCTATTAATCTACAGTTGATTTGCCTCAAGATACAAAGGTACCAAAAATTTTCCAATTGCGCAGATCGAAAGTAGATCTTAGCTGTTGGCACTGTTTATACATCTACCGTTCTGACCTCAGACTCCAGTTGGTAACACTTAATAAACTACAACAATGAAATCCCTTGTGGGCAAGCAAATGAACAGAATGTCGAAAAACCGACATGATTCTGAGCCAGTAAAATTACAAACATAAAAAACCAAGATTGACCCCAAGATTTACGTCATCCTAATCCCCATGGGCCCCAAGCCCAAGACCGTGAAGAACAACAAAAAAAATAATGACCACGAATATGAAAGACAAGCGCTAGTTGTTGGATAACTGGCCGCTAGGATTCCTCCTTCTTTATTTTACTAAAAGAGTAACCCATGTATTAAGAGAAACTAATGCCCTTAAGTGCTCAGCACATAAAGCCACTACTTTGCTTGCAGTAGACAAAAGCCAGCTAATGGGCGACACTTGTTCCCTACTATACCAGGTAAAGAGTCCTATAGCTTTACCGGCTAATTTTTTAATAAACCCCAAGATGCTCAAGCTGTTTTGTTGTTGGACCCATTATTTATCAGGCGTGATGAGGAGATGGGCGGGGAGGCCTGGACTTGACCCACCTGCCGCCTGTAATAGCCAACACCAGTGTACATATTGCAAATCCTAAGGCTGTTATAACCTTGCCTAATGTGACTCCCTCTCTTTAAACAGTGTTCGTATTCGTTCTGCTAGCGTTGTGTTTTCAAATAAATTTGTTTGGAATAGTTTCTCTTATTTTGCTCACTTGAGTGGTGGTAAGTGTTGTCTCGGTAGTATCAACACTTGTCCGAGTCTAGCGTATTTTTTGTAATAAACCATGTAGTCTTTGTTCTAATCTTTCTTTAAACATCACGCCCTAAGTTGGCGTCGTCAGCATCAGCGGAGTTTTGGGGAGGGGGGGGGATTTTTCTATATCCATCTTTAGTTCACTCAGTTTTGCTAAATTGTTTTATTAATTCGCCCTCAGAAGTTCCTAAAGTACATGAGGTCTAATAATTCTCTTATAGGCAATAAAGAAACATCAATTGTTTGTGCTGTTTCTTCTGACAAAACTGGTTCTGCTTCTATTGAATTTATTATTTCGTCTGCTGTTGACTTAAAATCTTGAAGTTCCATGTTTTGCAATTGGTTATCTGTTGGGCAGTTCCGTAGTGTGTTTTGAGTTTAGCAACTGCCTCACTATTTAATTCTGGTTCTAGTAAGGCGAAGACGATTTCGAACTCCCACCTGAAGGTGTTTTTTTCATTTGGAACCCCATCACAAACTTTGATGATCAACGGGTGTGTAAGCGAAAAAGTTGTCCTTGCTTGTTTTTTTCACATACAAATGGTCCATCTTACTTCAAAATCATCAGGGTATATAGTTTTCGGAGGTTCCTAGTCCTAAACTTGGTATAATGATTTGACCTTACTTTCTGTTAATCTACGCCTTTGCACCCTTTCTAATTCATCATACCAATGAGAGGCGCTGATGCGATGCCTGCTCCCAAGTGGAATCACTCATGTCGTCCCAGGATCAGGAACATCATAATCCTTCCATCTTCAAATGCCTGACATGTTTTTTAAATAAATTAACTTTTTTTATTTTGTTTTTATAAAAAAAAAATGTACATCAAGCATATTGGCTCGATTCTTCTTGACCCCATAGAAGACTGAAAGAACCCTTTGGCGTGAAGGAAAATAAGCGGAATATTACTGTTCCAAATAATCCATCAACTATTGATGCGGATCAAATTCTTACAGTCAAATTCCAGACCTAGGAGCGGATAGAAGTGATTGAGCCAGGCTCTCGCGTCTTAACTTTCAAAATAGAACTCGAATCAGCAACAGACCCAAACAGACAGTTTGGCCTAAGCGGGGCGGGGCAAACATTAAGAAAATTTCTATAAAACTTGAGGGGCAAGAATATTTCTGTACACAATGCCAGACATATTTTTAACCTATTCTGATCTAAGGTCTAACCGCGAATGAAAGGGCCGATCTTGCGTTCAAGGAAATCGAAAATGAAGTGCACTACTAAAAATAGATAGGCGCTGAAGTTACTAAAGACAACAAAACGTATGCAGCTGAAAGTTCTGCGTATGCAATCGCTTTCAACCCTAGATTTTGAGTTGTTAAAAGCGCAAGCCCCATAATTCAAGGAGTATTAAAAACAGATTGTCATATGACTAACTTTTAAATGACTACAACTATTTATTATATCTGAAGACACCGAAGCAAAGTAACAGCATTTCTGCATCTCGTTAGAGTTTGGACGTTGTAGCAACCCTCATATAGCAAGGCCTGAGTGAAGTAACATTATCATCAATTACAAAATATTACGAAAGAGTGATTCATCATTCTAAATATCCCAAAAGCAGGCATACACTATATGGATTTTAGTTTTAGTGCCACAGCAAGATCGCTTAAAGGTATTTTATGCTGTGCTAAGATGAAAACCATTCTATAAAGACAACCTGAAAAGTTATTTATTAATCCTAAAATAACATAATCAATGTACAATTGAGGGTGAGTCCTAAACCAAAATCTACGCTAGCGGGCTAAACCTTATCAACATTTGATGAATAAGAAAATTGTTTGGAGGCGGAGAGTGTAAAGTCCGACAGTAACCTCGTGTCCCTAAAGATCTACACCTTCCACAGTGTTTAGGCTTGATGATTATCTAACACCGAAATACGGTTTATGGAATGACCTAAGGCAACAGAGGATAATCCATTACATGGAAGCGGAGACTTTTAGAGAACATAATAAACAATCAAATTGATAAGAAAAAGGATGTTGATAAACCGCTTAATTAGTGCATTTGTTTTTTAATATATGATGCGCAGCTGAATATTCAAGATAAAACAGATTAAAAAGATATACAAAACTAAATTATTTTTTTATTTTAAAAAAAAGCATGCCTACTAAGAATTATCCAAATCGCCTACATCGCCAGAGTCGCCAGACGAAGGATAGTAAAAAACCTGACATAAAACCTACAGATTAACAAACTTTACACAAATGCAGACAAATACTAAGCAAGACCTTTCAAAATCAGCAAGCCAAACGAAAGGTATTCTGCTTGCCTTTAATGCTGTTTACCTAGGTTAATACTGGAGCATCAACTATAAGCGCTGCATCACAGAACGAGTGGTTGGTCCTCTTAGCAACGGGCATAGGCGCACGCCGCAGCTTTACCTCTAGGTGGTTTGTCTTAGCTCATGGCCTGTGTTCAGTAGCCGTAGGTGCTGCTAGCAAAAATTAAAAACTAAACTCCAAAAGCACACAGCTATGGTTCTACTAATAACATCTAAACTTAGTTCCTTCAATCTGATAATAAATAAAGCACTAGCAACTCCAACATCCACGGATGAAGAATCTAGGTCTTAACATCTTGATTTTAAATGACTACAAAAGACAAAATAGATCTTCAAAGAAGGCAAGGACAAGTTATTCTCAAGCACCAGACACCGAGCAAGATAATAAGGAATGTTTAAAAAAGATAAACGAAAAATTAAACACTGTTCTAAACATCTCACATTAACCAACGCCAAGGGTGTTTTAACTTAGGTATTTATGAGTCCAAGCACAAAAAGACCGTGATGTTGATTCGGATTAAGTTATTTTTTATTAAATAAATATTTAGAGTTCGAAACGAAACTCAGCAAGGATAAGAAATATGAAGGTCCAAGACGAATTGATTGAAGCATTGCGAAAGGAAGAAGATATCTCCAAAGCTTTAAATGATATCAGTCCAAGAAGTCATTGATCCATCACACACGAACGGGCAAGGGGGGGGTCATGCAATTACTCAATTCCAAGTAAACTAACAATATACCCCCAGTTAAAGTATGTTAGCTGTTTTAATCGCCAAGTTAACAAAAAATGAAGAAAATCTAGAAGTCAGGGTCTCAACTAAAACAACATAACTATTCTTTCCCATAATGATTAAACGCCAGGCTGGACAGACAAACTGCTTACACAGTTTGATGTGGCTGCCCGAAGAAGCCAAATGAGAGGCGCTGGTTGGTCAGAGGGCGAATCCTTAGAGAACAGATTAAAACAAGGATAAGTAGCGCCGATTTGTTGGCAATCTTACATTCCGCTGCCTCCAGCATTAGTTGAAAAAAAAGCAGTTCAAACATAAAGAATACAGACAACTAATGTTTCCTGTGGAGTGTATCACGCAAGGCTGCATCGTGTGGTAAAAACGCAGAGAGAGTGTCTAACTATGAAACTTACATCAATGATCTTACTTTATGGAATATCCTTTCCTGTTTAGCGTGGATCAAATTAATCAGTTTGAAGAACAAAACAAACCAATAACTGATAAAATCTACACATGGAAGAGGAAACAAATCTACAGCCCATCAGAGTGTCCAAGAACACCCCAACGATTGCGAACCAGAACAAAATCATTTGTCTTACCTGATGTTTTCACCCGGCGGGCTACGCATTACACAATGATAACGAACAATCGTAGATTATTTTGGCGCATACTACAAAAAAATTAATGGCAAAGCAAGAATTCTGTAGATAATTTTTAAAAGAATTCCATCAGCACCAGCCCCGATTCGAACATAAGAAACACAGTATAAGCCCAGTTGACTGTAATACCGAACTAATTACGCCGCGAGAAGTGCAGTTAAAGTTATTTTATAAGAACTGGAAACGGATGCAATTACTCCATATGTTAGTTTACGCAGACATCGAATCACTCCTTGTTCCTTATGAAGGACCAAACCCACAGAGACTTCCTAAAACAGACCATAGTGAGTATCCACCAGATTTGTTCATGTTGCCTTCTTAATTGTCAGGTGGATGGACTCTTTAACAACACCAGAATTGTATATAGGACCGGCTGCCTTAAAAAAAAAAAAAAAAAAAAACAAAATTACTTCCTTAAACCGCATGCAGCAATGCGTAATGATTGTTTCAAAGAATCAGAATTTATCTTGAAATCATGATGACGCCCTGAAGACCAACAACAGTAAGACTCAGCACACACTGTTGATTTGTGTTTAGGCTCTCCTTAGAAGCAGCAAATCCGAAGTAAGAGACCAAGATCACATTACAGAAGTTCAGAGGAGCAGCACAACAGAATATGCACATCTTCAACTAAGGTATTGCCCCAAGGACAAGGAAGCTGCCCTGTAATTCTTTCATAACTATTGCGGGGTTACGACTCTCACCTTTATAAAGAATGCCAGTAACCTACGCCTCAGGGTAACATGCATCGCACAGTCAATCATAAAGTACATGTGTTTGCACTTTAAATAACATTCTTTTTAGACTCTAAGCCGCACATGATGGGTTCATTAGAGTCGCCTGTTTATGTCCTTAAAGTCCTGCCCAAATCACAGAAGAATATTTTGACCCAACCTTGTTAGAAAGTGCGTTTACCTTATGAGTACATGAACAGTATGGGAAAGGTTTGACGAAGAGACACTTCCGCCTAAAGAACGGAGCGTTCTTTTCTAGTCTTAGAGGGAAAGGCCAAAGAGATACGATTACCACATGCTCCAGAAGCGTGCAGAAGTTAGAGTGTAAAACAATGGAGACAATCATGATTCTTAACTTAATGGCTGACGTTTGATTGTTGGCGGACGTCTTTGAAAATTAAAGAAGACCTCATGAAACATTATAGCCAGGATCCCTCGCATTACATTTCTGCGCCCGGATTGAGTTGGGGCGCATTCTTAAGTTTACGAGAGTACAGATTGATTATTTCTGACCTGCAAATGATTCCGATGATTTGGTCAACGATTGCGTGGAGGAATTAGTATGGCGTCGCATCATTACTGTAAAGCAACAACAAATCCTAGATGATTATGATCCAAGTAAAAGGTCAAACTATCCATGTATTAGATGCAAACAATCTGTAAGGTTGGGCAAAGGCCCAACACTTCCATTACGCAACTTTAAAATGTACACAGAAGACAATCCGAAAAATAATCAAAAGCATAAAAGTGGATGGGCGCGTTTTGACGCCAGATCAACCGCAAATGATACATACTAGAAATAGCTTAGACTATCCTCATGAACTCCAAGACCTGCAAAATGACTATCCGTTAGGTCAGCATAAAGCCTAAAGATGATTCCAACAGAGCCACCTAAACTTGCCTAATCTTTCGAGCAAAAAAAAAAAATGTCTGTCATTACAACTTCTACAATTTTAATTTAAGACATGGTTTGGAAGTTGAACAGCTGTTCATCGAAACTGCTTTTGATCACGAACATTCATGAAACCATACATCATGAAAGAACGCTGATCTCAGAACTAAATCCACAGATGCTTCAGAAAAAGACTTTTTCAAGCTGATGAACAACAGCTGTTTGGAAAGACTATGGAGAATCCACACAAGCGCAAAGATGTTAAGATTGGTCACCAAAGAGAACGAAGCAATTAAGCTGACTTCTAAACCTAATTATCAGGACTTTAGAAGATTTCATGATCAGCTTTTTGGCATATTGATGAAAAAAAAGAAAGTCACATTGGACAAACCTGTATTTATTGGGTTTACTGTTTTAGAATTATCAAAGCTTTTGATGTTAGAATTCTTTATGACTACTTTTAACCCTTGTATCCAGAGTCCAAAGTACTTTACACAGATACAGACAGTTTTGTTAAGATATCCCTACTGAAGACATCTATAGAGACATGGAAAATAGAAGTAGCTAAAGGACATGCAGGATGGTACGACACATCTGATTATCCAAAGATTCGCCTTTGCATTCAATTACTAACAAGAAGGTTTTAGGAAAGATGAAGGATGAATTATCTGGATGGTGATCAAGGAGTTTTTTGGGGCAAAGGAAAAAATGTACAGTATTTCGTGTCAAGAAAAAACCATCAAAAAAGCAAAGGGGATATCTCGCAGCGCTGTGCAGTCAAGCATATCCCATGACAACTATAAAGACGCATTGTTTGACAAAAAGACTTTTCATCATGACAACGTAAAACTACGATCTAATCTACATGAGATCAACACAATGTTGTAACAAGAAGTCATTAGATAGAACAAACACAAAACGAGTATTGTTAATCCAGAGTTTTCATATGCAATTGGACACTGGAGAACGGCATAATTATATCTTCATCGTCCGCGGGTTCGGGTTTATATTTTTCCTGAAGTTTATCTATAAGCTCAATCGCATCAATATCCAATTCATCCAAAATTTTTCTCATGTTTGCTTGATGTGCTCGAATTTTTTTAATTATTTCAAGATATTCTTTATCCCATGTTTGATAATCAAAATTTGGGATTTTGGGTTGTAGTGATCTGGATGTTTTAGCATGTCTTGGCGAACCCTCGCAAATGTTGCCCTAATAGCAGAATTCAAATCAAATGATTCCCGCATCAATTCCAAGGTCTTTTCATTTATCATTCTTGTTTCATTCTGCGCTTCCTTCTGGGCTTCCTTCTGGGCTTCCATTTTAACTCAAATATATTTACATAAATCATTAAAGCGGAACTGTGTCTGGCGGAATATCTGCAGTTCTTCCTTCACAAAAGATCTTTGGGAGCTGGTTGTTTTGTTGTGTCAGTTTCTCGTAAATAATACACAGGCTGATTCATTTTTACAATTCTTTTTATTTCATATGGATCAACACTCCAACTGGATCGGTTACCCTGATGCGAGTGTCCCCTTCTGCTTCCCCCGGTAAATAAAGGTACCTTACTTTCAAACCAAACGCAATAGTTTGCTGCTGGCGTCTCCTTCAACAGCATTTATTGTTTGTTTTTTTGATTGCTTGTACCGGTTTTAGCCCTGTTAATTTAAATTCTTCATTATTCATTGCACGTAGAACTGAGGGCAGTCTTCTAACCCATTCTGTGTTGCGAGAATTGTCAATCAGCTCTCTGTGATACGGGTAGGAGAAAAGTCTTTCAGCTAACTGTTTGTTAAATTTTTTCAACTAAAGCCTGTGATCTGTGAACTCCTGGAATGCCTCTTTTAATGGTAACTCTATGTTTTAACAATAATTGATTCACTTGGCCTTTAAATTCTTTCCCTTCATCGACTTGAATCATGCGAGGATAAGTTAGCGGGCCTCGTTGGTATATCAGTTGTATAGCGACAGCAACAGCAGAAGCACTCTTTTGTGTTAATGGTTCCGCATCTTTGTATCTTGAAGCTATGTCAATGACTGTGAGTGCGTACTTAAATCTTTTTCGTCCTATCGTATCAAAGGGGTAAATATAGAAGGTCCATTTGATGGGTGTCGTTCGGTATTGAATTCACAAAGTGAGGTCTCTGTATTCGTTTAGGTGCAGGTAAATAAATTTGCCAAATCGCTTGTTTAGATAACCATTCCTTTGCTGTTTGTTCACTGACTCCTGCTGCTTGCTTAGCTTTTTGATTGCTGTTATTCCCTTCCAATATCCTTTTGGCGAATAATAGATTTTGTTCATTTTTTATTCAGCCAATATTATGCGCAACAAAATACACAACAGTCATACCCAAAAACAATAAACGCGATTTCTTGCATCTTTTGTTTTTTCTGATGGTTGATAAAAGTCGCTGAATTTTGGTGGGGGCAATGTCTCGATTGTTTGCCTGTTACAAGATAATACTCTTTTATTGCTTGATCAACATCTTTAAATGTGTAAGCTGCATGCCCCTTTTTTCTTTTGTCGTTAATAAATCCAACTGCTCAATTCTCTGCTTTTCATAGTAATCTTGTGCTGCGGCTAGTTGCTCCATAGCTTTGTTATGTCTTTTTCTCTCGCCGTCATCCCATAGTTTACTAAATGCGTAATTACTTCCCCTAAAAGCAAGCGCATTAACACAGCACCACCTATCATCATTACGAGTGAAGCCATTTTTTATAAATGTATTTTTTTAAATTTTACATATTGATACTGTCTGGAATTATTCCTTGCTTAACTAGAAAATCTTTCGTAGCAAATGAAGCTGCAATGATAACAATCAGTTTTGCCGAGTCATCAAAGTCTAGTTTGCCAAGATCTGCTGGTTTTATTTTTAACAAGTTTTTTACCAAGCATCGTGTATCCTACACTCAGAACCTCCAATAACAGCAGAATGGTATACAAGTTGATAACAGTTTTTTCGGTGCTCATTTTAAAAAATAAAATAATTATAATTAATAAAAACATGAACAGCGACGATCTACTACAGCTACAGGGCAGCCTAAACCTTCCTGAACTTATGATTACAAATGATCAAGTTGATGACCAAGCTATTATGCCCAAAAAGGAAAGGCTGTATTCTTTGGCGGCGTGTGGAAAAACAAAACAGTTCCTCGGAAATGAATTCAGCATAGAACAGATTCAACAGGTGTCGCCACAAGACATTGTAAAGTATCACAACAGGTATGAAGCGCAACTAGGGTCGAGAATGGTAAAAAGTGTCGAGCAAATGGTTCTTAGTTTGTACACTAAACTAGTAGGCCGATTTGTTCCCATTGATTCTGAACAAGATTTTATGTATGATTTAACGCAGGATCCAGTTTTAAAAAAAGTCATTAGAGTCCCCTAGGATGCGATCTATATTTCAGATTTGGAACATTACTGTCGCCATTAATCATGGGATTAATAACTTTTAATCATATAGATTTATTTCCCTTCAAAAAGAACGAGCCAGAAATCAGCAGAATCAGGAAACATTGAATCAGAAAACATTGAATTAGGTGGGGAATGTGACCAGTAAAAAGCCTCCTCATCCTGGGCATGTTGCAGCAGGAAAAGATTAGCAGAGTGGAACAAACAAACAAAATTAAAATTACAAGCACATAATATAATTCATAATGAAAAAGTGCTAGAGCCGCAGCCAGTTGTTTCAATGCCAGCTATAAAAACACCAGAACAAGTTGATTCAAGATCTACAACAACAACAAGATTGCCTACACCGCCAAAGTCTTCATGGAATTTTCTTAAAGCAATTGTCATTTTTGGGGGCGTTGCTGCTGGGGGTGGTTATTACGGTTATAAAATATATAAACAAAGGCAGCTAAAACCAAAGCAGTCAAAAAATCTCAACCACTAAATACAGAAGTCGAACACAAAAGCATGCCAGAACTGCCAACAACAAAAGTTCATATTGATCCATTTGTGATGCATTAATACTTTAAGAACTTAATAAATAAGGAAATATGCGGCTTTGGTTCAATACTGCAATCCTAACACACTGGATTGGTTTTTGATTTATTATAAATAAATTTGTTTCTTTGATAAAAATAGATCATGGTGGATTATTATTTGTTTAAAATGATGGAGTCAATAAATAAAGACATGGAGTCTATAAAAGACATTTCCATAGACCAGAATTGTAATCAATGCGGTTGCTTACGATGTAAGAACTTCATTAAGATCTATGCTGACCGATATCACGCAGAGAACGCCGAGCAAGATATTCTCAGCGATAACGCGTTTTTTGAGGCGTGTGTGTACTATATTAGACATCTGCTGTTTAAGACAAAAACATAGATTGTATTTTTTTTTATAATTATAAGATAACTTGAATAAGAACTTGGTTGTACTTAAAGGATGACTTAATTACAATCTTGAGGCGACTTGAGTAAGAACTTGAGGTGACTTGGGGATGACTTAAGTAAGAACTTAGAAGTGACTTGGGTGACTTGAGGATGACTTGAGGATGACTTGAGTAAGAACTTAGAAGTGACTTGGGGTGACTTGAGGATAACTTGAGGATGACTTGAGTAAGAACTTAGAAGTGACTTGAGTGTGTGCATGCTGTGGGTGGGGCGGGCGGGTGGGGTGGGGGTTGTGCATGCGTGGGGTGGGGGGTGTGCATGCGTGTGTGCGCGCACCTTTGATTATTTCATGTTTTCCTCCGGCCTACCACAACAGCAAAAGTCATTTCATTATACACAAAGTCATGTGGCAGGAGTGAGAATGTCAGCAAGTAGGCCACCGTTCGCTGGCTTGGAAACTACGCACCAATACTAGTTGACCTATCTCGGTGCTACTGCCTGTAGCGCGACCTATTTCGGCGCTACAGGCAGTGGCGCGACCTATTTCAGTGCTCAATCTCTTCCCCTCAACCGCAGCTGGCGTCAAGCTTTGGCGAACAGTATCTAAAAATAGTTCTAACATTCTTGTTGTTGCTCAGACCGTGGCGGCCACTGTGTGTGGAAACTACGCACCAATAGTTCCGCCATTTTTACTGAGATTGTTGCTGTTCACAGTCGGGAACAATTGACAGTGTCTTCTCAGCCCAATAGCGCCTGATCTCCTCACTGCTTTCAAACATGGTTTTGAGCTCTTTTTTCATGTTAAAGACTTCATAAAAAGACAGTCCAACAGTGCTGAATTTGGAAATGTATGGAAGTAACAAACAAAATATCTCTCTCAGTTTCAGTGCGTAGGAAGGACAAATTCCAATCTTTGTTTTCAACCACTCATTCCACGTTTCATTGTGCATTCCTTTCCCTTGTTCTGCTTCAAAAAACTTAAAAGTAGTTTCCAAAACACCTCCATATTGCAGATTGAACGCCATTGAAGTTGCCTCCTGTCTATTCATCTGTTTATATCCCTCAACTAACTTTTCAATGGCAGTTGCTGTTGATGTAACATCAGTCAGGTTGAAAAAAACACTTCCTTCCTAACTTTCATCTGAACATCAACAATTTTTGACTTCAAATACTCGTGGAGTTCATTTGGAGTCATAGTTGTTTTAGCCTTCTTTGTTGAGTAATATACTTCAGCCAGTCTTCGCACGCCTTCACTGTTCAACACCGCCAAGAGAAATGACGGGACCGGGGTGCCAACAACAAAATGTCACGTGATTTAAGCTCAGCACTTGATTTGATAGGAGGTTTACACGTGGGAGACATGCCTAAACGGGCACGCGTGAGGTGTAGGCTCCTGTGTAGTGGAGCATGCATGAAGAAGGTATGTGGCATTGTTTGGTTGTTGGCATTGACAACTAATTGACTGTGTGCTGTGTTCTGTGTGAACGAAGACCTCTTGTCTGTGTCAAGTCGTAAGACCCTAGCATAGAAGAGCATAAATTAAGTGATCGGGTGTCAGCCTAATGCCGGGTCTCTGTAGCTCCGCCGCTGCCTCGTGTCCGTCTGTTATGCAAAGTTTTGTAAACTTATAAAGATATAATGTAGGTAGAAACTAGCTGGGATAAGTGTGTGGATTTTATGTCAGAAATATAACTCCATTTTAAAAGACTTTAGTTTTATTTCACATGAAAGACAGAGACGCATTTGATAAATGTATGCGTGAAAATGATGTTATTGAAAACGATCAAGAAAAACACAGGATTAAGCAAAAACTGAAATCTGAAAAGTTTAGTAAATTAGTATTGAAAACGGATAATCCTACCCAGTATGTTTGTTTGTAAATAATCATTATTTTTTTGGTTATTGAAAGAGAATGTGTGATGGATTATCAGAGAACAGTAAAATGTGTGTTCTGGGGCCAACCGCTCGAAACTGGTTGAGAGCGGTTGAGCCAGAACACACATTTTACTGTTCTCTGCGTGTGTCTGCGTGCGTGCGTACGTGCCTGCGTGTGTGCCTGCATGCGTGCGCGCGTGTGACTGTTTTTTTTCCTTGACTGTTCAATACGACAATTAATCTCTGTAAGTGCCTCTATGTCCTGAGAGAGAGAGAGATAGAGAGAGAGAGAGAGTGAGAGTGAGAGAGAGAGAGAGAGAGAGAGAGAGAGAGAGAGAGAGAGAGAGAGAGAGAGAGAGAGAATGTAATGAAATCTTTGTATCATGTGTGGAAGGGCAAACTATGTAGTAATGTAGTTCAGTACATTACAGAATCCTCTGTACTATGTGCACTTCAGATAAATCAACCTACGTTTTGTCACCAGCTGAAAACACAGAATGGCACGTTCGCAGACACGCTCGTGCAGCTAGGAGTATTTACTGCAATGGTTGCAGTGCATGGGTTTGTGTAAGATGGTTGAATAACGCCTTTTTTTCTTATCAGTGGTCCGTATCATATGCACACGTGGATGTACACACATGTTCGCAAGTGCAAGCATGCACGCACGCTCACACCTACACCCAGACTCATTCCAGCTCTACTTCTTCATCAGTTGTAGTGAAAACCACCGGTTACTGAGCAATTCATCAAGAATGTATTGACGTTGTGTAAATATTTATCGAGCAGAGTATGAACGAAAAGAAAAAGAGTGACATACAACAAAGGACCAACTCTTATCATATTTCAGGATGAGTCAGTCGTACCCGATCGTGAAAAGGGCTCTCTTATTCCTTCTTCTTCTCATTAATTAAAAAAACGCCTGTGCTCGGTTAGACACAAAGCTCCAAGGGCTTTATACAATCTACGCTCTCCCTTACACAGGGGGCTGTCTACCCGGGTAGAACCCACTGAAGAGCTGCCTGCTAGGCGCTACATCCTGTCGTTTCTTGCGTCATTCAGTCCAACATCAGCTACAATCTTTTTCGTTCATTCTTGTATTCTTGCGGCGCCTGCAACGTGTATGAGTGTCTTCTGAAAGTTGGTGTTGGGATTGTACGTGTGTGCAAGATGTGATACATGCGTTTACACACGGAACCTCGGTTTATAGTCTAATTCGAGGGACGTTTTGGAAATGGAGTCAGAACAAAGGTTTATTTCGAGGAAAGAATGTCTCTCTACCGAAACAGCCCGATGGAGATTCGAACCCGCACTTCCAGGATCATTAGGATCACGAGTCCAGCGCTCTACCGACTGAGCTATTCCAACCGTGGAAAACGCGGACCTGTTTACATAAAGGGCTTTGGATATCTCTGGGATTGTTCGTAACCACCTTCCAAACGCAGTTCTTGAGCAGAAACCGATGTGGTAATAGTGTTCCTCCGGTTGTAATTTGGTATAGGTGTACATCACTGTGGTGCAGAGGTGTCGCAGGCTCGGCTGTTTTGGATGCACTGACCTATGTCGCATATGCAATGAGACGGTGGTGCTGCCCGAGTGTTTGTGTCAGTCGACTTGATCCGTTCCCCAGACTCTTTAGGTCTCATTTCCATGCCTCTGTCTGCTTTGAAGATTACGTCCACGTCTTTCGGGGTGGTTGCCATCTCTTTCTTTCCAACTCGCACCGCTCTTGCTTAGTGCGTCCACGTTCTACTGTTGTAAATTGGAATGGACTGATTAGTGTAGTTGGGTGTTCTCCGTAAAGGGTGTCATCTGGGAATCATCTTTGCAAGGTTCTCGTCGTATCGAACAATGTTTGTGGTAGGCAATATGATGTATGTGCTTCGGAGGTCAACTTTTGTGATGGGAACCTTGTCTGAGTAGAAGACTTCGTTTTATGCGTGGAGTCCGTTATTCTGTTGTAGACAGCGTAAAAGAAATCTCCTTAATGCCTCTTCTTGCTATGCATTTGTCGTTTCGGCCTTACCACACGCACACGAATGTCGATGTATTCATTGTACACTGAAGTCTTATTTCCCCAAGTACTCTCAAACATTACTATCATTGTTTTCTGTGTATGCTTGTTGATCTGAGCATTCCGGGACAGGTTGAGAGTTCGGGGGTAAGTGAGCACGCGGGTGCCTCCATAGATGTCGGTGGAAGGCACTGGAAATTAGGGGAATGGTGAAATTCACGTCCTGTCGGACTTTGACTCCTACAATGTAGCTGCTCACAGAGAGCTTTTGCCATCGATCAGTCAGTGTTCATCGATCAGTCAGTGTTCATCGATCATGCTGTGTTCATCGACCATTCAGTGTTCATCAATTATTCAGTGCTCATCAATCATTCAGTGTTCATTGATCATTCAGTGTTCATCAATTATTCAGTGTTCATTGACCATTCAGAGTTCATCAATTCTTCAGTGTTCATCGATCATTCAGTGTTCATCAATTATTCAGTGTTCATCGATCATTCAATGTTCATTGATCATTCAGTGTTCATCAATTATTCAGTGTTCATCAATCATTCAGTGTTCATCAATTATTCGGTGTTCATCGATCATTCAGTGTTCATCAATTATTCAGTGTTCATCGACCATTCAGCGTTCATCGACCATTCAGTGTTCATCAATTATTCAGTGTTCATCAATTATTCAGTGTTCATCGATCATTCAGAGTTCATCAGTTATTCAGTGTTCATTGATCATTCAGTGTTCATCGATCATTCAGGGTTCATCAAATATTCAGTGTTCATGGATCATTCAGTGTTCATCAATTATTCAGTGTTCATTGATCATTCAGTGTTCACCAATTATTCAGTGTTCATTGATCATTCAGTGTTCATCAATTATTCAGTGTTCATCGATTATTCAGCGTTCATCGATCATTCAGCGTTCATCAATTATTCAGCGTTCATCAATTATTCAGTATTCATCGATCATTCAGTGTCCATCGATCATTCACTGTCCGTCGATCTTGCAGCGTTCATCAGTTATTTAGTGTTCATCAGTTATTCAGTATTCATCGAACATTCAGTGTTCATGGATCATTCAGTGTTCATCGATCATTCAGTGTTCATTGATCATTCAACGTTCATCGATCATTCAGTGTTAATCGATCATTCATTGTTCATCGATCATTTTGTGTTTAGCGATCATTCAACATTCGTCGATCATTCAGTGTTCATCGATCATTCAGTATTCATCGATCATTCAGTGTTCATCGATCATTCAGTGTTTATCGATCATCCAGTGTTCATCGACCATTCAGTGTTCATCGATCAATCAGTGTTTATCGATCATTCAGTGTTCATCGATCATTCAGTGTTTATCGATCATTCAGTGTTCATCGATCATTCAGTGTTCATCGATCATTCAGTGCTCAAAGGTGGAGTCTGGAGGTAGTGTTGACTGAGAGTAGTAGTCCAGGGACGGCGTTGCTCACCCTGCGGGC
>CM031603.1:7762679-7767679 GCA_018398815.1 Conus ventricosus | reverse complement strand
TATGTGTGTGTGTGTGTGTGTGTGTGTGTGTGTGTGTGTGTGCGTGCGTGCGTGCGTGCGTGCGTGCGTGCGTGCGTGCGTGCGTGCGTGCATGCGTGTGTGTGTGTGTGTGTGTAGGTGTGCCACAATTATTTGCGTGCATCCATGCGTGTGTGCTTGCACGCGTAAGCGTGCGCGCGCGCACATTTGTTGGTGTGCCTGCGAGCGCGCTGGTGCGCCTCTGTATGTGTGTGTGTGGGGGTATGAGTGTGTGTGTGTGTGTGTTGTGTGTGTGTGTGTGTGTGTGAGTGGTGTGTGTGTGTGTGTGTGTGTGTGTGTGTGTGTGTGTGTGTGTGTGTGTGTGTGTGTGCGAGAGAGAGAGAGAGAGAGAGAGAGAGAGAGAGAGAGAGAGAGAGAGAGAGAGAGAGAGAGAGAGAGAGAGAGAATTTGCCTAATGGAATATTAATGGGTCCAGTCAGCCCAGCCCGGCAAAGAAGCAGGAAACAGATGCCGAGGCGGCTCTCAGTCAAGATAAGAGCCGCACGTCTAGGCCTTGTATCAGACATTCAGCTTCCCCCGAGACAGCGCCACAATGCTGGCACTGATTCTCTGCTGCGATGACCAATTTCTCTGAGTAATTCTCTGCCTACGCAACAAAGACGTGGTTTGTCACGTTGTGGACTTGGTCCCATTCAGTTTCGGAATTCTTTTTCGCTATGACCAGCCAGCGCAGGAAACCAGAGCCAAAACCAAGACCGAAACAAATTGAGAAGCAAGTTCGGGAAAGAAACGCATGATTTGCGCACTGAAACTTTCCAGGCATAAAGTGCAATAATCTCCCCACCGAACGACACTATTACCTTCAGTTTGTGTTGAACTGGCACAGTGTCGAACTGTTCTTCACTTGTCATTTTGTCTATTTTGAATGTAGTTGTTTGGAAAATTCGTCTCACATAGCTATTGACCTTAAAATTAATACATTTAAATGATAATATTCATGAAGCTGTTTTTCTGTTATTATGTTGATAGAAATACTTGTACATATGCATTGTAGGTCTCAAAACCGAACGCTGGTCATTGCACGACACACACGCGCAAACAAGCAGGGTGATTTTCAGTGTAAATGTAGACCAGCTGAACACGCAGGCTCATTTAAGTCCATCACCTCAAAGAAAAAGAAAGTCTTGTTCTGAAAACGAAAAACAAAACAACAAGCGTGATCGCCTGCTAAGTATGCATCAGTACATAAAACAGTGGTAAAACGTTGACCTATATAAAGCAGATAAACCTAGGCAGTGCTGAGATTGCCGACTCTTCTGCTTGTCTTGTCATCCCCAGCTTGTGGAACTTTGCAAAATAACGAAGTAATGAAAAAATAACGGCGGTACAAAAACACCCGAAAATGGTCAATGAGCAGACACTGCAAAATGGAGACATCGTTTATACTGTGGATGATGTTTGCTGATAAACTGCCTAATGAACAAATTTGAAAGCAAAAAACTAGATTATGTGCGTTATTGCGAGGAAAAAAAAACATGTAAAGACTTTGTACACCTAAGACAGATGAAGAGGTAAGCACAGCAGACTTTAGCGAAGAAGGACGCAGAAAAAGGGCAACGTCAAAGAGAGCCAGGGGATAGAGGGAATTACCAGGAAGAGTTTCCAGAGAGTGGGCAGGGATGCAGTTGAACTGGAGAGCCAGGGATAGAGGAAATTACCAGGAAGAATTTCCAGAGAGTGGGCTGGTATGCAGTTGAACTGAAAGAGCCCTCCGCCTCCCCAGGGTGGCGTTCAGAGTCAATGTTGAAAGACGCAGACCTCGATTGAATTTAAAACTAATCCAAGCAGGCAACAGCTGGTAAGTTTCTTAGTGTCACTTTCAACCTCACAAAGTTTTGCATCTCAGAGAGAGAGAGAGAGAGAGAGAGAGAGAGAGAGAGAGAGAGAGAGAGAGAGAGAGAGAGAGAGAGAGACATCTCAGAGAGAGAGAGAGAGAGAGAGAGAGAGAGAGAGAGAGAGAGAGAGAGAGAGAGAGAACTCGGGCGCAGGCACGCGCGCGAACACGTGCGTCTATATCTGTGTGTATGGTGGGGATGGAGACCTGTGATTTTCCTCTTAAAAGAGACAGGAAGGAGTAAAGAAAAAGACGACAACAGCAAAAGAGACAAACAGAATGGAATGGGAGAAGGGTATAGAGGTAAGCAGTCCACTCATGAAGTTTACAGGCCAACAGACCATAGTGGCCACAGCAAGGCTGGAGGCAAGGTGACAAGAGAGCCATGTGCACATTGAAGTGCCAAGGCTGGTTTGTCAAAGCAAAGAAAGTCACTATTTAAACGCCTGCTCACAAACAAGGTCTGTCATTAATCACAATGGATTCAGACAAAACGATAAATATTATCTTGAAGAAATCAGATGGAATATCTCAGAAAGGGAATGAAGGCAAGACAGAAAATGGGTAGAGAATGTGTTCAATTGACTGTGTTGTTTATGACAATATAAGCCATATAAAGCTGCAAATCCAGATGAAACGAGGAAACAAGACTGCATAAGAAAGACAAAAATGCTGGCTAAAAGAACATTATACGTTTATCCGTCAAGAAAACTAAAACCAGTTATTTGCAATCATATGTGGCCATATAAGATTAAATTTACTGATCACTTTAAAAACTTGAAAAAAAGAGATTGGAGGAACATCTCTGAAGAGAAGACTGACGTGTAGTACTTACGTCTTACAAGTGCAAGTCTCAGCTTTTTACGAGAAGGTGAGTAACCAGCTCATCATATGCTATATTCCATGGTCCAACATCTTCTTTCAAAAGGTATGAGTAGGTGTAGACTGTGTAAGTAACCAGCTCATCATATGCTATATTCCATGGTCCAACATCTACTTTCAAAAGGTATGAGTAGGTGTAGACTGTGTAACCGTGTGTAACGGCCTTCCAGTGACACTGTCACCTCCCGGCGGTTCCCAAGAGCAGATGGGAGGAACTGCTTGAGTCGGACCGGATCTCCTGTTCGGATGTTCGGATCCTCTTGCTAGATCTTTATTTCCACAAAACTTTATTCTTTGAGTTACAGATCGGGGGACATAGAGGACTTAGTCATTGTTTCCATCGTGTTAGACATTGATTCCATTGAGGCCTTCTTGAGAAACACTTAACTGTTTTCCTTGCTTGCATTGGCATCAAAGCCAGGTACCAAAGCAAGAACAGTGTTGTAAATGTCAATTTCTAGAGAGGAAAAGAATTCAAAAACTGGTTGCTTGGATTGTTGCTTGATGTAATGGCCAACAATTGCTTTCAAATCGGCAAAACAGTTAAAAACGATGCTAGTATTGGAAGGCTGTTTTGAGAACCAAAATCCGAGCAGTCAGTTTGGCGGTATTGACAGAACTAACGGAGGAGATGCATTTTGGAAATGGTCGCTTTTCAGCAGCTGACCATAAAGCAGAAGCTGCAATACCTTTGTCAGAGTTAGATCCATCTATGAGTATTTTACGGAATGACGGACATTTTTGACAGAATGCTGTGTACAGGGACTCATATGATGATTTTCGTTTCTTTTTTCTTTCTGCGTACGCAGGCTGATACTCCTGCGGACACTCCCTGTATAGCCAGGCAGTGGAGTTTTGTGTGTATGACCCTTTTTTTATCCCGCCATTAAGGCAGCCATACTCCATCTTCGGGAAGACTATATGATGATGAACTGGTAGAATCTTCACCGAAGAAAGCAAGATTAAAACGGATCTCTGGTGTAATTAATGTCCATGGCAAGTTCTCCAGAAATTTGGAGTCGTCTGAAGTAACTTCAAAATCTATATCTGTATTCTGTATGTAAGTATAGATATGAATCTCAAAAGGAAGGATACAAATGGGTTTCGTATGAGTTTAATATCAAATTTTGTGATAAAAGCTAAAGCCATAAGCAGGGTTTTCATGGACAGAAAACAGTATTAGAGGACAGATAAGGACTTCAAAGAGTTGAAGTAATGTTGTCCTATAAGCGCCCACATTTCTGTGTAATTTGTGTGACTCGAAGACTGCTCAGAGCTTCTGGAAAGAAGTCTTACAGAAATGGTGTCTATGGTTAAAAAATGACTCTGAAACATAGCCCTTTTCACAAATGAATTTATCTAGATGGCAGCAAAGAATTGTCAAATATTACAGAAGTGGATAGACTGTGTTTTGGTGGCACAGAGAGTAAAACAGCTTTTCTTTGTCCACGGTTTGGGTCTGATCTACTCCAGATTTGGTGCCAACGCTGAGCATATGCGTAAGCGCTTCTAGCTGTGTACAATTGTCCTTAAAGCGGCGAAGAATCAGAAGCCTGCCGCACGGACTTAAGAACAGGGCTGATTTTAATGCTGAGAAGAGCAGTTGGTAGAATACTTCCTCTGAGAACATCCAACGCCCGCTCACATGGATATCACAAACTCTGGTGCCCACTGACACATGAAAATTGTCGGCTCGTCTAAAAAGTGTGTGTGTGTGTGTGTGTGTGTGTGTGTGTGTGTGTGTGTGTGTGTGTGTGTATGTGTTTGTGCGTGCGTGTGTGTGTGTGTGTGTGTGTGTGTGTGTGTGTGTGTGTGTGTGTGTGCGTGCGTGCGTGCGTGCGTGCGCGCGCGCGCGCGCGCACGTGTGTGTGTGTGTGTGTGTGTGTGTGTGTGTGTGTGTGTGTGTGTGTGTGTGTGTGTGTGTGTGTGTGGCGCGCGCGCGCGTGTGTGTGTGTGTGTATGTGTGTTTGTATGTGTGTGTGTGTGTGAACAGTGCTATATGACAGATTCCCAGGTAGCATCGAATCTTTTTTTTTTTTTAATTGGCACACATAAAGAAAGTATTTCACTGGACAACAGCGACATTATTTACAAACATCAAACAAAGTCATGTAACATGTCACATAGAGTCCTCATAAATACATCATGACATTTAGAGAAAATACGTTACATAATCATATTTCAGTCTTATTGTTCCATTTGATGCCCAAGGTCACGGACAACATGCAAAAAGAAGGGAATTATA
>CM031603.1:7752679-7755179 GCA_018398815.1 Conus ventricosus | reverse complement strand
GCTGTGTATAATACTGTGGAAATGGTAGAGGCGAACTGTGCTGTGTATAATACTGTGGAAATGGTAGGGGCGAACTGTGCTGTGTGTAGTACTGCTGGAAATGGTAGGGGCGAACTGTGCTGAGTATAATATGTTGGAAATGGTAGGGGCGAACTGTGCTGTGTATAATACTGTGGAAATGGTAGGGGCGAACTGTGCTGTGTGTAGTACTGCTGGAAATGGTAGGGGCGAACTGTGCTGAGTATAATATGTTGGAAATGGTAGGGGCGAACTGTGCTGTGTATAATGCTGTGGAAATGGTAGGGGCGAACTGTGCTGTGTATAATACTGTGGAAATGGTAGAGGCGAACTGTGCTGTGTATAGTATTGTTGGAAATGGTAGGGGCGAACTGTGCTGTGTATAGTACTGTTGGAAATGGTAGGGGCGAACTGTGCTGTGTATAATATGTTGGAAATGGTAGGGGCGAACTGTGCTGTGTATAGTACTGTTGGAAATGGTAGGGGCGAACTGTGCTGTGTATAGTACTGTTGGAAATGGTAGGGGCGAACTGTGCTGTGTGTAGTACTGCTGGAAATGGTAGGGGCGAAGTGTGCTGTGTATAATACTGTGGAAATGGTAGGGGCGAACTGTGCTGTGTATAATACTGTGGAAATGGTAGGGGCGAACTATGCTGTGTATAATACTGCTGGAAATGGTAGGGGCGAAGTGTGCTGTGTATAATACTGCTGGAAATGGTAGGGGCAAAGTGTGCTGTGTATAATACTGCTGGAAATGGTAGGGGCAAAGTGTGCTGTGTATAATACTGCTGGAAATGGTAGGGCGAAGTGTGCTGTGTATAATACTACTGGAAATGGTAGGGGCAAAGTGTGCTGTGTATAATACTGCTGGAAATGGTAGGGGCAAAGTGTGCTGTGTATAATACTGCTGGAAATGGTAGGGGCAAAGTGTGCTGTGTATAATACTGCTGGAAATGGTAGGGGCGAACTGTGCTGTGTATAATACTGCTGGAAATGATAGGGGCGAAGTGTGCTGTGTATAATACTGCTGGAAATGGTAGTGAGCGGCAGCTGAGCCCCAGTCGGGGTGTAGTCCTCATTTATACGTCTTCACACGCAGCTGTCCACCCTCACTGCCCCCCCCCCCCCCCCTTTTTGGGGGGTGGGGGTGGGGGTGGGGGTGCTGTCTGTCATTCAGCATTAGAATGTTTGTGATCGCACAATCATTTGTGTGCTGGTGCGTGCGCGCGCGCGCGCGTGTGTGTGTGTGTGTGTGTGTGTGTTGTGTGTGTGTGTGTGTGTGTGTGTGTGTGTGTGTGTGTGTGTGTGTGCGTGCGTAAGTGCGTAAGTGCGTGTGTAAGTGCATGCGCGCGCGCGCGCGTATGTGTGTGTGTGTGTGTGTGTGTGTGTGTGTGTGTGTGTGTGTGTGGTGTGTGTGCGAGTATGTGCGTGTGGTGGGTGTGTGCGTTGGAAGGTGGGTGGGTGTGGGTGTGTTCATTCTACAAACGATAGCACAGACGGCGTAACCATCAAATGGCTGTTGGATTGTAAGCAGGATTCTTTATTTATATCCTTTGATTTTCCAAAGCAGAGAGAGAGAGAGAGAGAGAGAGAGAGAGAGAGAGAGAGAGAGAGAGAGAGAGAGAGAGAGAGAGAGAGAGAGATGATATTTATTAACGAGCTTGACGAAGAGGTGGTTGCACATAAGATAAAAGTAAACAAGTTAAAACAAGAGGTATAACAGTCATATAACGTACTTGTAATGAAGATTGATATAGACATGCGGTTATTCTTATGAAAAGCCTAACGTTTTATATAATGCCTTAAATGCAAAAAATATTAACGTCGTTTGTAGACATGAAGACACCAACAAGATCAGTGCAGATAAGAAGGCTGCCCATATTGTTTAAGCTCCAATAATTATCCTGAATGTTCCTGATGTCAGGAAAAAGAACAAAAATGTAATTCAATCTCCCATGATTCATTGCACAGTGTAAAATGCAGATCACGACCATAGACAGTTCTGTATCTATGATGATTGACTTTATGAAGTACCAAATCTGAACTTTATTGTTTACAAATTCTTCATGTCTATTCATATGAAGGGTTTAATGGGATTCAAGTTAATGAAAATTACAATAATCCCCATAAAACTCAAACCGTTTACAGTAGTGGATATGTTGACAAAAAAGAATTCACGTCCATTTCCAACTTCTTGAGTAAGCCCAGCGAAACATAACCAATATCCAAAGAACGAAAGATTCACTACAGTCATTCTCTACCATCTAAGTCGTAAAACATATTGTCAGCTTTCCGGGGTATCTTCTGGCTTGCGGTTGTAACAATATTTAGATAAAAGCAGGCACCCCACGTGATTTTGGCTAAAAGCAGACACACCCCACGTGATGTTAGCTAGATGCAGACACACCCCACGTAACTGGCTAAAAACAGACACACCCCATGCTATTTTGGCTAAACGCAGATACACACCACGTGATTTTTG
>CM031603.1:7730179-7732679 GCA_018398815.1 Conus ventricosus | reverse complement strand
TATAAACCATCTTGATGTTTGGACGCTGAAACGCCCTCATCTTTGCGATAGGAAAGAAACACGCCGCCCCCCCCCCCCCCCCCCCCATCATAATTTAGAAGAGAATTTTTATTGCGCGAAACGAGGCGAGAAAGGGTAACGCGTTCTGACCCGTACTTCCACGTAACGACAGAAACGTATCTGGCAGTGAGCTATCTCTTCAGTTCGTTTGTCAGCATCCCCTGGAAGGCTGGATGTAGTCCGCATGGGCTTGAAAGGCATCCTTGCCGCCCCCTCCCTGGAAGGCTGGATGTAGTCCGCATGGGCTTGAAAGGCATCCTTGCCGCCCCCTCCCTGGAAGGCTGGATGTAGTCCGCATGGGCTTGAAAGGCATCCTTGCCGCCCCCTCTTCCCCCACCTTTCTCTCCGCTCCTTCTGTCTCCCACCTTTACTTTTTATTTTTTGTTCTACACTAAAATGGAAAGAGGAAGCACCGTTCTTTTTTTCCTTGTGATTACCTGCCGTTTTGACGTTTTTTCTTTCATACGTCTGGTCTGTTTGAGGTCGCATATCTAAGAAGCATAGCGCTGGTGTCTTTTTTTTCTCTCGTGAGATTATTAGTGTGATATGAGCGCAAGTTATAAGTTTATAGATTTACAGAGGTGAGAGGTTTTTGTTGAAAAGCTCATAACACACGAACGTTTGTGGAAAGACACCCGTATTGCCAAACCTTTGGCGTAAAGACATCACTGTCACCACTTCATTACAGACCACGGTCATACTGTACCATACCACACCACAGAAAACTTACGACCTCAACAACACTGTACCATACCACACTACAGGAAACTTACGACCTGAAAAACACAGCACCATACCACACTACAGGAAACTTACGACCTCAAAAACACTGCACCATACTACACTACAGGAAACTTACGACCTCAAAAACACTGCACCATACCACACTAAGGAAACTTACGACCTCTAAAACACTGCACCATACCACACTACAGGAAACTTACGACCTGAAAAACACAGCACCATACCACACTACAGGAAACTTACGACCTCAAAAACACTGCACCATACCACACTACAGGAAACTTACGACCTCAAGAACACAGCACCACACCACACTACAGGAAACTTACGACCTCAAAAACACTGCACCATACCACACTACAGGAAACTTACGACCTCAAGAACACAGCACCATACCACACCACAGGAAACTTACGACCTCAAAAACACAGCACCATACCACACCACAGGAAATTTACGACCTCAAGAACACAGCACCATACCACACCACAGGAAACTTACGACCTCAAAAACACAGCACCATACCACACTACAGGAAACTTACGACCTCAAGAACACAGCACCATACCACACTACAGGAAACTTACGACCTCAAGAACACAGCACCATACCACACCACAGGAAACTTACAACCTCAAAAACACTGTACCATACCACACTACAGGAAACTTACGACCTCAAAAACACAGCACCATACCACACCACAGGAAACTTACGACCTCAAAAACACTGCACCATACCACACCACAGGAAACTTACAACCTCAAAAACACAGCACCAAACACGTCTTAGCACACAACACTACAGCAAACCTAAACCACATGGTGCAACAAATAAAACACCGAAACACTCTTTAATTCACCTGGCTACCAAAACTTATCACATCACACAACGCAGCACTAAATCACATAACAAACATACTGCATTCTACCACTTTACAGAAAACCAATACTACACCTTACGATAAAAAATACACCAGCAACACCAAACCATATAATAAAATATCATAACATGCCACACTATAGCAAACTCACGCCATAGTATACAAAAAGCAAACCATGCGCGCACACACACACAACACACACACACACACACACACACACACACACACACACACGCACGCACGCACACACACACACACACACACACACACACACACACACACACACACACACACACACACACACACACACACACACACACACACAAGGAAAGGTGCAAGGAATGCAAATGGCTGCACAACTGTAAAGATTCCATTATCTGTAAAAGAGGGATATCATCTTCTGGAGGCAGTCTATAAAAAAGCCAGCCACAATGTCACAACTTTTGACAGTAAAGACTCCTTATTGCAAAAAGGTATTAATAATGAGTCACGAGAAGTTAGCTCTTTATGTTACAGACTAAAACTCAATGCGTTAAAATGCAAACATATAAACGACATTAGGTGTCCCTGTGGAGAGAGAATGTTAACGTTCCATATTTTACTCTATTGTCCGTTCACAAAGCAATATTTGCCCGATTATCCGGCAGTCAAAAACAATACTAAAGATGGCGATCTCAAAGCCATTATTGATGATAAATCACTTCTTGTCACTGCAGCTAAATCTCTTCTTCGGAGTCCAATAGGGACAGCTCTGTAGTTTGCTCGTTTTGAAAATTTTAAAAATTTAAATTATAGGTATTGTTTATTGATGGT
>CM031603.1:7722679-7725179 GCA_018398815.1 Conus ventricosus | reverse complement strand
ACACACACCACACACACACACACACAACACCACACACACATGCGCGCGTGCGCGTGTGCGCACAATCACAGGCATGTGCACGCTTTCAGACACGCACACACAGCTCTTTCTCTGTCTCTCTCTCTCTCTCTCTCTCTCTCTGACAATATTGTGATAGTGAGGAAGCCTGCCCGCGGCAATTGTGCCTGCTCTTTCCTCCAAGATCACTTTCACAAACGAGCCTCCTCCTCTAGAGCAGTTTTCCTCGCGTCCTTCACACTGAACAGTGATTATCTTTTGTTTCCAATTCTCCATCGACACGGGGACAGTGAGCGCCTAGGGCACCGCGCTGTGCGTGGAAACCAAGACAGTTAGCGCATGATGAATGACAAACGGCAGTCAAGCGACCCTTGCTAAAAAACTAAAGCTGGAGTTTTCGTCCAGCACGGAGTTCGTGACAGTGTTGGTAGGGTGATGCAATCAAGTTGTTTTGTGATAAGGAGTGCGGACGCATCTTTATGTGATATGAGAAGGGTACACTATGTTAAGAAAGAAAACAGGACTATGAGAGAGAGAGAGAGAGAGAGAGAGAGAGAGAGAGAGGAGGCTAATTAAACACTCGAATCAGAGGCAGACAAGATAATTACATATCAGTTCAAAAGAAATATACATGGTCACCTTCAACGTTTCTCAAAGCCAGTCACTTTTACTCAGTTGAAAAGAATCTTTTGTGAGGGCAGGATGAAAAGAAAATCTAAACTTTAATGATTTACGCCCCAATAAGGGTAATTTTGTCATGACATGACAAGGATGCACACACACACACACACACACACACACACACACACACGCACACGCACACACACACACACACACACCGCTCGTTCGTACAAGCACACAGAGAGAGAGAGAGAGAGGAGAGAGAGAGAGAGAGAGAGAGAGAGAGAGAGAGAGAGAGAGAGAGAGAGAGAGAGAGACTTGACACTTTGACACTTTGACACTTTAAAATTTTATTGTCATTACCAAGAAAAGGTCTTTTTGACAAGGGGGGTAACAGGACAATAACCTTTTCCTCCTTCTTTCATCACGAGCAGATATTATAGTTAAATCCGGTGTAAATCAACTCAAAGCTTACAAAACATAATAGACGATCCGTTCCTGGATATCATGGTGCATACTAGTACCGTACTAATATTAGAAAAAAGCAAGCTAACAAACAAACCAAAATTGCAAGATTGTAGACTAACTCCACCATCCACTCAAACAAAAGAAAATAATGTTACATCTCTTTTTTCCTTTTCATGTGATGAAAGGAATTATTCATTCATATATCTCTTAAAACACATTATTACGATTGTGACTGTCCTTCATCTGCCTAATTTTCTGTGCTTCTGCAACAAAATTCGCAACTGATTTAATTATTATAAGTTCGTCATCAGATGATAACACAAAACCAACATCTTGTCTTTGGCTAAGTCTAGCTGGAAAAACGAGCGTTTTGCTCGCACTTCGTTGTACGCAGAACAGTGAAATAGAAAGTGTTCTTCATCTTCAGTTATATATCCACATGCAGGACAAGGTGTTTCTGTAGATGCTCCACATTGAAACCATCCATTGTTTGCATTGGACCCTAGCGTTCTTAGCCTGAATCTTGCATAATTTATTCTGTGCCATTTATCTGTTAAGACATTAAGAAACTTTTCTGAATGAAACACGTTTTTAAATGAGAAGAACCATCAATACATGTCTTTACATTTCATATCTGAGAGAGAGCGAGAGAGAGCGAGAGAGAGAGAGAGAGAGAGAGAGAGAGAGAGAGAGAGAGAGAGAGAGAGAGAGAGAGAGAGACTCACGCACACACCGAGCAACGACAACAAACAAGCTTAAGCTAAATCACGAAAGCACACACGAAGTAAAGAGACGTAAATCACCGAACTGACTCACACACTGGCACACCGTTCTATGGCAATTAATCCATAAATCGATTATCAGCATGTGTCGGCAACGAAGAACTTCCGTCTAAGAGGCAGGACGTGTGTGTGTGTGTGTGTGTGTGTTGTGTGTGTGTGTGTGTACAGAAATAACTAAAAAAAAAAGCTGCCCTTTACGTGACAAAACTGAAGATGAAATACACTTTTTGCTGGAATGTCCATCATATCAAGATTTAAGAAATAAGTATATCATGAAATATGTAACAAATGTACACGGACCATTGTTAAAGTTGTTGCTGCAAAACGAGAAAAGGGACGTAATTCGTTCTGTTGCGATGTATATCTTCTATGCCTTGAAGAAAAGAGAAGAATTGTTACTGGGGAGAGAACATTAGGGTACCATATGTTTTCATAAATTTATCTGTTTTACCTTGTTTCGTTGTCGATACGTCTTGTGTATACTTAGGGATCATGATGAAAAAATGTGTATATGTGTGTGTGTGTGTGTGTGTGTGTGTGTGTGTGTGTGTGTGTGTGTGTGTGTATGTGTGTGTGTGTGTGTGTGTGTGTGTGTGTGTGTGTGTGTGTGT
>CM031603.1:7712679-7720179 GCA_018398815.1 Conus ventricosus | reverse complement strand
GGGAAGACAGCCTTGTGTTTGGGTACAGCCTTTCTAGAACTGTGCTTTGTGTGTATGGTCAAGGGGAAGGGGAACGAAGCATGCTGTGTGCTTGAAAGTGAATTTACGGTTTCTGCTTTGAGAAATAATGTAGTTTCTAAGAGCACGCGCAGAACATGATATATTTTAGGCCTTAATGAATGTTTTGTGTGTGTGTGCGTGCGTGCGCGCGTGCGTGCGTGCGTGCGTGCGTGCGTGCGTGTGTGTGTGTTTAAGTGTGTGTTTCTTTTTTGTTATTCAGATGTTGTTGTTGTTGTTGTTGTCGTGCCCTGGCTAAAAGACTCCAGGGATCATCCAAACAGCCGAAGTACTTGAACACTATGGTACAAATGCATCAGCTGGGGATGAGAACATTACGTGTGTGACCGTTTTTGATTACCCCGCCACATGGGTAGCCACACTCCGACTTCGGGGGATTTTAGATAACATGTACTTTAGTGTCACTGGAACGACATTTTGACGCATATAGCTATTTGTCTGTTTTTCATTGTCGATATCAATCCGTCTATCTATCTATCTGTCTGTCTGTCTGTCTGTCTGTCTGTCTGTCTACCCGTCCTCCGCGTCCGTCCATCTGATTTTGTCTACTTGTAAAACATCGTTTCTTTCGTCGACGACTGACCAGAGCTGTTAGTTTTCATTCAGTACTGCGAAGGGAGGCGATGCTGTGATTCGAAGCTGGTCTAAGGGAAATAATTATGATCAAGAGTGGAGTGAGGTAAGAAGAAAGAGGGAGACCAGAGGCATGATGACGCATTAGCATACGGGGCGGACAAAGCCCGTGTTTCCTTTGTGCTATACAGTCACAGGTTGATGCTACAATATTGCAAAGCGAAGCAGTACTGAGTTTTGAAGCTGTTCTACGGGAACTAACTCTGGTCATAGGTAGAGTGATGTACGAGAAAAGAGGGGGCGGGAAAAGAGGGGGCGGGAAAAGAGGGATATAAGATCAAATGAAAGGGAGGGAGACGGAGCAGAGAAGGGGTGGGTAAGGGGTGGACAGTGTGGCGGTTACAGTGGTTGTGGGGTTTGGAATAAGGGGTGGGTAAGGGGTGGACAGTGTGGCGGTTACAGTGGTTGTGGGGTTTGGAATAAGGGGTGGGTAAGGGCAGGACAGTGTGGCGGTTACAGTGGTTGTGAGGTTTGGAATAAGGGGTGGGTAAGGGCAGGACAGTGTGGCGGTTACAGTGGTTGTGAGGGGTGGAATAAGATAACGACTAAAAGAACTGGAAATGTATATACAGGTAGCTGACATTTCACTAACGACTGAAAGAACTGGAAATGTGTACACAGGTAGCTTACATTTCACTAACGACTGGAAGAACTGGAAATGTATATACAGATAGCTGACATTTCACTAACGACTGAAAGAACTGGAAATGTATATACAGATAGCTGACATTTCACTAACGACTGGAAGAACTGGAAATGTATATACAGATAGCTGACATTTCACTAACGACTGAAAAACTGGAAATGTATATACAGATAGCTGACATTTCACTAACGACTGAAAAACTGGAAATGTATATACAGGTAGCTGACATTTCACTAACTACTGGAAGAACTGGAAATGTATATACAGGTAGCTGACATTTCACGAACGACTGAAAAACTGGAAATGTATATGTTACGCTAAATTTGTGAAATTGCCTGTTTCATGAAACGAGCAAGATTTTGCCTGTTTCATGAATCGGGCAGTGAAATTGCGTATTTCATGAAACAAGCAAATGCCTTGCCTGTTTCATGAAACAAGCAAATTTTGATTGCGCGTTTCATGAAACAAGCAGAGAGTAATTTGAGCCTCGGATGCTCAAATAATTCTCTCAAACTCTCTCTCTCACTCGCACACACACTCCCTCTCTCTTTTGTGATCAGTGATCAGTATTCTTCCTGGTTTGTGTCAAGGGGTGAGCAGATAGAACGGAAGTCGGACACTCAAATAAAGTGAGTGCAGCTCAAATTATACGCGTCGCTTTGCTTTGTTGAGTTTGTAGTCGTTGGAGAGTGCTGCGTGTTTAGTCTGTACTTGATCGTCAACATGACATCGCGTATGGGACTGTTCTTACGAGCGGAAAGTGATTGAAGTTCTGAAAAATCAGAAGACTGGCGAAAGACAACCACGGGAGAAACTATCACATTTTAAAAAGTTTTGGTATTTCAAAGTTTGGTGGAATTGAGCAAGTGGTACGTTTGAAAACCGGAAAAGTCATGGTTGCAAAAGAAAAGAAAAAGGATATTATCTCGGCACTTCATTTGGACACAGGTGAGACAAATTTACGTGTACGTCATGTCTCACATATCTCTGGCTGTCTGGGCTGGTGGTGTACGTCATGTCTCACATATCTCTGTCTGTCTGGGCTGGTGGTGTGGTGTACGTCATGCCTCACGTATTTCTGTCTGTCTCGGCACTTCATTTGGACACAGGTGAGACAAATTTAAACTTGAACTTGTCTCCATCTCAAACTGAGTCTGTGTCTGTCTCTCTCTGTCTGTCTCTCTCTCTGTCTGTCTCTCTCTCTGTCTCTCTCTCTGTGTCTCTCTCTCTCTCTCTCTGTCTCTCTCTCTGTCTCTCTCTCTCTGTCTCTCTCTCTCTGTCTCTCTGTCTCTCTCTGTCTATTTTTTTTTTCAAAATGTGGATTTCCGTTAAAATCATTCATGATGAAAGATATTTATTGCTTTAGGTGACAGATTTTGTACTTGCTTTTTCAGGCCACGGAGGGGAAAAAAAGACTTGGAAGAAGGTGCAGGTACATTACGACAACATTACACTTCCAAACGTGAGAGTCTACATCTCACAATGTGAACGTTGCCTGGAAAAGAAACGAAAGAAGGAAACTGTTTCGGGAACTGTGGTTCGTCCTATAACGGTTAAAGATTTAAACGAGCGTGGACAAGTCGATCTCGTTGACATGCAGTCACTCAAAGATGGGTCATATCGTTTCATTATGCATTATCAGGAACACTTAACGAAATTTCATTTCTTGCGTTCTTTGACATCAAAACGGGCGGAAGAAGTTGCTTCGGAACTGCTGAATATCTTCTTGGAGTTTGGCGCGCCAAAAGTAATTCAGTCTGACAACGGCTGCGAGTTTACAGCAGCAGTTATATTGGAGCTGGCATCGCTGTGGAATGATGTCAAGTTAGTTAATGGACGACCGCGACACCCCCAGTCGCAAGGTTCTGTAGAACGAAGCAATGCAACCATGAAGGACGCCTTAACAGCATGGATGCGAGATCACAACTGTCCAAAGTGGTCTGTCGGTATCAGGTTCGTGGAGTGGCACATGAACACATCGTACAGTGAGGCCATTGGAATGGAACCTTTCAAAGCCATGTTCGGTCAGTCAGCGCGTCAAGGACTGAAATCTAAATTGCCTCAAGCATTTTTGGATAGAATCAGAAATGGGATCCTTGAAGAAGATCTGGAAGAGATGCTTCGTGAACAGAATGAGGCCGACGAGACATCACAAAATTCAGCAGCAGAACCTAATGCAGCAACAGAGCTTGATTCAGATGCTGAGCGAGATTCACCAGCAGAGCTTGATTCAGATGCAGAGCGAGATTCATCAGCAGAGCAAAATGCAACAGCAGAGCCTGATTCAGATGCTGAGCGAGATGCAGCAACAGAGCTTGATTCAGATGCAGAGCGAGATTCACCAGCAGAGCAAAATGCAGCAGCAGAGCCTGATTCAGATGCTGAGCGAGATGCAGCAGCAGAGATTGATTCAGATGCAGTGCGAGATGCCGAGCGAAATGCAACAGCAGAGCTTGATTCAGATGCAGAGCGAAATGCAGCAACAGAGCCTGATTCAGTGGCAGAACATGATTCACCAGCAGCGCAAAATGTGCCAGCAGAAGAAGATACTCAAGAGAACTCTCACATCATATTAAGAAAAACTGCAGCAGGAAATTTGCAGAAGCAAGCCAGTCGAATGGTTGCACGGTCAAATCGCAAGTTGAAACCACTGAGCGTTGGAGACAATGTCATCATACCGGTGTCTGAATTTGACAGAGGAAGAGGTGACCCACTTAATCTGCTCGGTGTTGTGTTGGACACAAATGTGTCTGGAAATTTCAAAGTTGGAACGAAAGCTGGAGTTATTCAAGGTTGGCTTGCTCGAACGGCAGTTGAGTTTGTTAAGCACCGCACTTTGTCTCCCTCAGCTGTTCCTTCAAATGAACTGACGGTTAGAAGCGCTGTACGATCACTTTCCATTGGAAACGGACAAGGGTATGTGAGATGCCAATGTCGAGGCATGTGCTTGACCAAACGATGCTCCTGTTTTAAAGCTGGAAATCTTTGCAACAGTGCCTGTCACCCAGACTAACTTGCAAAAACAAGACAGACTAAAGGTTGATCATTATTATTATTATACTCAAAATTTATTTATCTCTTCTTGACACAAACCAGGAAGAATACTGATCACTGATCACAAAAGAGAGAGGGAGTGTGTGTGCGAGTGAGAGAGAGAGTTTGAGAGAATTATTTGAGCATCCGAGGCTCAAATTACTCTCTGCTTGTTTCATGAAACGCGCAATCAAAATTTGCTTGTTTCATGAAACAGGCAAGGCATTTGCTTGTTTCATGAAATACGCAATTTCACTGCCCGATTCATGAAACAGGCAAAATCTTGCTCGTTTCATGAAACAGGCAATTTCACAAATTTAGTGTAACATATATACAGGTAGCTGGCATTTCAAGAACGACTGAAAAACTGGAAATGTATATACAGGTAGCTGACATTTCACGAACGACTGAAAAACTGGAAATGTATATACAGGTAGCTGACATTTCACTAACGACTGAAAGAACTGGAAATGTATATACAGGTAGCTGACATTTCACTCGGTCGGTGTCTTAAAATGCATACACGGTTTTTCAAAGAGTCTCTAAACAGACACGAATACACGCGTGCTTTTTTTCTGTTCAGGCGACTAATTATCAACTCACAACTTTGAACACTGTAGATCTTTTGTCTTGTTTTGTGGAGCCTGATACTGCTTTTGGGTCAGCTGGGATTAAGGTCTTTGTAATCATAAATTATCTCCTGACTAAGCCAAAAATCATTTCCACGGCACAAAATCATCGTGTTACTGATTGTTTGCATTCATGTTTAACCCCCACGTCCCCCAAAGATGGTAGGGCAGACAGGGAGATGACAACAAGGAGAATGGGTTTGTTGGAGGGGGAAAGAGAACCTGTCTGACACCAACCTTTCCCCTACCGGAACGGGTAACACCTGAAGATGGAGAGCAGAATATTAGGTTTTGACTATTGTACATCAGAGAGATCCGAACCTATGACGCCCGATTGCAAACTGTGTTCTTTACCACCGAGCTAACCAGGAACCTGACGTGGCGCTGACTCACGGCGCTATATCCAAAGTGCCCTGCGTCACATCGTGCATGGCATTAGCTGTGCACTTCGGTTGAGGCGGCAAATGCATACAGACTGTGAAAGCTGGGTACGGTAAACAACACGAGGAGGTCTGTCAGATGTGCATCGGATGTTGGCCAAGCCCATCCAAGCAGGCGGCGTTGTCTGAATAATACTCTGCACTAGAACAGGGAGCCGGCACCAAAAAAGCAGTCAAATCTGAGGTGAAGAGAGAGAGAGAGAGAGAGAGAGAGAGAGAGAGAGGAGAGAGAGAGAGAGGAGAGAGAGAGAGAGAGAGAGAGAGAGAGCACGTATTGGCTTTGGCCAAGGTGGGATAATGTCCCAGTGGATAATACTTCCAGTCTACCCCGGGAGCACGCTTTTTTTTTCTCCATCCTTCTACAACACCTCCAGTGGTGGTATGAGTGCAAGACTTTCGTCATAATTATGCAACATGAACCTAGCGCACGTAAACAACAACAACAACAACAACAACAAAAACCCCCCGCCAGCAGTGGGAGGTGCCCTTGGAAAACTAGTGAAAGAAATCCTCTTGGAAGGTAAAGACGTGAGCTGCGAAAACCGAACCTGATGGCGTCTTATTGTAGCATGCACTGCAGTGGGGCGACCAGGTGGAAGAAGGGTTTTTGGGATTTGTTTCGTCAGTTTATAAATCCTTTCGCCGTTTATGCTTTTAAAGAGAAGGCCAGTGTGGCGGTTGGTATCGAAGACTCATATTCTTACAGCGAGAACCCAACGTGAATAATGGACAGAATTAATGTAAAACTGAGTGACAGACTTTTGACTCAATGACACGGGTAGAGAATGAATGTAGTGCCACAGGCAGCTCCACCGTCGGGTCTACCCAGGCAGGCAGCCTGTTGTGTAATGAGAACGCCAAGTGTAAAGCGCTCCGATCTTGCTCTCTAATCGATGATAGACGTTATTTAAGTGTTCTAAAATAATGATGATGATGATAATATATTTACTACTCTTACTGCTGCTACTACTACTGTTACTCTTACTGCTGCTGCTACTACTACTACTACTACATACTACTACTACTACTACACTACTACTACTGCTGCTGCTACTGCTACTACTACTGCTACTGCTACTGCTACTGCTACTACTACTACTGCTACTACTACTACATACTGTTGCTACTGCTACTGCTACTACTTACTACTACTACTACTACTACTACTACTACTACTACTACTACTAACAACAACAACAACAACACAACAAAAAATAATAATATGATGAAATAGCAAATAATGATAATAAAAATAATAATAATAGTGATATTAACAATATTAATAATAATGATAATCGTACAATACAAAAGCAGTCACGGCATTCAATTTTCACTATGTTGAATATAAACGTTATTCTCTAGTATTCTTGGTTGTTGAAAATGATCTTTACGATCTAAGTCCACTAAAAGCTCCCTTCGAAGGATGAGGGTGATCCTATTGTCCACGTGAACTTAGCGGTCCATGGATAGCAGTGCACCAGTCCGCATCCCTCGTCTTATTCACCCATCAAAGGTTTGTTGCTCAATGGCGTTGTATACAGCATCCTCTGGCAAGGAGTAGCGGCCCTTGTAGGTGATCAGCCAGTGGTCACCAGTGCGGAGCTGTCCACAGTTGTGTCCAGCTCTGTGGCTGTGATGACAATGATAGCTGACCAGGAACGTTCACGCGTTCGTCTGATAGACAGTCTCCATCCGCATTCTGTGCAAACAGGTACATGCACTTTAATGCGTACAAACGTCAAAGGAGGTTAGAGAAGTGAAAAAAAAATCACGCATTTCTTTACAGTCTGTAGCCGGCCGTTTTGTCCGACCCGGCCGTTTTGTCCAACCTCGGACAAAACGGCCGGGTCGGACAAAACGGCCGGCTAAAACCCGGCTGTTTTGTCCGACTTTCAATTTTTTGTCGGACAAAACGGCCTGGTTGGACAAAACGGCCGGCTCGATGTAAGCGGCCGTTTTGTCCGATATTTCACTGGCAAAGAAGTATAAATTTGTGGCGTTGTGTCTTTTCTTTTCTTTCTCTTTTTTTTTTCTTTCTGTC
>CM031603.1:7702679-7707679 GCA_018398815.1 Conus ventricosus | reverse complement strand
TTTAACAAGTGTCAAAAAGGAAGCCTGTTACAACGTTGTTCAGATGTACCATTCCATCGTCAGTGGCAGGTATTGACAATCAATTAGGACCGGTGATACATAACATGTCTAAGCATGCCCACATTCATTTCGGTGCGCAGAAATGGAAAGTTATGATCCAAATCAAAACAAATCACATGACTGGCCTGGTTGGAGAAGATTGCGTTGCTCACTTCTGAACAGACAAGAAGCGGAAAGTAAACAGCCTTCAAATCTCCAATCAACACAGCCCGCATCCCGGCCCGCTATCAAGGGCATCGACACACACCGCACGTAGTCAGAAAGATTAAAGGCTAACAAGGTGTCTCAAAGGACCGGAGAGGAATGTTCTGTGAAAACAGTGACAAGATGTAGGGGAGACAAGTGCCCTTCGTTACAGCCTTGGCATTGGGTTATCAGAGGGCACGGGCACCCGTGGAATGCACTTCTCAACGAATCGAACGTTCCATCCGATTCAGTTCACCGAATGGAGAGCCATGATTGATTCGTGTTCAGTCCTACAAGCACAGAGATTTTGGAGAAGAAGACGACTCGTTAAACGTCTATTGTTAGATATGGGGGCACTTGAAGGCCATATTTGCAGGTCTGGGTGCACGTGTAAATGTGCATGTGCATATATGTAAGTATGCAATCACACTCCGCATCGGGTAATTTTGGAATTCAGGTGCAAAACAAGGATGGATGATTAGGCTTGGCAGGGGGGGGGGGGGGGGGAGGGAGGTATGGAAATGGTTGTGTGTTTGGGTGTGGTGGAGTGGGGTGGGAGAGGGGAGAGGAGAGGAAACTGCTGAGAGTTTGGGGCTGGGGGAGGAAAACAATATACAGATACATAACTCTGTTGTGTATATTTTGTTCTCCTCTTATTCCCTCCACCCTCCCCTTATAACCCTGTAAGAAATCTTTGCCTTACCACAGCTTAGAACCGTTTCCCAGGTTTCCACGGTTCTCTAGATGTGTGCCAAGTCCTGGGGTAGTAGATTGTTTCACATGGCCTGGTGTGCTACTTAATGATTTGAAGCACTGGAACATCGGTGACATGATCAGTATGTCTGGTGTTTGGTGTCCTGTAACACATCACTCAGCTCCTGGACATGTCCCTGGTTTACCTCTATAGACGTGGGACCTGACACCTAACTCAGCTCCTGGACATGTCCCTGGTTTAGCTTTATAGACGTGGGACCTGACACCTCACTCAGCTCCTGGACATGTCCCTGGTTCAGCTCTATAGACGTGGGACCTGACACCTCACTCAGCTCCTGGACATATCCCTGGTTTAGCTCTATAGACGTGGGACCTGACACCTCGCTCAGCTCCTGGACATGTCCTTGGTTTACCTCTATAGACGTGGGACCTGCACGGCATCTTCAGAAGAGTACAGTCTACCTGGCTGTGATGTCCATTGTTTAAGGAGTGCCATGTCCACTGCTGGATCCTTTATTCACACCAAAAGCGTTTGCAGGAACCAGAAGTCATTATCTCTGGCAAATTCTAGAGACACAGTCTTCTATCGTTGGTGGTCTGTTTAGAGAAGTTTCAGAAATTCGCCCACTTTCCTGGGGCATTCCAGTCGCCTTGAAGGGTAAGGATGCCATTATCTCTTTTCAACCTTGGTGATGACTGGTTGGAGCTGGGAATAGAACTATTCAAATTTGTCATCATTGTAGACTGATGTGCGTGCACATATCTGCACTGACATGATGTTAAAACATTTGGCTTGCATGTGAATGGTGATGATCCTGTTGGAAACAGACTAGCTTCCATGTGAAATGTTCCCCAGATCTTGTTAACCAAACAGCCTACTTCATGTGCGTCGTATCAGCGGCATGCATTTCGCTTCAGATAGAGGTAGTTAAGCTTAGTTCACACTATGGAAACCGGCATGGAAACAGCCCCAATTTCTTGTTGGGTAACCGAAATCTGCACAGAGAAAACTCACATTACCCCCTTCAACAAACTGCATTACCTCTATCGGATATTCCCGATAGATTTGCCAAGCTGTTTCCTTCCATCTCAGTCTGCAAAAGTTGTTTGGAAATACAGGCCGAGAAGAAACTAGGACACTGACGCTACCGAGTTTCCATATCGTTTCCAAAGTGTGAACAGGTAGGCAACAAAGTTTTTGTACACGAGACTGACTGAAATTGACACACCACACCAGGGGAACATCAACCAATGAAAACTGGCTGCCTTGGGCTGGCTCGCGCGCACAGCGTGAATGGCGCGAAAAGAGCAAAAAAGGGGAGGAGCTTCGCAGTTTCTGTATAATTTCGTCGAGCGTTCACATTGTCGACAGAAACTCCAGTCACATTTATTTATAGACGGTTTCCAAAGCAGTTTCTTTAACGCGCAGACTGCCAGAGTTTCCCACAGTTTCCATAGTGTGAACCTAGCATTAGCAACATGTGCTTTCATTGTAAATCATTATGTAAGTACAGACCAGTGGCTGCCTCTTATTTCGTTGTCATTAAATGGCAACACACTACGTTGTTATCCGCTGTGGTGGTAGGTGAAGGGCTGCCATTTTTCACCCAGAAATGAGCTTGGTCACGGGAATGCCGATGGATGTGTATGTTCAAACCCGACAAATAGAGCTTGATCAAAGTTGTGTTTTGTACATCGCACGTGTGTGGATTCTGGGTACCCTTAAAATATGAAAAGTTGGATGTGTACTCTGACAGCGAACTGTTCTCATATTAGGAGGGAAGTATATGCATACGTTTTGAAGAGTATTTCTCTACCGAAGGGAACCCCCCCCCCTCTCTCTCTCTCTCTCTCCTCTCTCTCTCTCTCTCTCTTTGTCGTGCTTTTTGTACTCCCAGTTCTTAAAGAACAGGGAGTACTTTAGAATGGGAACAAAGAAATGCTGTGTGTGTGTGTGTGTGTGTGTGTGTGTGTGTGTGTGTGTCTGTGTGTCCGTGGTCAAAATGTGTTCCACTCGCTCCAGAAAAAAACTACTGGGTCGATCTTTCTGAAAATTTGTAGGTATGTTCATTATGGGTCAAGGATGATGCCCAACGTTTTAGTTTACCGTTACAGCCGTTACTAACGGCTGTAACGGCCTGTAACGCTTTTTTTCTTTATGGAATATGTCGGAAAGTACTTGGCCGATCTTTCTGAAAATTTGTAGGTATGTTCATTATGGGTCACGAATAATGCCCGATGTTTTAGTTTACCGTTATAACCGTTACTAACGGCTGTAACGGCCTGTAACGGTTTTTCTTCTTTATGGAATATCTCAGAAAGTACTTGGCCGACCTTTATGAAAATTAGCAGGTATGTTCATTTTGGGTCACGGATGATGCCTGATGTTTTAGTTTGCCCCGTTATAGCCGTTACTAACTGAGCGCAATGAGTTGATCCCAAGAATTGCGCTATATAAAATCTATACATTATCATTATTATTATTATTATTATTATTGTAACGGCCTGTAACGGTTTTTCTTCTTTATAGAATATCTCAGAAAGTACTTGGCCAATTTATAAGCGGTTTGGATGATCTTGTGACAAATGGGATCCTCTGTCCATATGTAAGTGATGTAATGCTGAAAATGGATTAAACAACCGTTAAAAACCGTTATTCTGCCGTTATTTCTTATATATAGGTGGATGTTAATGAAATTTGGTATACAGAAAGGCTATCACACACAAATGGCACTTCTATATAGTGTTCCAAAATTTGACCGTTAAAAACCGTTATTCTTGACATATTGTCCAATTTGGATGAAATTTGATATGTACACAGGCTTTAGCCCAGTGAGGACTAAAATACCGGTTTCAAAAGTACATATCGGTTATATAACCGTTAAACCGTTATTTTGCCGTCATTTTTTATATATTGGTGGGTTTTAATGAAATTTTGTATATAGAAAGGTTATCACACACAAATGGCACTTCCATGCAGTGTTTCAAAATCTGACCGTTAAAAACCGTTATTCTTGACATACTGTCCGATTTGGATGAAATTTGGTATGTACACAGGCTTTAGCCCAGTGGGGACTAAAATACCGGTTTCAAAAGTGTATATCGGTTATATAACCGATAAACCGTTATTTTGCCGTCATTTTTTATATATTGGTGGATTTTAATGCAATTTTGTATATAGAAAGGTCACCACACACAAATGGCACTTCCATGCAATGTTTCAAAATCTGACCGTTAAAAACCGTTATTCTTGACATATTGTCCGATTTGGATGAATTTGGTATGTACACAGGCTTTAGCCCAGTGAGGACTAAAATACCAGTTTCAAAAGTGTACATCGGTTAAATAACCGTTAAAACCGTTATTTTGCCTTTATTTCTTATCTCACAAAGCACTTGGCCGATTTATAAGCGGTTTGGGAAACTGGGAGTACGTTTATATGCTTCGCATCTTGTTTTTTTCTCCGCCTGTCTGTCTGTCTGCGTGTCTTCCTCTGCCTCTCTGTCTCCATCTCTGTCAGTCTGTCTGTCAGTCAGTCTGTATGTGTGTCTGTGTGTCTGTCTCTCTCTTCCTCTCCCTCCCTCTCTCTCCCCATCTCTTTCTCTGTTTCTCTGTTGCCTCGTTACGAAGCATTATTAATTACATCACGTGTATGTTCGAGTGCCCTGAAAATAAAGATTTGGGATATTGAGTCATAATAACAGAATGCTACAGGCATCCCTCATTGTTCTATTTCTTCGGAATCTTAGTTGGTAAAGATTCATATAGAATCATGAATTTGTTTTAATGCTGATGCCTAAACTAATCGCTCAGCGTAAGAAAATGGTGTCGCAGTGGCATTGAGTCAATGATTTGTGTGTAGTAGATATCTGTTTGCTTCACTTATTGCAGCGAAATATTCTGACTTTGATTTCCACTCCCCGTATTTCTCCTTTTTTCATCAAAATTTACCATCGGACACTTAGAGGGATTCATGTAATTGTAAATTTATTGTAGCCTTTTGAGGGTGTATTTTATTTTTCTTGACTTGCATTAAACGT
>CM031603.1:7691220-7693720 GCA_018398815.1 Conus ventricosus | reverse complement strand
CACTGGGCTAAAGCCTGTGTACATATCACATTTCATCCAAATCGGACAATATGTCAAGAATAACGGTTTTTAATGGTCAAATTTTGAAACACTATACAGAAGTGCCGTTTGTGTGTGATAACCTTTCTATATACCAAATTTGATTAAAATCGACCTATATATAAGAAATAACGGCAGAATAACGGTTTTTAACAATTGTTTAATCCATTTTCAGCGTTACATCACTTGCATATGGACAGAAGCTCCGATTTGTCACAAGATCATCCAAACCGCTTATAAATTGGCTAAGTACTTTCTGAGATATTCCATAAAGAAGAAAAACCGTTACAGTAATGGCTATAACGGGGCAAACTAAAGCATCAGGCCTCATCCGTGACCCATAATGAACATACCCGCTAATTTTCATAAAGGTCGGCCAAGTACTTTCTGAGATATTTTGTAAAAAGAAAAACCGTCACAGGCCGTTACAGCCGTTAGTAACGGGTGTAACGGTAAACTAAAACATCGCGCATCATCCGTGGCCCATAATGAACATACCTACAAATATTCAGAAAGATCGGCCCAGTAGTGTTGTCTGGAGCGAGTAGAACACATTTTGACTACGGACTCACGGACACACAGACACACAGACACACGGACCTACAGACACACACACAGACACACAGACAGCATTTCTTCGTTCCCATTCTAAAGTACTCCCTGTTCTATAGAACTGGGAGTACAAAAAGGGGAAAAAGAATGAACAGCTGAACGGTTTCACACGGCAGCCACGGTTTTCCATTCCACACTTTATAGTACTCTCCTGTGAAGTAAAGAGAGAACAAGATGTGAAGCATATAAACGTACTCCAGTTTTCCAAACCGCTTATAAATCAGCCAGGTGCTTTTTGAGATAAGAAATAAAGGCGAAATAACGGTTTTAACGGTTATTTAACCGATGTACACTTTTGAAACTGGTATTTTAGTCCTCACTGGGCTAAAGCCTGTGTACATACCAAATTTCATCCAAATCGGACAATATGTCAAGAATAACGGTTTTTAACGGTCAGATTTTGAAACACTGCATGGAAGTGCCATTTGTGTGTGATGACCTTTCTATATACAAAATTGCATTAAAACCCACCAATATATAAAAAATAACGGCAAAATAACGGTTTAACGGTTATATAACCGATATACACTTTTGAAACCGGTATTTTAGTCCTCACTGGGCTAAAGCCTGTGTACATATCAAATTTCATCCAAATCGGACAATATGTCAAGAATCACGGTTTTTAACGGTCAAATTTTGAAACACTATAAGAAGTGCCATTTGTGCGTGATAACCTTTCTATATACCAAATTTCATTACAATCTACCTATATATATATATAAGAAATAACGGCAGAATAACGGTTTTTAACGGTCATTTAATCCATTTTCAGCATCACATCACTTACAAATGGACAGATGCTCCGATTTGTCACAAAATCATCCAAACCGCTTATAAATTGGCCAAGTACTTTCTGAGATATTCCATAAAGAAGAACAACCGTTATAGCCGTTAATAACGGCTATAGCGGTAAACTAAAATATCCGGCATCATCCGTGGCCCATAATGAACATACCTACAAATTTTCAGAAATATCGGCCCAGTAGTTTTGTCTGGAGCGAGTGGAACACATTTTGACAACGGACACACAGCATTTCTTCGTTCCCATTCTAAAGTACTCCCTGTTCTATAAGAACTGGGAGTTAAAAAAAAAAAGATGCGAAGCATATAAACGTACTCCCAGTTTTCCAAACCGCTTATAAATCAGCCAAGTGCTTTATGAGATAAGAAATAAAGGCGAAATAACGGTTTTAACGGTTATTTAACCGATGTACACTTTTGAAACTGGTATATTAGTCCTCACTGGGCTAAAGCCTGTGTACATACCAAATTTCATCCAAATCGGACAATATGTCAAGAATAACGGTTTTTAACGGTCAGATTTTGAAACACTGCATGGAAGTGCCATTTGTGTGTGATAACCTTTCTATATACAAAATTTTATTAAAACCCACCAATATATGAAAAATAACGGCAAAATAACGGTTTAACGGTTATATAACCGATATGCACTTTTAAAACCGGTATTTTAGTCCTCACTGGGCTAAAACCTGTGTACATATCAAAAATTTCATCCAAATTGGACAATATGTCAAGAATAACGGTTTTTAACGGTCAGATTTTGGAACACTATATAGAAGTGCCATTTGTGTGTGACAATCTTTCTATTATACCAAATTTCATTAAAATCGACCTATATGTAAGAAATAACGGCAGAATAACGGTTTTTAACGGTTGTTTAATCCATTTTCAGCATTACATCACTTACATATGGACAGAGGATCCGATTTGTCACAAGATCATCCATGCCGCTTATAAATTGGCCAAGTACTTTCTGAGATATTCCATAAAGAAGAAAAACCGTTACAAGCCGTTACAACCGTTAGTAACGGCTATAACGGGGCAAACT
>CM031603.1:7683720-7686220 GCA_018398815.1 Conus ventricosus | reverse complement strand
AATCACTGGGGTACTACACCTTAGAACAGTTTCCCGGGTTACTCCGCTTCTCTTGGTTGTGTGCCAATACCTGGAGAAGTAGATTGTTCATATGGCTTGAAATGCTATTTAATGGTTTGACGCCTTTGAACATTTACTGGTGTTGTTATTTGGTATCTTGTGGTAATACCTCACTCAGCTCCTGGAAATGCCTGGGTTTTAGGTCTGTAGATGTCATACCAGCATTGGTTCTACAGAAGAGTAAAGTCTATCTGGCTGTGATACGGATTGTTTAAAGAGTGCCATATCCACTGCCGGGGGCCCTTATGCTCATCAACAGCATTGTCAGGAACCAAGTCATTATCACTGGCAAATTCTAGCAGGCATTGGCCTCTGTCGTTAGTCAGTAGAGAAGAGGTCTAGAATTTCCTACAGTTTTCTTGGGCATCTACCACAACCAGGTCATTCCAGTCACCGTGAACGATGAGGATGTCTTACTTATAAACCTTGCTGATGACCAGTTGGAGCCGGGGGTAGATCTCTTCAAGGAGGTCATCATCGTAACTTGATGTGGGTGCATATATGTGCCAAAATATGATGTTTAAACGTTTTGTTGGCATGTGAATGGCAATAATCCTGTTGGAGGCAGGGTAGCTTCCCTTCACAATGATGCTGATGATCTTCGTAGCTAAAACGCCCACTGTATGTACGTGTGTTTTCTCTGCAGTAGTACTGGACATACTCTTCTTCCTTCTGTTCTTCGTCGTTCTTGCATCTCACTTCTGAAGGTATCTTCCATTTCATGGGCCGATTCTTTCAGGTTTCCAGTCTGCCTGAATGTTCTTACATTCCAGGTGGGAAATGTAAGATCGTTCCTTCCACGAATGATCTGTAGTTCATCTTCAGAAAAAATGTGAGTAGTGCCAAGTAATTTCATCAATAATCTTCACTATAGGTCTTTTCATTTTTAGTTTAAAGCATTAGGAATACATAGAACGGTGGTGTCATTGAATAACATCACGTTATGATGTACTAGACTGTGTTGGAAGGGCAGGGGTTATTCTTCACCCTTAAATGAGCTTTGTGATGGTAATACGAGTGGATGTGAATGTATATAACCATGAAGAAACAGAGCTGGATGGGATTATTGTTTTGCACATCGTCGGTACGGCGGATTCCGGGTACTCTGAAGTTTGCTGTGTAATGTTTCAGGGGAATGGCACAGTACTGTGCTGTTGTTTTGTTAGGAGGGAAGTTAATCCATAAGTTTCGAAGATTATTTCCCTACCGAAGGGAACGTCTCTCTTTGTCTCTCTTTGTCTGTTCTTCTGTCTGCCTGTCTGTCTCCCTGTCAGTTTCTGTCTGTCTGTCTGCCTCTGTGTGTGTGTGTGTGTGTGTGTGTGTGTGTGTGTGTGTGTGTGTGTGTGTGTGTGTGTGTGTGTGTGTGTGTGTGTCGCTGTCAGTCTCTGTCTGTCTGTCTGTCTGTGTTTGTCTGTCTGTCTTGTCTGTTTCTGTCTGTTTCTGTCTGTCTGTCTGTCTGTCTGTCTCGCTCGCTCTCTCTCTCTCTTCTCTCTCTCTCTCTCTCTCTCTCTCTCTGTCTCTCTCTCTCTCTCTCTCTCTCTCTCTCTCTCTCTCTCTCTGTTTTGCCTTTTAAGGTGAAGTAAATTACATGTTCGAGTGCCCTAAATCTAAAGATTTGGGATATTGAATAATACAAACAGAATGCCCAGGCAGCCCTCGTTGTTCTATCTTTTTGGGATCTTGGTCGGTGAAAATTCAAATAAAGTTATGGATTTATTGATGTTGATGCCAAAATTAACAATGTTGCTGAGGGAAATAGTGTCGCAGTGGCTTGCAAATCATTAGTTTGTAGTCATTAATAGCTTTTTGCTCCGGTTGCTACACTAACATGTTCTGAGTTTGATTTTCACTCCATCTATTTCTCGTTTTTTTTTCTACCAACTTCACAATCGCCCTAAAATTAGCATGATTATTCTGCTTAATTCGGAGACATAAAGGGATCCCTATAACTTTTAATTAATCATAATCTTTTACTGATGTATTTCTTGACTTGCATCAAAATGAATATGAGTCACGCGAACAAATGTCCACCACTAGCCTGGCATATGAAACATTTTGCGACGTTTTCTGCGCGGAACACTGATGGTAGGGTATGTGTTCCAACTGCACACACACACACACACACACACACACACACACACACACACACACACACACACACACACACACACACACACACACACACACACACACACACACACACACACACACACACACACACACACACACACACACACACACACACACACACAACACACACACACACACACACCACACACACACGCGCACACACACATACACGCACGCACACACTTACACACACACACACACACACACACACACACACACACACCACACCACACACACACACACACACACACACACACACACACACACACACACACACACACATCTTTTCCTGAGGAGTATGTCAGAGTTC
>CM031603.1:7682164-7683620 GCA_018398815.1 Conus ventricosus | reverse complement strand
TGTCTTTTCCTGAGGAGCCTGTCAGAGTTCTGTCTTTTCCTGAGGAGTCTGGCAGAGTTCTGTCTTTTCCTGAGGATCCTGGCAGAGTTCTGAGGCAGCCGACCTCACAATGGAATGGCAGGGGACAGGGAAGGTATTGATGGGCTCATCGGCAACCCTCTCACTGCAATTAACGTGATCTGCATGACGCACTTAGAACTTAGGCAACAGACCAACCAGACTGTCTGTAAGAGGAGGGTCGGCCATCAAACCTCTTCACCATGTCCTTGTCCTTGAAAACTGGTTTGTGGCAGAAGGACAGACATTCACCATCACCTTCAGATTAAGATAAATAAAAGCTTTTCTTCAAGTTAAGCAGTTATTGAAATTATGTGTTTGAGAATTATCAGATCTTTTTGCAACAGAGAGAACCAGTGCCTTCGGCTGGAGCATGACAGAAACAGAAGCTGGAATTACCCGGTTTTGAAATGAAGCGGTTGTCACTATTATGGATTAATTAATTAACATGTAGATTGTTTGATATTTTATTGAAATGATTTTTAAACGTTGATAACAAGCAAACAAACAAAGAACACTTGTCTATACCCATGTTCAAATGGAAACATCAGTAAAGTTTATTAAAGGATAGTGGGACCAGTGGAAATCCCCGCGCTTTGACACTGTCTGGAATCGGACTCCCGGTCTAAACGAAATTAAAGGGCGAGGGAGTGACTTGATTGGCTTGCGTTCAGACCTGGCTCTGCAATCACAGAGGTCTGTAGCTTGCCTCTTTCAGAGAACAAACCTTGTTGGGCCCTGCCTTTGTACGAGAGGAGCCACGGGACAGCTTGTCAATTGATCAGTTTTCAGCATTTCTTCACTTGAAAGACTCCTGGCGAGAATTAGAAGATTTTTGTTTTGTTTCGTGTACAAACACAAAAGGACCATGTTTCCTCTAAACAAAGAGAGCACCCATCTATCACGCAATGTTCCTGATTTAGCTAGACATAGAGAGGACGAAGGACAAAACAACAACAAAAAAACAACCTAGGAAACAAGTCAAACATGCAGTGTGGTTTTCCTGGCTGCAGACTCGACAGAATGGCTATGAATCGATTATTGTGACAAATAATATTCAGTTTTCTATTAATTGCGTCTATCGTGTGATTTCTTTGGTTAGCACGGCAAAACATTCAGCTAACGTTATTTCTTTTGACTGAATAGAATGCCTTCTCAATGGGTCACACTTCCAAAATGTAAACTAATATCTGTAGCACTCTTCAGAATTAACATTTTTGCGCCAGTATTTTCACTTCACTTGTGTCACATTATTGTGCATTTCTTACAATGTGTATCTTACTTTAGCAGTTATTCGAAAAAGAGACATTAGCCTAAGTTAGGAGTACCTTCAGGATGATCACAACCCAATTTTCATCCACTCATCGCAGAATTTGAAAGTGAGGAAAATACAGTCGTC
>CM031603.1:7674664-7677164 GCA_018398815.1 Conus ventricosus | reverse complement strand
CCATATTTTTTGCTTGTCATGTGGAGCAAGATTGTTTAGAGAAAATAGAGGCAGTATAGCACAGATGCAAAACACGGAAAGAATGGGATGAATACGAAGGAAATTCAGATAAAGTAAGCACAGAGGCTTGTCCTGCTTTCACATACACAGAGAACTTCGGAGAGGGGATCGGAATTCTGCCCTCTCTCTAACACTGCCATATTCAGACACTGTGCTGGAAAGTGTAGCTCAAGTGGAAGAACCCAGACTCGAATCATTGTAAAACTTCTGTAAGTTTTGAAGAATTTGCCTTTAACATTTCCTAATAACTAGACCGTTCAACAAAGAGAGCTGGCAGAGAACTGCTGAGAAACGAAGAAAATGGAGAGAAAACTCTCCTACACGATACCCATGGAGAGGTTTCTGAGGAGCCAGAGACCCGAATTTTATAGAGACTCTTACATTGTTAAGAGGGGTGGTATTCACGCGCCTGACTTTTCATTGATTATTGTCACGAGAACAATTTCCCGCCTGGGAAGTTCAGTAAGTCTGCAAAATGTCAGAGACACGTGGCCACGGCCTCTGCTAAGGGGCAGGAAGAACAGGGCAGGCTGAATAGCGTGCATAGACTGAACACATCAAAGAAGAGGGAGATACGAACACATCAAAGAAGAGGGAGATACTTTGAACCTAGAGTGGCATTATCTCTTCCAGTTTTCCTCCATCCACTACTCGTCTCTCCCCTGCTCTCACTCTCAGGGACTAGACTGTCAGCAGAGACAGAATGTTTGCGAAGCTTCAACTTAACAATTTTGGAACTATACGGCAGTAAAAAATACATGAAATCACAAAGAGCGAGTGTGTTCTTTCATTCACTTGTCAGTAAAGGCAATAGGGAGCGCGGCATACGTTTCTCAATCTAGAATTGTGTACAACTAGCGACCAAAGCTTAACAAGTGTGGCTATCACTAACATGCCTATACTGATGCTTAAAGCTCGACCGATGTGTTCCTTTATTTCCATTTTTCCCTCATTCCTGTGTTAATTACAGTGAAGGTCCGAAACAATTCGACAAAGTGGGTTGATGCGACAATTCATTCGTATTCTAGTTGTTTTGTTTGATGCACAGAGTGTGTTGGAGCATTGTAAGGTGTGTTTTTTTTGTGGTGTGGACCTACATTCGTGGGAGAGCGTGAGCGCGGGGTAACTATTCCCGTGGGGAGGGGGAGCGCGGGGTAACTATTCCCGTGGGGAGGGGGAGGGGGAGGGAAGAGAGGGGGCAGAAACGTGGAAGGAAAAGAGTGCTAGAAAGTAGACCTCTCTGTCTGTCTGTCTGTCTGTCTGTCTGTCTGTGTATAACTAGAAGCCTGTGCCAAGGTCGAACGGATCCTGGAATGACTCTGATTCGGACCTGATCACGAATATTTAACAAGCTTGTCTTTAAACCATATTCCATCTATCCAATAGATTTAACAAAATTACGTGTGGTCTTGATTTTCTCTTTTTCGCTCTCCCACCCCCACCCCCCTCCAATCTTGCGGATTACATCCTGGATCTGGTTTTGGTACAGCACCAGGATCTGTTCCAAAACTCGATGGGTTCTCTCTTTGGTCACGTCATAGATGCTGTGCATAGATGTCAATACAAACTACATACCCCTGTTAATTTGATTTGTCCATTGTGTAAAGAAGAGAAACATTTTGTTCTGTGCTGTCCTTTACAAAACGAAATAAGAGAACGTTATATACATTTAAAATACTACAGATTTCCAAGTCTTTTCAGATTATGTTTACTTCTACCTTCAAATAATGAACGAACAACCAGACATCTGTCCATTTACTATACAAATCATTTAAGTTACGATCTGTTCTTGTTTCTTAACGTAAAGCATTGAATCAGTTTTGAACGTGTAAAATATGGAATGATTTCCAGATGCACCCATTCACGGAGGGCAATGGCCTAACATTGTTGAATTAAAATATCGGTATCCGTAATTGATGTGTGTGTGTGTGTGTGTGTGTGTGTGTGTGTGTGTGTGTGTGTGTGTGTGTGTGTGCTTGTGGAGTGTGTGTTGTGTTGGGATATGTAGTCAGGTGGTTGTGTTAGTGTTGGGTGTGTGTGTGTGTGATGTTGTCTGTGTGTGTTGCACTTTAGGCAACAAAAAGGGCAGTCAGTCCCTCACACTTGGATATGCATAAAAGTATCAAAGCGCGGTCGATGTTAGAACTTAAAAATAGAGGTGTTTGTAATTTACACATTCCCTAAAATACAAATTGCAACCACGATTTAATCTTTGTAAAATCTTGCATCATAAAGATCCCACCCTGTAAAGACCACGAAAAGGGGAGATCAAAGCGAGGGGAGAAGTGGTTAAAAGTGAAATCAGTGGCGTTCCGAGATGAAACTTCAAGACATCACAGACTCACACAACATACACACAAACACATTACAGCCATCTCCACACGTCCATCACACACATCACACAAAACCACACTCACAATTCAACAATGGCAACACAATA
>CM031603.1:7669664-7672164 GCA_018398815.1 Conus ventricosus | reverse complement strand
CAGAAAGATCGATGGCGTGGTAGGGTCAGTAAGTGTCTAGTTTCCAGTGGGGAGGCAGACTTGCCGTGGGTCATGAACGGTGCCAATGTTGACAATGGACCGGAAGCTGTGGCAGTTGTGTTGACACAAGACAGCAGAGACTTGTGACTGGTCTGAGACTGCTCCCCAAACGAGGACAATCCTCCATGGATCATTGATTACTCGGCGAAATCATTTCCTTCCATTGAGCGACAATAGCATTAAATAGCAGACCAGATGGTGTCATTTCTGCGTTAGAATATCCAGCGACTAGAACTAATAATGGTTTTGAGTCTGAGGTGGGCCATTATGATTAGGAAAATGGGATGAAAAAGAAGGAAGAATGAATACACAATGATGGTGACGATGAGGAGGTCGGGGATGATTCTTGAAAAAAAAAAACGGAAGGAAGGACGGACAAGACGGAAGAAAAAAATGTTATGTCGACAACGATGAAGATTGCCCTTGAAGAAAATATAGAGACGGTTGGAAAAAGAATGAAATAAAGTAAGGATGGCAATGACAGAGACTGTAAGAGGAGGCAAGAGAGAAAAGCTAAATACAGAGTGCAAGAGGGACAGAAAAAAAGGAGAAGAAGAACAGACGGTTTGGGAAAGTCAGGTATGGTTTTCCTCTTTCATACGTTTTGTTATCCTGCAACAAAATGAACGGCAGGAAGTTGAAGCATCAAATTTACAAATATTTATTTTGATTACGGTCAAAATGTTAGATGTATAAAACTTTACCCGTGATAATAATGACTGACTGATACTAAAATGGTTAACAACGCAGGAATAAAACAAAAGTTAGATGTCTCTACTTGTTTGTCGTTATGACATCGCATCTGCTGAATCTCTCTCTCTCTCTCTCTCTCTCTCTCTCTCTCTCTCTCTCTCTCTCTCTCTCTCTCTCTCTCTCTCTCTCTCTCTCTCTCTCTCTCTCTCTCTCTCTCTCTCTCTCTCTCTCTCTCTCTCTGTCTGTCTGTCTCTCTCTCTCTCTGTCTCTCTCTCTCTCTCTCTGTGTCTCTCTCTCTCTCTCTCTCTCTCTCTCTCTCCTCTCTCTCTCTCTCTCTCTCTCATATGTACACACAAACACTGACGGGCTGGGCATGTGATGCAGACAAAACGTACATAATCTCATCTTGCGGCCGTCGAGGCGCAGGATAAGGACAACACTCGTGTTGACAAGGGGCAGGAAACTGCTGCACTTCTGTTGACACAAGATGGCAAACGCTGATAAATGATTTGACATCTGTCCAAGAAACTGGCGACAATCCCTATGGAACATCAGGTGCTTAGCGAAAGTGATCTCCCTTTGTGGAGAGACTGAGACGCAAACAACAGACTAGATGAGGAAACTTGTATTTAACTATATCCAGCAACCAGTGCACATGAGAGGATGGAGTATGAGGTGGGTGATGCTGATACAGGGAAGAAGAGGATGGAGTATGCGGTGGGTGATGCTGATACAGGGAAGAAGAGAATGGAGTATGCGGTGGGTGATGCTGATACAGGGAAGAAGAGAATGGAGTATGCGGTGGGTGATGCTGATACAGGGAAGAAGAGAATGGAGTATGCGGTGGGTGATGCTGATACAGGGAAGAAGAGAATGGAGTATGAGGTGGGTGATGCTGATACAGGGAAGAAGAGGATGGAGTATGCGGTGGGTGATGCTGATACAGGGAAGAAGAGAATGGAGTATGCGGTGGGTGATGCTGATACAGGGAAGAAGAGAATGGAGTATGAGGTGGGTGATGCTGATACAGGGAAGAAGAGAATGGAGTATGAGGTGGGTGATGCTGATACAGGGAAGAAGAGGATGGACAAGAAGAAAGAAGGATATCATAATGCTGACAGCAATGACAGTGGTCATGATACTTGAAGACAGCAGAGCTGAAAAAAAGGAGGGAAAGAAGTGGGGGGGGGGGGGGGGGGATGGATAATGCCATGTAAACAACAATATTCATTGTTCTTGGGGAAAAAAAGCAGACTTGAAATAGAATGGAATTACGTAAAGATGATGCTGAAGATAACAGGAATGATTTTTGAAGAAGCAAACAAATACGAGAAGAAAGAACTGAAGTATGGAAAAAGGAACAGAGCAGAAAACAAGTAAGGAAAGAGAGAAGGGACGGACTGAAGGACAGACGAAAGGACAGTAAGGAAAGAGAGAAGGGAAGGACTGAAGGACAGACGAAAGGACAGTTTTCGCACGTTAGCTGCAGTTTCCAAATTCTTACCTTCAGCGTTCATCTGCACGTAAACATAGGGAAGGACGAATGATAATCTTGGACTCCATTGAAGCCATGAGGTCAGGGTTTATGTTTATTTGTTTGCTTTGTCCCTCACTGCCACTGTTACATTTTCATTTAAAACATTTTACATCCACGTCGTTAAATCAGTGAGGATGAAAGTATTAAAGATGATGCCATGGAGTTCCATCTTGGTCAGAGACTACGTGACAGGACTGACTCTAACACTTC
>CM031603.1:7649664-7662164 GCA_018398815.1 Conus ventricosus | reverse complement strand
ACATTACACAACAGGGCTGTGTTCTTTGCTTAATGATAATAGACCCCACCTTCATTCATGTCACCACCCCATGCCCCATTCATCCAGTGCAGCAACACATTCTCATAATCAGTGGCCCTGGTCTGGAAATGTGTGCAGCACTCGCCTCCTTTCAGTCATTCGAACGACAGTATCAGGTTGCAGTCTTCTCATTCAATCTCATAATACACTCAGCTTTGGATGGGGGATAACCGAGTCTGAAAACATTCGTAAAAAGATACCTTTTATACGCCTCGATGTATGATATCACAGTCTGCAACTTTGACTCCCTCTCTCTCTTTCTCTCTCTCCCCTCTCTCTCTCTCTCTCTGTCTCTCTCTCTCTCTCTCTCTCTCTCTCTCTCTCTCTCTCTCTCTCTCTCTCTCTCTCTCTCTCTCTCTCTTTCTCTGTCTGTTTGTCTCTCTCTCTCTCTGTGTCGCTCTCTGTCTCTGTCGCTGTCTCTGTCTCTCTCTCTCTCTCCTCTCTCTCTCTCTCTCTCTCTCTCTCTCTCTCTCTCCTCTCTGTCTTTTGTGATTGTGTGTGTGTGTGTGTGTGTGTGTGTGTGTGTGTGTGTGTGTGGTGTGTGTGTGTGTGTGTGTGTGTGTGTGTTGTGCGTTTGTCTCTCTGTCTGTCGTCTTCTCTTCTCTCTCTCTCTCTCTCTCTCTCTTCTCTCTCTCCTCTCTCTCTCTCTCTCTCTCCTCTCTCTCTCTCTCTCTCTCTCTCTCTCACGTCTTCAAAAATAGTTTTGGACCGACACAGCGTACATAATTAAGTGAAAGAGGTAAATGGTCCAAGCCTCGTGTCAAACAGTCACCATGATGAACTCTTTATTCAGGAAATGATTCCGCAGAGGTTTTTTTGTTTTTTGGTCCCACAGTCTTTGTGGCTTCATTGAAATCTCTTTCAGGCTGTTTATTAGAAGGCATCATCTTGGCATCCGATCTAGGGCGTTTTCTCCAACAAACTCGCCGTGCATTGGGAATGTTGTCTGTTACTCCAACAAACTCGCCGTGCATTGGGAATGTTGTCTGTTACTCCAACAAACTCGCCGTGCATTGGGAATGTTGTCTGTTACTCCAACAAACTCGCCGTGCATTGGGAATGTTGTCTGTTACTCCAACAAACTCGCCGTGCATTGGGAATGTTGTCTGTTACTCCAACAAACTCGCCGTGCATTAGGAATGTTGTCTGTTACTCCAATAAACAAACTCGCCGTGCATTAGGAATGTGTCTGTTACTCCAATAAACTCGCCGTGCATTAGGAATGTTGTCTGTTACTCCAACAAACTCGCCGTGCATGGGGAATGTTGTCTGTTACTCCCAAAAAACTCGCCGTGCATTAGGAATGTTGTCTGATACTCCAACAAACTCGCCGTGCATTAGGAATGTTGTCTGTTACTCCAATAAACTCGCCGTGCATTAGGAATGTTGTCTGTTACTCCAATAAACTCGCCGTGCATTAGGAATGTTGTCTGTTACTCCAATAAACTCGCCGTGCATTAGGAATGTTGTCTGTTACTCCAATAAACTCGCCGTGCGTTAGGAATGTTGTCTGTTACTCCAATAAACTCGCCGTGCATTAGGAATGTTGTCTGTTACTCCAATAAACTCGCCGTGCATTAGGAATGTTGTCTGTTACTCTAACAAACTCGCCGTGCATGGGGAATGTTGTCTGTTACTCCAACAAACTCGCCGTGCATTGGGAATGTTGTCTGTTACTCCAACAAACTCGCCGTGCATTAGGAATGTTGTCTGTTACTCCAACAAACTCGCCGTGCATTAGGAATGTTGTCTGTTACTCCAACAAACTCGCCGTGCATTAGGAATGTTGTCTGTTACTCCAACAAACTCGCCGTGCATTAGGAATGTTGTCTGTTACTCCAACAAACTCGCCGTGCATTAGGAATGTTGTCTGTTACTCCAATAAACTCGCCGTGCATTAGGAATGTTGTCTGTTACTCCAATAAACTCGCCGTGCATTAGGAATGTTGTCTGTTACTCCAATAACTCGCCGTGCATTAGGAATGTTGTCTGTTACTCCAATAAACTCGCCGTGCATTAGGAATGTTGTCTGTTACTCCAATAAACTCGCCGTGCATTAGGAATGTTGTCTGTTACTCGAATAAACTCGCCGTGCATTAGGAATGTTGTCTGTTACTCTAACAAACTCGCCGTGCATGGGGAATGTTGTCTGTTACTCCAACAAACTCGCCGTGCATTGGGAATGTTGTCTGTTACTCCAACAAACTCGCCGTGCATTGGGAATGTTGTCTGTTACTCCAATAAACTCGCGTGCATTAGGAATGTTGTCTGTTACTCCAACAAACTCGTCGTGCACTGGGAATGTTGTCTGTTACTCCAACAAACTCGCCGTGCATTAGGAATGTTGTCTGTTACTCCAACAAACTCGCCGTGCATTAGGAATGTTGTCTGTTACTCCAACAAACTCGTCGTGCACTGGGAATGTTGTCTGTTACTCCAACAAACTCGCCATGCATTGCGAATTCTGCAGCAAAACGATAGGGGAAGAGTTTTTGAGGGCGGAGTCTTTGCGCAAGTCCGTATCCATTTGTGAGATTCACTCATTTTCTTCACAAAGAAATTTAATGTACAAAAAGTGTTCAAGGATCTCATAATACATTATTCTTGATGTTACTGTGAAGCATTAGAAGAGTGCAAAAATACTGTACCACAGTCTGTATTAAGGGGACTCCTCTCCACAGAGTCTGCAGCTTCTGTTCCACTCCCCCCCCCCTTCCTCCTCACCTCACTCTCTACCACCCTTTGCCCTCTGTTCTCTCCCCAGCACCATTCTTTCCATTTCCTCCCCGAGTCTGACCTGATGCAGCCCCAGTATCTCAGTCACCAGGGAGCCATACATCATGAGTGAGTTGTCAAAGCGCAGCCCACCGGAGCAGACACTGGCTGCTGGGTCACTTAATGGTAATCAGCGGTGCCTGCTCTGATGTCACTAATGCACGACAATGACTAGTGAGCCCCAAGCCGACAAGCATGACTGTTTAGTACCATAGCTAATGTGACGCAGTAGTGATCTGGGAACCGTGGCTGGGAGGCCGTGGGTTTGATACCTGCGGAACCGTTTGTTTTTAAACGTTGTGTTAACTCGCAGTGCTGGTCATGACAGTTGAGCAACGCTGATCCTTAAGGTGACTGGAACTGAAATAGTTGTTCAGGTCTTCCAGTTTGCAGCCACAGCACAGTCCACTCTGGGTCGGAGCTGACTGGGGCTGAAACATGCCATGAACATGTGATTCTTGTTGGGCGAGAACGCATGAACCCACAATTTTGCGACGTTGACCGCTCAACAAACATACTACAGTATTACACACCAGCCTTTTCCTGGATAGCATTCTTCTTAAAACCGAAAAGGCAGAGGAGTCAAGTTATCACTTTCCGTGGTCACTGTGGAGAAACAATGAGGTTTCGAAATACCGGTATCTGACCAGGAGCTATACGTCAGTGAGGTTCCTCCCCATTCGAGATTGTCTTCCCCTTGGAGACTATAAGCTTGCTGAAGACTCATTTGAGAAGCATTTATTATTCCCAACTTACCCTCTCAAGCACATACTGTTAGTTAGTCAGCATTAACTGCCACTGCAGATATGAATGCTTATCTCCCCCTATTTCTCCACTCTAAGACATAAGAGCAAGTTTTGTTTTATAATATTCTCTCTCTCCTCTCTCCTCTCCTCTCTCTCTCTCTCCTTCTCCTTCTCCTCTCCTCTCTCTCTCTCTCCTCTCTTTCTATATATATATATATATATATATATTATATATATATATATATATATATATATATAATATATTCAATTATAAAATTGAAGATGCGCTTTCTGTTCTCACCATAAGCCCTGTCCTAAGGGAACGCCTGGGAAGATGCTCTTTCTGTTCTCACGATAAGCCCTGTCCCAAGGAAACGCCCGGGAAGACATTTCTGTCCTTACCATAAGCCCTGTCCTAAGGGAACGCCTGGGAAGACATTTCTGTCCTCACGATGAGCCGTGTCCTAAGGGAACGCCTGGGAAGACATTTCTGTCCTCACCATAAGCCCTGTCCTAAGGGAACGCCTGGGAAGACATTTCTGTCCTCACGATGAGCCGTGTCCTAAGGAAACGCCCGGGAAGACATTTCTGTCGTCACCATAAGCCCTGTCCTAAGGGAACGCCTGGAAGACATTTCTGTCCTCACCATAAGCCCTGTCCTAAGGAAACGCCCGGGAAGACATTTCTGTCCTCACCATAAGCCCTGTCCTAAGGGAACGCCTGGGAAGACATTTCTGTCCTCACGATGAGCCGTGTCCTAAGGGAACGCCTGGGAAGACATTTCTGTCCTCACCATAAGCCCTGTCCTAAGGGAAGGCCTGGGAAGACATTTCTGTCCTCACCATAAGCCCTGTCCTAAGGGAACGCCTGGGAAGAGGCTTGCTCTGTCCAGCATGTTGTCTGGCTCTCAATGAAACCACTTTCCTTCTGGTGCCCTGCCTGCCATGTGATCCGGGGCTATTACCTCGTTATCCCCCATGCACTGGAGATTTCAGTCAAACGGTTGGGGAGAAAATCAGGAAATGAAGACTTACCCTGAAGTCCATATATGTGGGTGTATTGCGTGCTGCGCAATGTGTCTCAGTTTATAGTCTTAGCCAAGAGTCTCATTCTAGCCCTATCTGAATGACACTCACCAGGGCATCAGTCAACGTCTAGTGGAAAGAGAGAAGAGAGAGAGAGAGAGAGAGAGAGAGAGAGAGAGGAGAGAGAGAGAGAGAAGAGAGAGAGAAGAGAGAGAGAGGAAGGAGAGAGAGAGAGAGAGAGGAGAGAGAATTGGGGCAAGGGAGTACAAGGCAAGACGGGAGGGAAGTGTGAAGAATGGACTAACTCGTGCGGTGCGAGTTCAACCTGCGCCATTGGTGTTCTAGCTTACTTGCTAGGTGTGTTGTATACTGAGATGAAATATCCAATGACTAGTTCATTTCTCGTGATCAGAAGGAACGTTTCTGAGTGCTTTTTTGTCCTGCAGAGTTGTTGTGGGCTGGGCTAAAAGCAATGAGTGATAGATACATCACAGAACATTATTGTTGTCCGACAGTATGCTAGTGAACGATCTCGGGCCTCTTAACCCATTAATGTCCAATTCCCTTTTCAAAGTGCATTGTGAGTGATGTTGTGGATATTCATCTACAATTAATGTGTATTGCTCTAATTTTGATTGAAACTCTGAAATATCTTATCAGGGCAATAACACGTCGGCGTTCCAAATATGGGACAATGGGCACGAATGGATAGGGTTTTCTGTTTTACAAAGAATGAAGACAAGAACATAAATACTGAAAGTAATGCGCTTTTATTGAAACAAAAATGTAATAATTCTGCTGAAATCAAAAAGATAGAACACAACATGTATCATTTCGTACCAAACTGCTCTTTCGTATCTTCAGAAAATAGCTGAATACAACCGTCAAGGGAAAACACCGTCAGTGGAGAACTGTTCGTTTCATGGTTTTTGTTCTTTCCAGCTGTCATAGTCATTGGTGATTTCAGCACCACAGACACTGTCAAGTGTTTCAGAGTGTGGTACTGCTGGAAGCTTTTGTCATGGAGACCAACTTGGTGCATGACACAGTGGCGCTGGTCTTCTTTCCACATCATGCACATTTCAGGTATGTAGGCCAGCTTGGCACCAGATGGTCAACACGGTCAAACCTGATCTCTAGCAGGACACACTTGTCAAGAAACACTGTACCTCTTGGTCAGCAATGATAAGCTCGGTAGGGTACACTCTGACAATGCCCCTGCAGATACCGAGAAGTTCCAGAGGATTGTGTTTGGCTACCTCTGTGCTCATGTTGAGATGCCAGGCTTGTTGGATGCTAAGATCTAGACAACATGCAAACATGGGTCACACCACTTCTTGGAGCAAAAGACAGTGTTGTACTTCCCCCACATTCTGATCTGTATGGTCCACATCACCCGTAGTGTGATTGTAATGGCGGACCATGAAGGCTGAGGAATGATGACTTGCTTTGACTCAGATCTTGATCATTTCTTTGCTCCCTGAAGGGATGCACTCCAACCTTGCTGGACACAACATTCACCATGTTGTTATGGTTCCAGCAAACAACAATGAGGCCAGTCCTTATGTCAGTTGCAAGGTCATAGGTTCCCATTGCCGTCTTCTGCATCTCCGTCACGTCTCTCACAGGGCGATCCTTAAGGCAACTTGAACGTATTGTGTCTGTATGTGCTATGTTCGTGTCTGTCAGCACGTCCAACCGCTTCAGACCGGTGAATAGTTTGTCGAATGTGAGATGGCAGGAGCGTCGCTCTCCTTCTAGCTCTGCAATGAAATCAGCCACAACCGATGCCCCACCCCAAGGCCTGGTATTCAGCTCGGTGTCCTTGTGCACCTTGCTAGGGCTCAAACTGGACGACGTAGCCTGAGGATGTACTCAGCATCCACATGTTGTAGCTAAATCCGCTTGGTTTGCCTCGTGTGGACTGTTTGCAGCAGCAGATTCCTCCATCTCTTAGGACTGGTTTTCACACCGTGTCTCGGACAGTGACAGTAGCAGGAGTTGATGTCGGTTCAGACAGGAAATGGTATCCTCTTCATCTTCATCTCCACTATTGTCATCGATACCTTCATGCAGTGGAGGTGGTTCAATAAAGATGTCAGTGTCCTCAAAGTCACATTCATCATCCGGCTTGAACACCACTTCATGAACAATTTAAAAAACTGGACAAAGGCAGAAAAAAGAAAACAATGTATCGGTCGATCAATAACTCAATCAATCGTATCTTGTGCTCGTTAAAACAATGAAATGGGTTTGCAATCGATGACACACACTATGAAAACACAAATCATACAGATGTGTATAACCTACACTTCACGGTACTGTACTAAGGCTCTCTCTCCCCCCCTGCTCTCTCTCTCTCTCCTCCCTTCTCTCTCCTCTCTCTCTCTCTCTCTCTCCTCCTCACTCTCTCTCTCTCTCTCTCACACACACACACACACACACACACACACACACACACACACACACACACACACACACCAAACCCCACACACACACACAACACACACACACCACACACACACACACCACACACACACACACACACACACACACACACACACACACACACACACACACGCACAGCACGCACGCACGCACGCACGCACGCACGCACGCACGTACGCACGCACGCACGCACGCCACGCACGCACGCACACACACACACAATCATCACTCACTCACTCACTCACTCACTCACTCATCACACACACACACACACACAAACATAAAAAAGTATGATCAAAAACTCCTACCCTCTCATACCCACCGTCCCGTTTTGGGGGACAGTAGTTCTAACCCACACAGATCAGTACAGATTTAAAATATCACCACACTGACGAAAACTTATTCTGGTGACAATATAATCTCAAGTTTCTATTCTTAGTGTGATACATAAAAAGTGTGTTGAAAAGAAAAAAAATCCTTACCTTTTTCCCTTCTTGTATTTGTGATGCTGCTGACTGCAGATTCTCTGTGCAAATGACAGCCCCACAGTTGAATGAAAGGAGAGCACTAGACAAAGCACTGCCTGCTTGGGAAACGTGATGACCCCTCATCAACAGAAGCAGTTGAGACGCTGTGACACAGATACTTCAGATTTAGATATTGAATTTGTTGCTTCCCAAAAAATGGAACCGTGCGAAAGTAGCGGGTTTTAAGCGTTATTTCTTAGTTTAGCGAAAAAGTTTTACATCCTTAAAGCCTGTCCTTTTCTGTGCAGTTGCGGCGAAAGACGTCCGCTCTGAAAAAAAAAAAAGAAGAAGAAATGGACAGCTCGTTGTCTTCGTATTTTCATTTGATATTACAAATATTTTCGTCAATATTTGTCGGTGTTTAAGTCCGTGTTCTTCTGATACCATTTGACCTAAAATAAAGTACAAATAAACATACAAAGCAAAGTGTAAGGCAAGCAGACAGCTAAACTTTTCACAATAAATTTTCTCTTTTCAGATGTTCCAATAAACAAACAAACACACACACACACACACACAAAACACACACACACACCACAACACACACACACACACACACATTTACTCTCTCACACCCACACACCACAACTCACACCACACACCCCACACACACACACACACACACAACACACACACATGTGCGCGCGTGCGCACGCACGCATGCACGTACATCACCCCTCCCCCTCTCCCCCCCCCCCACACTATTCCCGCAATAACATCAACATGAGAGTGAAAATGTATGCAAACGGAGTTGGGATTATAGTCTTCCTCTCCATCGCGTACCCTCTGTATTACCTTTTCTTCAATGTGTCTTACAGTCATTCCCCCCACGCTTTTCATCTCTCTGTCTTACTTTCTTCAACGTGTCTTACTGTCACCCCCCCACGCTTGCTCCTCTCCTTTTCTTGTGTATTTGAAATCGTGTGAAGAAACATGACATTCATGTAACAAGCAATTTCAATAGAAAAAAAAAATGATTAGGATTCCAAGATTTGCTTGCTTGCTTCATTTACTTCTCCCCCAGTGGACTAGATTGGTTCGGTCATAATCTTCTCATTCACTGCAAGATCGAAGAAAATGATTATATCAGGCACCCAGTCTACACACGGCCGGTAGAGGGCATTGTTATCAAGCGCAGTAAACTTGCCTGATCGCTTGACTCACCCCTACACAAGATCTACCCTCAGTCGTATTGTAATGCTATTTTCCTCAGCTTTGTTTCGTCCTGTGAAGGTCAAAATGAATTACACAGGAAACACCGGAATAATCTATGGCTGCTGCATAATGACAGGAACTGACACTTCACAATTTAAACGAATCAAACCTTAATGTTTGACAGAAGGAATCTCTGATCTTTGAGGTCTTTTAAATAAGGGCTTTCTTTCAAACCCTCACCAGACAAATTTGGCAGGCAAGTTTTGGCAGGGTAAAGTTTTGGCAGGGCAGAGTTTTAGCAGGGTAGAGTTTTGGCAGGGCAGAGTTTTAGCAGGGTAGAGTTTTGGCAGGGCAGAGTTTTGGCAGGGTAGAGTTTTGGCAGGGCAGAGTTTTGGCAGGATAGTGTGTACAGCGTGCTCACCGCCTTGGGTATCTGGCAATGCTCTCTGTCCGAGACCATTGTAAGGTGGAGAAGGGTCCATAACCCAGTATCAGTAAACCGATGACCATACACCTACCCTGTGGAGCTTGACTCAAGACAAAAGGCTGAAGAGAATCCTGACCTCCAACATGCCCGTCTTTCTCATCAAAATGTTAATGTTATGGAAACTAAATTAACTATAACAAATTCTTTAATTTTTCTTCTTTGGGACATGTCAGAGAATTAAAATGAACTTTGGTTTTCTTCGTCATTTGTCACGGAGCCCAACGGGACCATGGGAAACACTGCAGCAATGACACGGGAAATTAGTTTTTCTACCTCGGACAGTTGTGGACAAATGCTTGCTTACAGCAACTCTTCCCGAGTCCCTCAGCTATGTCGTCTGTCTGTCTTTTCTCCCGTTGTTCTGCGGTATTCCTTACTGACTTAGATTTGTGTAAAACTTTTTTTTTTACGCATGAAAAGGAAAGACGAGGTTTTTTTCAGGAGTCTTTGGGGGAGATAATTTCAGTCTCTCCTTCCCTTTTCACGTCCCACCCCCCCCCCCCTACCGCAGCCCCCCCCCACATCTGCGACCATTCCCTCTTTATTCTCACATCCCCACGCCTTTCGTGTTTAGCATTGCCGAACCAAAAAAATGCTCTCTCTCTCCTCTCTCTCTCTCTTCTCCTTCTCTCTCTCCCCTTCTCCTCTCTCTCTCTCTCTCTCTCTCTCTCTCTGTGTGTCAATTATCATCCAATCCGCGCGTCCTTGTTACCATTCCCCTCCCCCCCCCCCCCCCCCCCCCCCCCCCCCCCCCCCACCCCCCCCCCCACCCCCCCCCCCCCCACCCCCCCCCCCCACCCCCCCCCCACCCCCCCCCAGGATACCCCCCCAAACCCCCCCCCCCCCCACCCCAAACCCCCCCCACCCCCCCCCCCCCCCCCCCCCCCCCCCCCCCCCCCCTCCCCCCCCCCCCCCCACCCCCCCCCCCCCCCCTCTCCCCCCCCCCCTTTTTGGGGGTTTTTTCCCCCCCCCCCTTTTGGTTTTGTGGTTGGGTTGGGTTTTGTGTTTCCTTGGGTCCCTTCCTTCCTTCCCCCCCTTCTCTTAACTCTTTTCACAAGCTTGGTTTCCCCTTCTAAAACCCCCCAACCCCCCCCCCCCCCCCCCCCCCCCCCCCCCCCTTTTTTTTTTTTTTTATTTTTCCCCTTTTTTTTTCCCCCCCCCCTTTTTCCTTTTCGTTTTTTTTCTCTTTAAGGGGGGGCACTCCCAAAAAAAAAAAAAACCTCCCGTTTTCCTATTTAACTCCCTACCCTTCTTCAAAAATGAAATCTTAACAACAATAAACCATACTCAAAACATTTGTAACATTAAATCAATGAGCAACTGGGCTCCGTTTAAACCTTTACACATCACATAAGCATCGTTAAAAAAATTTCTAAAAGTGAAACTGAAACCGTTAATCACAATCGAGGGGGGTAAAAATGATTTCAAAAACCTGACAGTTGCAGGAATAACATGGACAGTGTTATTTCCTCACGGAAGACGCACTTAACATGATGTTTGAATTTTTCACTGAGAGCATTATTCTGAATTGTAGGGCCAGGGGGGGGGGGGGGGGGACAGTTTTTCGGTTTTCACACATGGGCTCCCATTGCCGGGAATATAGTTGTTTGCTTTGAAATATCGTCTTTCAGTGAAATTTGCAAAGAACCTCTTAATTTCCCTCACATGATTCCAAAGTTTTTCTTTTTAAGAAAGTTTTTCAAGTGTGTGTGTGTGTGTGTGTGTGTGTGTGTGTGTGTGTGTGTGTGTGTGTGTGTTCGCGTGCGTGGTGCGTGTGTGTGGGCGTGCGGCGTGCGTGCGTGCGTGCGGCAAGCTGGTGTGCGTGCGTGCTCACGGGGCTTGACAGTTCCTGGTTGTTTATAACGGGAAACTTTAAACTTTTCTTTCACCCACCCAGACTTCGTTCTGAACAGTAAAATAAAGGGGAGGGGAATGCCAAACCGCAGAAAAGAGTGAGATGTGTGGTGTGTGTGTGTGTGTGTGTGTGTGTGTTTTGTGTGTGTGTGTTGTGTGTTGTGTGAGAGAGAGAGAGAGGAGAGAGAGGAGAAGAGAGAGAGAGGGGAGAGGAGAGATGAGAGAGAGAGAGATGGAAAAAGGGGAGGGTGGGTTTGGGGGTGTGGTTGGTGGGAAAGGCCCGGGAGGTGGAGAAGAGTGTGAGGACAGGGAAAATAACGCTGCAAAAATTTTGGTCACCCCAGTAAAGAACATCAATTAGAGTGTTCATCTGCCAGGGGGAAAGGGGACGGGACAGCGGAAGTTCGAAAGCAAAATTGATGGAATTAGAAAGCTTCATTTTTGTTCTTCTTTTTTCTAAAAGTTTTGTGCATAGGGGGTTGGGGTGCGGGTGAAGGAAGAGGGTGCGGGGGAAATTTATTTATGAGTTAAAAAAAAAAAAAAGTTTCAGCTTATTTTCATCTTGAAAAAACCAGATTTATAGTCCTGCTTGAGCTTTACGTTTAAAGCGACGACAAAATTACTTCACAAATCAAATTAAAACTTGCAAGTAATTAATTTAAAGGTGCGTGATGCTTTGGGGCGTGCATGAATTCCAGGTGGAAAGAGAGAGAGAGAGAGAAGAAGAGAGAGAGAGAGGAGAGAGAGAAGAAACAGACAGACCAGACAGAAAAGAGTGCGCGCGCGCGGGGGCCCCGCACGTCTGTGTGTGTGTGGTGTGTGTGGTGTGTGTGTGTGTGTGTGTGTGTGTTTTGTCTCTCTCTCTCTCTCTCTTTTCTCTTCTGTATTCTTACACAACACATACCCTCCCCCCATAATTTATATAAAATATATATATATAATATATTAAAATATTATAAATATATATTTATATATTATTAAATCAGAGTTAAAAAAAGCCACTCAGAACCCTTAAATGTGCTCAACCATGTTGGGGCGACCCTACCCTTTTTAAAATAGGATTTTAAAATGGAAAATTAAAAACCCACCCAAATTGTTTCAGCTAAAACATCCTCAGGGAAAACATTTGGCACGCCCGGTTTTATATATTGTGTTTGGGGTGTGAGTCTGTGGTGTTTGGGACTGGGTGCCCGGTTTTTTTTTTTTTTGGGCGCGTTCAGGGGGGACGTGTTACGGAAAGGTGCATTGACAAAGATTTCCATTTATGCTTGCAATTGTTTATCATTTCTACTTTAGAGTTCAGGGATGCTAGGTGGGGTTTACATATCAGCCACTTTTCTGTAGTACATAAGTTGCATTTTTTAGAAATGTTGTTGTATGGTGTTGCTCTTTTTATAATTTTTCCATGATATGTTGTAATCTA
>CM031603.1:7642164-7644664 GCA_018398815.1 Conus ventricosus | reverse complement strand
CAAAATAAAGAGAGAGAGAGGAGAGAGAGAGAGAGAGAGAGAGAGAGAGAGAGAGAGAGAGAGAGAGAGAGAGAGACCAACAAAGCTAAACGAAAACAAAAACACAAATCTCAAATAAATAACCGATCTTGAATTGGATCAAGTTCTCTCTCTCTCTCTCTCTCTCTCTCTCTCTCTCTCTCTCCTCTCTCTCTCTCTCTCTCTCTCTCTCTGCTCAATGATGGATCTACTGAACGGTGGATCTGTCTACATATTCCCGTATTTATACATTCCCGTGTATAGCTATGTTCAATATTCATTTATCAGTATATTCCCTTTGCCCACAAATGTACGGTATGCTCCAGTCCTGCCTGTGTGGTGTCAGACTCAGTGTTCTGCTTATACATGCTCTTCTGCCTGCATGTCTTGGTGTTTTCAGGGTTCTTCAGTGTATGGGTTGCCCATGTCTACATGCAAGCGTTCTCGGTATTCTATGTCCCATGTCTACATGTAAGCGTTCTCGGTATTCTATGTCCCATGTCTACATGTAAGCGTTTCTCGGAATCTCTATGTCCCATGTCTACATGTAAGCGTTCTCGGTATTCTATGTCCCATGTCTACATGTAAGCGTTCTCGGTATTCTATGTCCCATGTCTACATGTAAGCGTTCTCGGTATTCTATGTTCCATGTCTACATGTAAGCGTTCTCGGTATTCTATGTCCCATGTCTACATGTAAGCGTTCTCGGTATTCTATGTCCCATGTCTACATGTAAGCGTTCTCGGTATTCTATGTCCCATGTCTACATGTAAGCGTTCTCGGTATTCTATGTCCCATGTCTACATGTAAGCGTTCTCGGTATTCTATGTCCCATGTCTACATGCAAGCGTTCTCGGTATTCTATGTCCCATGTCTACATGTAAGCGTTCTCGGTATTCTATGTCCCATGTCTACATGTAAGCGTTCTCGGTATTATAGTCCCATGTCTACATGTAAGCGTTCTCGGTATTCTATGTCCCATGTCTACATGTAAGCGTTCTCGGTATTCTATGTCCCATGTCTACATGTAAGCGTTCTCGGTATTCTATGTCCCATGTCTACATGTAAGCGTTCTCGGTATTCTATGTCCCATGAGAACTTGATGCTACATATACCGCCTCTCCCACTCTCCCTCTGTCCCTCTCACACCCTACCCCTACGTCCAACAACCTTCAGTTGGGAGATAGCTTGTCGCTGACAAACGAGAAGGCCGATTTCGTGCGAGTTCTGTCAATATGTCAAGTGTTCACTGATATGTGCAGTGACTAAATAAGGCCTATAGTGACTAGACAAAATAAAAAACAACAAGGTTAACTGGCGAAGTAAAGGAGTGAGGAGGGGGAGGCGGGAGGAGGTGTGCGTTGGAAAGGATGTCATCTTGATACAAAGACACATCAGTGTAGGGAAAGAAAGAGAAGACAGGGCTGCTGAGATGCCTTGGCCAGATATCTGACTAGAAATCTGCTGAGGTTGAAGACTAACCACTTAAGGGACTTCGCTGTGTCTCCAAATGGGAGATAAGACAGAAGACTTTGTCAGGAATAAGGTGAAGACGGAAACCACTCATAGACAGACACTGTAATCTGGCATAGTGGAAGCATACATCCCTCCTCTGTTTCCCTGACTTTCTTTCCAAAACCATCCTGCCGAGCTCAGTGGACTGTGAATGTCCCACAAACTGACCGTAGTTGATGGACTGGACCGGACCAAAGCAACATCACTCCATTGCACACGACTGGGTATTGAAAGCGGCGGGCCTAACATCAGTCATTGCATTTCTTCGACTTACGGTGACTTGAAGCTAAATGGATTGATAAGTGAGCTCTGGTTGTAGCGAACATAACGGATATTGCCTCATCTATCTGCAGCCTCGGGCTAGGAGTTGCTGGGGCCGCGCTGACGCCTTTTCTGACACTGATCTGATTTGATTCTCTACTGCACTGGGAGAGCCGGTCAAGGACAGATCTGTGCACTCCTTGTTGCTGTCCTCCCACCCCTTCTTCTGACAGTCTGTTCTGTATCATCCTATCATGGCTATCTACAGGTCGGCTGTTCTTGAAGGGTGCTTGTTGCGTACAATTGCATCTTTGTTGTAGATCTGCTGTCGTTATTGCCCTCCCCCCTACCACCATCTCTCCACCCCCGCTCTATCCCACACCACACCCCCGATCCCCACACCCACCCCAATTCCACTTTCCAATACCGAGACACCCACCCCAATTCCACTTTCCAATACCGAGACACCCACCCCAATTCCACTTTCCAATACCGAGACACCCACCCCAATTCCACTTTCCAATACCGAGACACCCACCCCAATTCCACTTTCCAATACCGAGACACACCACCCAATTCCACTTTCCAATACCGAGACACCCACCCCAATTCCACTTTCCAATACCGAGACACCCACCCCAATTCCACTTTCCAATACCGAGACACCCACCCAATTCCACTTTCCAATACCGAGACACCCACCCCA
>CM031603.1:7632164-7637164 GCA_018398815.1 Conus ventricosus | reverse complement strand
CCTCAATAGACGTCCTGGCGATCATCTGGTCGGTTAGGTCAGTGGTCATACCAATGGCAGTCTTGGTTATGTCATGGCGGCCAGCCCAGCTTGCTGTCATCTTGGCGATCCTTCTGTCTGCTGCCTCGGGCAGCATGGCTGTGATGATGCCGGTGGCTGTGACGGCGTTCATTCCGATGATCTTCCATACGAGCAAGTGGACGGTGATCGTCGCGACCAGAGCGATACTCGTGCTGGTCTTGTCGCTTGTGGTGTTTGCGTGTCGTGTCGTTCTGGTCGTGTGTGACACCATCTCTGTGCCGTCTGTTGAAGTCCTCTTTGTGGCGTGGTCACGACCACTCTGACTTGGCTGTTGTTCCTCTAATCACTCTGAAATGTCCAACGGCAATCTGCGGAGTCACACGCTCGATGTTATTGACAGCTGTACAGCCACCGTCGCCATGTTCGGCAGGCTGTGTATATAACAGTTACCTGTTGTAGGCGTCTTCCAAGTCACCACTGTCTGGTCATTGGACTGCCAACGCGTCTCCCTTCAATTCCATTTAACACGCAATCATACAGCAGCAGCACTTTAGGAAGGGCGTCCCCTTTACTGTCGCTGTCTTCTGTGTCGCCATCACTACCACTCCCTTTCACTGTCGCCGTCGTCTGTGTCGCCATCACTACAACTCTCCTTCACTGTCGCTGTCGTCTGCGTCGCCATCACCACCACCCCCATTCACTGTCGCTGTCTTGTCGACGTCACTTCCACTTCCCTTCACTGGAACTGTCATCTGTGTCACCGTCGCTACTGCGATGATGAAGAGAATGAAGTCGAAGAGGATGACGATGATATTGATGAAAGTGAAGTCTTCTGTTGTGGTAGAGTCGCCTCAATTGTGGTGACAGTGTGTGTGTTCTTTTCTTCCCCCACCACTTCTGTTCGGTCAGCGTTGCTGGCCGACCTCATGACGTCACTACCGCCAGCGGAGGTCACGTTGGTGCTCTGGTTCTCCGCCGGAAGGAGGAGATTGGGGGGGGGGGGGGGGGTGTTGCTTCATGGAGAGACGGCTTTCTGGCAAAGGAGGGGGGTAAAGAGGAAGACGATGGCAAAGGAGGGGGGTAAAGAGGAAGACGATGGCAAAGGAGGGGGGTAAAGAGGAAGACGATGGGTGATGGAGCCAAGGGAGGACAATGTTGCCGGATGAGGCGGGCACTGGTCATCGTTACCAGATGTTGAGGAGGAAGGGTGGCGTGATGCCCCCTTCCCACCGGCTGCAAAGCCGCCTCCACCTGCCCTCTGTCCTCATGCCCGGCTTTCTCACACTACAATAGTTTTTTTCGGGCGACATGTTCGGGCCACTCTCCAGATCAAGCAATGTGCGGTGTGCGTGGAAGCATGGAAACATTCGCGTGTGAAGAAGCCCGAGATACGTGGCGTGTCCTCTTGCACAGCGTTGTCAGAAGCTTCGGACAATTGTACAGCAATCTCTTCCCCTACACTTTCTGTCCGGCAGACAACTTCAACACACGGTTTGCATGCATATTTATGTGAGCTCTTGGTAAAAAAAAGGAGTAATCGGTATATAGGTAGGCTTGTGTACTCCAAGATGAAGGCCACATTCCATACACGTTAGAATAAGCCAGTGCCATGCACAGGGTCACAAACAAGGCTGGGTCATTGTGTACTCACCCTGCTTCTCCTTGTTTGCTACCGTTTCAGGCACTGTGTTTTCGTCATCATTCACCTTGTCCTCTCCACTGAACTACAGTAATGCTGGTACCCGGACACCCCCCTGGCTTCTCTTTGCTCACACTGCATGTCTCAAGCCATGTGCACCGCTTTAAGGCATCCATGCACTGATAACAAGGTCACACTGCATGTCTCAAGCCATGTGCACCGCTTTAAGGCATCCATACACTGATAACAAGGCCACACTGCATGTCTCAAGCTATGTGCACCGCTTTAAGGCATCCATACACTGATAACAAGGCCACACTGCATGTCTCAAGCTATGTGCACCGCTTTAAGGCATCCATGCACTGATAACAAGGCCACACTGCATGTCGCAAGCCACGTGCACCGCTTTAAGGCATCAGTTCACTGATAACAAGGCCACACTGCATATCTCAAGCCACGTGCACCGCTTTAAGGCATCAGTTCACTGATAACAAGGCCACACTGCATGTCTCAAGCCATGTGCACCGCTTTAAGGCATCAGTTCACTGATAACAAGGCCACACTGCATGTCGCAAGCCATGTGCACCGCTTTAAGGCATCAGTTCACTGATAACAAGGCCACACTGCATGTCTCAAGCCATGTGCACCGCTTTAAGGCATCCATGCACTGATAACAAAGCCGTATTATACGAAGTGAAAGTTGCCGTTTGTCACTGATAACAAGGCCACACTGCATGTCGCAAGCCATGTGCACCACTTTAAGGCATCAGTTCACTGATAACAAGGCCACACTGCATGTCTCAAGCCATGTGCACCGCTTTAAGGCATCCATGCACTGATAACAAGCCGTATTATACGAAGTGAAAGTTGCCGTTTGTCGCCCTACAATAACAGTAGAATGTTGCTTATCGTTTTTGTCACCACGACAATCTGTAATGTTCACCAACTGTTGTATACACGTGAAATATTTCAGTACAAGGTTGGTCACTTTATTCAAGATAAACTTACGGTTGCTGTTGTCTAATCGTCATCCTATAATTGCATGCCCCTCTCGCTCTCTCTCTCTCTCTCTCTCTCTGAGAATTTGTTTTCTTTCATTCTAGCAAATTGTGATTTGAACCGTAGGCGGATGCGGAAATTGTCAATCCAAGAAAAAGACAAAACAGAGTGGGAGAAGGGAGAAGGAGAGCTCGGCGCGGGGAATGCGGGGGGGGGGGGGGGGGGGGGGTGGAGGTGATCGATCGGCATAGGGACTTGAGGAATGGCGTGGATAGGTAAGTGAATGATACAAGCTTCTGTGAGTGAAATTCATAGATGTAAAAGGAATGCCTATTTGTTGCAATGGAGCTCTGTGCAAGGGAGTGGATGGGGCTGAAACAAGGAGAGGCTCAGTGAGCATTCTGTTTTTAACTTCTTTCATAAAGTTTAGACATTCGTTTTCCTAAAAATCATTGAGACATATGTTACTGTATATACAGTAGACGATGCACATACCTTTCCAATGAAATTGTAGCTATGCACAGGGCAGAAAAAACAAATGAATCAAATCCGCGGATAAACAGACCAAAAAATGATAAATCCGACAACCCGAAAGGTAATCGGTCGCGTGACGAATAAACTGCTGAGAGCAGCTGCGAATGAGTTCCAGATAAACTGATTCAGAATATGATTTTTGTAATATGCGTTGAAATTCAGTGACAAACTGAAATATTAGACCTATGACACTCACCTCGCCATTGCCTCAATAGAATTCTGACAAACTTACAACCAGCATTCACTCCTAACATGCCTGTTACTCTCCACTTTCCGTTCTGTATAGTCCAGCCCAGTCCTTAGGCAATTCAAGGCTGACGAAAGTGCTGGAATGGCCTTCCGCATTCACGTGGATACTCAACACGTCATTTGACTTTTGACTAATATTTAATTTAAAAGGGCACACACCATTAATTAACTAGCCAAAGACATTGACCGGCTAAAAACTAGGTAGCTAATTGTCTACTAAGTCTGTATATTAGTATGATTGTGTATGCTCGCGCGCTTGTGTGTGTGTGTGTGTGGGAGAGAGAGAGAGAGAGAGAGAGAGAGAGAGAGAGAGAGAGAGAGAGAGAGAGAGAGAGAGAGAGAGAAGAGAGAGAGATTGTTTTGTAAACCTGCAGCGCACGAATAAATCTTATGCAGTTCGAAACCTAAGATGTGTTGGTTTGTTATCTGTACACAGAGAGAGAGAGAAAAGAGAGAGAGAGCAGAAGAGAGAGAGAGAGAGAGAGAGAGAGAGAGAGAGAGAGAGAGGAGAGAGAGAGAGTTGCCTTCTCTTGTGGAGGATTTACGACATTCTATTCCCCTGGTGATTTGTTCTCTTGTCTTTCTCGAGCACGTGCACGCCACAGAGAGAGAGAGAGAGAGAGAGAGAGAGAGAGAGAGAGAGAGAGAGAGAGAGAGAGGAGCATGCTGTTTTATTGAGAATGTACATCATTCTATGTCCCCTGAAATCTGCTCTGTCGCCTACAGGAAGCAGTGGCCCAGTGTAGAGAGCGCTGTTGTTTCTTCATCCGATTGCCAGTTGTATTTCCTGCACACAGACGATGTAACGTTACTTACAACACATAGGATGGAGGCCTGTTACTTTGTAACATTTCTAAGCAGGCTGAGGACGTGCAGGAAGAGGGTCTTACGTTGATTCTTTAGCATGAAAGAGATGTGGAGAGGGTGGGGGGGGGGGAGATGTGTGAGAAAGAAGTTCAAACGAAGTTATTATAAAACAGACAGAGGAACAAACAGACTTGCACGTGGCTTGCTGTAGTCATGGAAGCAAAGTGCATGGCATGATTGCCTCTGACAAAGAGAAAGCAACTGTGATAGCAGGTTCTTGGTACGGAAACACTCACCTACAAACATCGCCATCCCTTCATCGTCATGAAGTAAGCTTCTATCGCACATTGACTTTCTTGCTTGGATAACGTAGGAACCTGCAGAAAATGTCGAAGAGGGTTGGGGTGGGGGGGGGGGGGGGGGGGGGGGGGGGGGGGGGGGAGGGGGCGGATGCAATAACTAAAATTTACTGACCTGACATATGTTTGGATTCGTTGGAGAACGAAAAAAAAAATAAAATGGATATGCTTGCCAAATGTCCGCTTTTTCGGCACATTTCTACGTCCGGTTTTTTAATGTCTTCTGGTATATTTGAATTCGCTCTCCATCACTGCTACCCCTCCCCTTCATCGCCCTTTGACAATTAAAAGATAAAAAGACAGAAAGAAACGAATAAGTAAATAATCCTGACTGCTCACTGTGTAAAAAAAAATAACGTATTCATCCTTGAAACTCATTAAATTTAAAAAAA
>CM031603.1:7630836-7632064 GCA_018398815.1 Conus ventricosus | reverse complement strand
AGCCTTTTAAAATCTACACATTTTTAGGGTTTATATTTTTAATGAAAAAATGGCGGAAAAAAACAAAAAAAAAACTTTTTTATGTGGGAAAAGGTTTGGATTTTTGGGGAAAAAATAAGAAAAAACACCCCTTCTGCTTCATGCTGTCACAAGGTTAAATTTTTTTCTTTTCTTTGTTTTAAACATTCCTCTTTACCTTCCAAAGGCCCCTATATACAAATAAAAGGCTAAAAGGTTCCAAACCAAAAACAAATGGGTTTTGGGAGAATTTTTTTAAAACGCACATCTCCTTTTTCCCAGGGCGGCTTTTATGTTCAAGAAAAAATTTATAGATAACATAGCATTCTAATCTAATTTGCTAAATAAGGGAAGTATTACTCGCATTCCAGAATTGCCCCCCATAACCCTCAGCCATCGTTTTTAACCTTTAATCTCCTATTTGTATTTTAAAAAAATAGGGGGAACTGGAGATAACCACGGGGGATCAGCATTTTCCAATAAAAATATCTTTTAAATGACATATTAGAACAGGAAATCCTAAGATTTATTCCAAATATATTTACAAAAATGCAGATGGTCCTTTCAAACCAAACTTTAAAAACTAGAAAGTGTTCTCAGCTAATGAAAAAAGTAATTTCCAAAACACTGATTTTGTAAATATATTTTTTGCAGCAGGACAATCGATCCCAAGATAAAAAACACAAAGTCAAAAAAAAAATAAAGGAAATTATGGGGGAACACAAAAAGTGAAACTGCCAAGAAAAGAAAAAAAAAGTCAAGATTTATTGTAAAAAAGAGATCACAATTTTCAAAAGAAATGAAAAAGGCGGGGTAAAAAGGTAGATGTCATAAAAATGCAAAATTGCAGCTTGGAATTTTAAATTTTTTAACTTGAAGTTAAAAATTTATAAAGTTTTGGTAAAGGTGGGGGAACTGAAGCTTGGAAATGGTTAAAATCGCCACAGTACCCTATAATCGGTACATGGCAGTGAACCCAGGGGAAAAAACTTATTTTTAAAAAAATTTTAAAAAATAGAATGATGAAATGACTTTTAAAATCTTTTTTTTTTTTAATTAAAAAATTTCCCAAAAATTTTTGTTTAAAAAAAAAATTTTTTCGTTAGTTAGGTGGAAACGTGTGCTTTTAAAACAAATATGTTAAAAAAAATAGTGGTTTTTTGTAAAAAAAAAAATAAAACGTGAACAATTTTACGCAAGACATGAAAAA
>CM031603.1:7620836-7623336 GCA_018398815.1 Conus ventricosus | reverse complement strand
CTGAGGGCTGCTTCTTCCCCCCGGGAGGGGGCAAGTGGTGGTAAAAGGCAAGACACCGGAGATGGGAAGGGGACAACTGGCCTCAATGGACCCCCCGTCCTCTGACGTTCACTTCAGCTCCGTTCGGTTTCACTGGAGTTCATTCAGCTTCGTTCGGTTTCATGGAGTTCACTTCAGGTCCGTTCGGTTCACTGGGTTTCACTTCAGCTTCGTTCGGTTCACTGGAGTTCACTCAGGTCCGTTCGGTTCACTGGAGTTCACTTAGGTCCGTTCGGTTCACTGGAGTTCACTTCAGCTCCGTTCGTTTACTGGGAGTTCACTTTAGGTCCGTTCGGTTCACTGGGTTCACTTCAGCTCCGTTCGGTTCACTGGAGTTCACTTCAGGTCTGTTCGGTTCATGGAGTTCACTTCAGGTCCGTTCGGTTCATGGAGTTCACTTCAGGTCCGTTCGGTTCACGGAGTTCACTTCAGGTCCGTTCGGTTCACTGGAGTTCACTTCAGTTCAGATCGATTTGGACTGGTTCCGTTCCGTTCGGTTTTGGTTCCGTTTAGAAGCCTCTTATGCCCAATTCATTATCATAGTTCAGACGATTTGATCAACAGAAGATCAATTACAGGACAGCTCGGATTTATATAAACAACAACAACAACAAAAAATAGGTACAAGGCTTTCCCCTGTCTGTCTCTCTGTCTGTGGTCCGTCTGCGTCCGACCGTCCGTTAATCGTTCAGTTCGTTGGTCAGTTGATCACTCAGTCGGTCGGTCCGTACCTCTCTCACTCTGTGTCTCTTTCTCTGTCTGTCTAACTGTCCACCCGTCTGTCTGCACCTCTCTCTCTCTCTCTCTCTCTCTCTCTCTCTCTCTCTCTCTCTCGCTCTCTCTCGCTCTCTCTCTCTCTCTCGTCTCTCTCGCTCTCTCTCTCTCTCGCTCTCTCTCTCTCTCTCTCTCTCTCTCTCTCTCTCTCTCTCTCTCTCTCTCTCTCTCTCTCTTCAAGACATCATACAGAAAGCTGAATTGAATAACTTTATGAAATAATATAATTATGTCCTGCAGTCAATACGACGTTTACGTCGTCAGTGAACAGGGGAAGCTCTGAACGGGGGGAAAGCTCTTCGAATGAGACTATAAACGAGGTTCCGTGTGTGAACGCATACAAAACATCTTGCACACACGTAAAATCCCATCACCAACTTTCGGAAGAGTAGGCCAGTTTGACCGTTGGTATGGATGACACGTTACACATAGCATGCACCCTGCGTGAGAAATGGAAAGAATGAACGAAGTAAGGAAAATGAGTGATCGATATTGAACGATACTGACTGGATAACACGGGAAACGACTGAATGAAGCGCAGCTGGCAGCTCTTCAGTCGGCACTACCCAGGTAGGCAGCCCGTTGTGTAAAACGAGTGTTGATTGTAAAGCGCTTAGAGCTTGGCCTCTAGCCGAGAATAGGCGCTATATAAGTTATTCATTATTATATTATTATTATTATTATTTTATTATTATTTATTATTATTATTATTATTATTATTACTATTATTATTATTATTATTATTATTATTATAATACGCAAAAAAAATATCAAACTGTCATCTTCCTCCAATAAACAATACTGCTGTCATGAGAAACGCAGCAATACATTTTAGACCATTGATAGGATACTGTGGTTCATTTGTCAGTTCTAACACAGAGATTGTAGTAGACAAACACAAACAAACATAGTAGACAAACACAAACAAACAAACGTGTTGAACAGATACAGCTATGAAAATAATACAGAGGATTGAAATTAATGCTTATGTGGTTATCAGATCGACTAAGATAAAATCAACTAATAGCATCAGTTTCACTTATTCATATCCTTCAGGATTTTGTCCAGGAAAAAAACAAATGAAAGCGTGGACAGGTGCGGAAGACAGAAAAAAACGGAACGCCAAAGCCGGAAGCTGGTTACAGTTTTCTCTGACAAAAGACAGCTTACCCAATGCTAATGCAATAAAAAAAATCTTACTCTATAAATAAATGGGGGGAAATGTGCATAGCAGAACAAGAAAAAGAAGACCGACAACATGAACAACAGCGGCAACAAAAATAAAAACAACGGTGTATAACAGGAACTACCGTAGCTATTATCAATGACAACAAAAACAGTCATCGCGCACGCACGCACGCACGCACGCACGCACGCACGCACGCACGCACGCACGCACGCACGCACGCACGCACGCACGCACGCCACACCAACACACACACACACACACACACACACACACACACAACACACACACCACAACACACACACACACACTAACAGCAAAACGGGGCAAGAGGAAGGCAAAGAGAAGGGAAGTAGGAGGAACAAGATGGAGACCGACGAGTCAAAGCTACCAGAAGGTGAAGGACGAAGAGAAGGAGAGAATGAGGAGTCAAGCTGTTTGATCGGTTGATCTTACGACCCGGGAAAACAGGCTGACGGAGTCAGACCTGGGGGGGGTTTA
>CM031603.1:7596848-7612589 GCA_018398815.1 Conus ventricosus | reverse complement strand
AGACAGATGAAAAAAAACATACGTACATACATACATGCATACGTACATACATATATATACATACATACATACATACATACATACATACATACATACATACATACATACATACATACATACATACATATATACATACATACGTACATACATACATATATACAACAACACACCACACGCGCGCACGCACACACACACACAACACACACACACACACACACACACACACACACACACACACACACACACATACACACACACACACACACACACACACACACACACACACACACACACACACACCACACACACACACACACACACACACACACAACAAACACCACGCACACCACCCACGCACGCACGCACGCATCCATGTACTTACACGTGTACTTGCAATCTGTGTGTGCGTGCGTGCGTGCGTGCGTGCGTGCGTGTGTGTGTGTGTGTGTGTGTGTGTGTGTGTGTGTGTGTGTGTGTGTGTGTGTGTGTGTGTATGTGTGTGTGTGTGTGTGTGTGTGTGTGTGTGTGTGTGTGTGTGTGTGTGTGTGTGTGTGTGTGTGTGTGCGGGTGGCAGATAAAAGGAGAGAAACACAATCAGACAATTAGCAACACAGAAAGAAGACAGACAAAAACAGAATTAAATGATTATGAAGAGAAGGAGAAGCAGTAAAACAACAACAACAACAACAACAACAACTACAACAACAACACCAACAACAACAACAGCAAGAGAAGAAGAAGAAGAAGAAGAAGAAGAAGAAGAAGAAGAAGAAGAAGAAGAAGAGAAGAAGAAGAAGAAGAAGATCAGCAGCAGCAGCAGCAACAACAACAATAACAACAAAAGCAATACGGATACGAACGATAAAGACATATCCACCGGCAGAAAGCCAAAAACTAATACTGAAAACACACACACAACACACACACACACACACACACACACACACACACACACACACACGCACGCACGCACGCACGCAGCACGCACGCACGCACGCACGCACGCACGCACGCACGCACGCACGCACGCACGCACACACACACACACACACACACACACACACACACACACACACACACACACTCACACAAAAAGACAAAAAGCAAACAAACAAACAAGCAAACAAAGAATTAAAAAAAAATCAAACTCAGGCCCGGTCGTATCTCTAGGCTCTAAATTCTCTGGGGAATAATGGAGAGGTGGGGGGGGGGGGGGGGGGGGGGCAGAAAAGAAAAGAAAGAGAGAGAGAGAACAAATAAAACAGTGGAAACGGTTTCACATCAGCGAGTTGACAACAGGCCCCAACCCTGATCGTTTCCCGGACCAGCCGGTGGAGCGGGTCACTGAGGGACTGCTTCTCCCAGATCGTTTCCCTGACCAGCCGGTGGGAGCGGTCACTGAGGGCTGCTTCTTCCCCGGCAGGGAGCAAGTGGTGATAAAGGCAAGACACCGGAGAGGAAGGGGACAACTGGCCTCATTGGACCCCAGTCTCTACTGACGTTCACTTCAGGTCCATTCGGTTCACTGCAGTTCACTTCAGCTCCGTTCGGTTCACTGGAGTTCACTTCAGCTCCGTTCGGTTCACTGGAGTTCACTTCAGTTCAGATCGTTTTGGATGGTTCTGTTCCATTCGTTTAGGTTCCGTTCAGAAGCTCTTATGCCCAATTCATTATCGTAGTTATGCCCAATTCATTATCGTAGTTATGCCAACTCATTATCGTAGTTATGCCCAACTCATTATCGTAGTTATGCCCAACTCATTATCGTAGTTATGCCCAATTCATTATCGTAGTTATGCCCAACTCATTATCGTAGTTATGCCCAATTCATTATCGTAGTTCAGACGATTTGATCAACAGAAGATCAATTACCAGGACAGCTCGGATTTATATAAACAACAACAACAACAAAAAACAGGTACAAGGCTTTCCTCTGTCTGTCTCTGTCTGTGGTCCGTCTGCGTCCGACCGTCCGTACATCGTTCAGTTCGTTGGTCAGTTGATCACTCAGTCGGTCGGTCCGTACCTCTCTCACTCTGTGTCTCTTTCTCTGTCTGTCTAACTGTCCACCCGTCCGTCTGCACCTCTCTCTCTCTCTCTCTCTCTCTCTCTCTCTCTCTCTCTCTCTCTCTCTCTCTCTCTCTCTCTCTCTCTCTCTCTTCAAGACATCATACAGAAAGCTGAATGAGAATAACTTTATGAAATAATATAAACGTCAATACACTGAGCATGGACACTTCTGGACATTTGATCTACAGTCAGTAATAATACGCCAAAAATATCAAACTGTCATCTCCTTCCAATAAACATTACTGCTGTCATGAGAAACGCAGCAATACATTCTAGACCATTGATAGGATACTGTGTTCATTTTGTCAGTTCTAACACAGAGATTGTAGTAGACAAACACAAACAAACATAGTAGACAACACACAAACAAACAACAACGTGTTGAACAGTACGGCTATGAAAATAATACAGAGGATTGAATTAATGCTTATGTGGTTATCAGGTCGACTAAGATAAAATCAACTAATAGCATCAGTTTCACTTATTCATATCCTGCAGGATTTTGTCCAGGAAAAAACAAATGAAAGCGTGGACAGGGTGCGGAAGACAGAAAAAAAAAACGGAACGCCAAAGCCGGAAGCTGGTTACAGTTTCCTCTGAACAAAGACAGCTTACCCAATGCTAATGCAATAAAAAAAATGTTACTCTATAAATAAATGGGGGCAAATGTGCATAGCAGAACAAGAAAAAGAAGACCGACAACATGAACAACAGCGGCAACAAAAATAAAAACAACGGTTATAACAGGAACTACCGTAGCTATTATCAATGACAACAAAAACAGTCATCGCGTACGCACGCACGCACGCACGCGCACACACACACACACACACACACACACACACACACACACACACACACACACACACACACACACACACACACCAACAGCCAAACGGGGCAAGAGGAAGGCAAAGAGAAGGGAAGTAGGAGGAACAAGATGGAGACCGACGAGTCAAAGCTACCAGAAGGTGAAGGACGAAGAGAAGGGAGAGAACTGAGGAGTCAAGCTGTTTGATCGGTTGATCTTACGACCCAAGCGGCGACAGCAAACCAGGAGCTGCATTGCTGCCCGAGTCTCCAAGGGGATAGAAGACAGCGGGACGGAGGGACCTGGGACAGAATGAAAGAGGATGATGCTCCGCATCGGTCAATTTCCTGGGTGCTAAGGCTTCTTTCCAAGGTTTACTTACCCGGATAAAAATGGCAGGGGAGTGCATTTAAGGTGGCAACCTGTCGCTCCTCTCTCTCTCTCTCTCTCTCTCTCTCTCTCTCCTCTCCCCTCTCTCTCTCTCTTTCATCGGGGGATTGCTAAGAAGCCAGACAGAGAGACAGAAGGAGGAGGAAAGGGGGCTTAGGAGAAAGAAGGGCGGGGGGTGGGGGGGGTGGGGGTGCGGGGGTTAGAGGAAGGCAAAAGGATGGCGATGTGGTGGAGGGGTAAGAAGGAAATGGGAACGAAGGCAAAAGGACGAGGAGAGAGAGAGAGAGAGAGAGGGGAGAGAGAGAGAGAGAGAGAGGAGAGAGAGAGAGAAGAGAGAGAGAGAGAGAAGAGGGGAGAGAGAGAGAGAGAGAGAGGAGAGAGAGAGAGAGAGAGGGGGGGGGGGGCTAAGACAGAGACAGAAAGACAAACAGACTGACAGACGCAATCGGGTGTAAGTAACAAGTTTGAGAGACAGAGGCGTACGGGTGGACGAAGAGAGGGAGGGAGGAAGAGTTAGAGACATACAGACAGACAGACAGATAGGCAGACAGACATACAGTGAGACAGGCAGTCAGACAGACAGTCAGAAGACAGCAGTCTGACAGACAGACAGACAGACAGACAGACAGACAGACAGACAGACAGACAGACAAGAGATGGTTGAGGCAAGAAGTTTTTGGGAGAGAGAGAGAGAGAGAGAGGGGAGAGAGAGAGAGAGAGAGGGGAGAGGGGAGAGAGAGAGAGAGAAGGAGAGAGAGAGAGAGAGAGAGATGAGGGGAACGAGGGGGAGCAGTTCTCTTTAATGAGGCAAAACTGGGAAAAGCATCACATTTTTTTCCATATATCCGGTCCTCATTAAAGGGGAAACTATGTAGAAATTACAGAAACATAAATGCCAGTTTTTAGAGGCACACTGACAGTGCAAAATGTAGGTGGATGCCTTTCGCCAATAACACAATTCATGCAGATAAAAACAGATACAGCGTTTGACAGCAACACTAACAGTATTCAAACCATCGGGGAGATTTTCAACCTAAAATTCAATCCAAAATGCCTACGGCGATCTGTTTCATTGTATTTTGGTTCAAACTCATGCGATTTGATTCAGACCAGTCAATTAAGTGATTTATACCTTTCTGTATTACAGAAGCTACATCTCCAACTGTAGAATGACTGGCTTTGTACGGCTTTGCCACTTGCAATTTATATACAATGAGAAGAGGATGGGTTCGAAGACAGAGCCTTGTAGAACATTATGAACAGGATAAAGTTTGGACATCTCAGTTACAATTATGCAACGACCAAAGTATTTACCATCCCTTTTTGTTTTGGGACTCCACCATATACTTCTTACACAACAAAAAAGTGAATTATTTAACACCATTTAAAATCAAAATTGGCTATAACAGTGTTGTAAAAAGTAGCCAAGGTTTTCCCCGGTGTCCAGAAATGTGCTTCAAAGTTTATGTCTATTCACAATATTTGTTGTCATCAGCTCCTAAAATGTAGAAAAATAGTATTGGTAACATAATTTTCTTAAAAACCCTGCTCGGTTTCACCGGTAATACATTCGATCCATTTTTAAACAGATTTTTTACCATGGAATTGTACGACTACGGTTTGCATTACTAAACGGTATCCCAAATTTTTATCATTCCTTAAACCTTAGGCCCAGTGTATTATTCAGCATCTCTACCATTACGTCAGTGGAACGACGAAGGGGGTGTTCAGCCCGTTTTCGTGTAATGGCTAAATATGGCATATTCCAATGCTTTTTGATTCAAGTTCATCTGACTTCATAATAAATTATTTAGCCCAGTCAGTAAATTTTTTTTCAGGCAATACAAATGCCCATCCTCAATTTTAGAATGACTGATATTAAATGTTGAGTAACTTGCAAACAAATTCAAAAGGGACATTGTGTGAATGTAGGTACATAATTGTCATGTATTTAGAACACAGGCCGAGGATAGCGCATTGTAGCACACCATTCTGAGAGGAATAAGAAAAGATTGTGTTTATTGTTGAAAACAAAATTCATTAGTATTGTTTTTCACGCAGGTTCATAGAAAGTGTAATTTTACGTTTTTTTTTAGCATCCTATTGTGTATTACTTTGAAAGTTTCAGCAAAAGTATGCAATAATACATACAGTACCCTTACTGTAATTTGTATTGGGAGCTATGACCTGTTCGGATGTTCAGTGTTATGTGGCGAGTAAAATATTCCCTAAACCCAAATGTTTTGGGGTTTGGGGGGGCAAGTTTACGTTCGACAAAATATTCGGGTGTACTTCGTTAAGTATTTTTAACGGTTTTGACTGTGTGTAAAAAAAAGATATGTCTGTAATCTGAACAATTTGGTCAAATTTGTCTGATGTAAGAGACATGGCAAAGCACATTCTAAGCCACTTCAAACTAGTTTTCCCACAAACAAAATTGAAATGCATCTGTTTCAGAAACAAGCTCATTACGAGGACACGAGTACTGCCAATGTCATCCAACAACAGGGAAAATGCTTTTTTTTTTAAAAGAATCACAACACTCTGCACTCCATCGTTAGGTATTAGGGTGGTGTCAAAGTCAGACGACACATTTTTTTTTTAACCATGGGGAAATCTTGCATACATATTTTAAGAACACAACTGTCAGACATTATTTGTGATGCAACTTCCAAAACAGACATGCTCCCCTGAATAGCTTTTTCGTAAATGGCTTCAGTAAGTATTCCATTTCAACTGATTATTGGCATTTCAAAAATATGGAAAGAGGCACCGAGAGGGTATGGCAATCCTAAGACCTAAACTTGTTCATGTGAACGGTGGGTAAATGTGGTATCGATTGTCCCGGGGGGGCAGCATACACAAAACCTGACCGTCTAGCTTTCCACTCCTTGTCAGATCAGATGATATAACAAGTCCGGTAAATACCATTTGCCCTGGAGGAATGGTGGATGTCTTAGGGGTGTGGGGCATGGCTCCGAATTCCCTTAAATCCATTTATTTTTCGGATCTTTTTTTTTCCCGGGGCCCCGGAGAACCTGACCGAAAATTAAGTATGTACAGGTCTAATGGGAAGACTGGCAGTCACCTAAAGAGTTTCGTCCACTTAAAGGGTGAGTTTATGTGAGTGTTGCACCCCACTTCCTGCCAGCACTTCAGGAGTTTTTTCCACTTAATGGGTGAGTTTATGTGAGTGTTGCACACATTCCTAGCCAGCACTTCAAGAGTTTCATCCACTTAATGGGTGAGTTTATGTGAGTGTTGCACACACTTTCCCAGCCAGCACTTCAAGTGTGTGTATCTCCCGGGCCTCGTTGACGGCGGGACATCTTCTTAAAGGTGCGGAGTAATACATCCCGTCATGAAGTCTCAGAGCAGATGGAGCTCTATAGTATTCTTTTCATGATCTCATTATTGATCACCCCCACATCGCTTCATTATTCTTGAGTGTCCTGTACTGTTAGCTAGAAACAAAAGAGAGAAAACTGTTGATTTTTTTTAAAAAAATAAATTCGTTTCTTGTTCTTCATTTTGAGTTGCAAATGGCTGGCGTTTTACGTGGTTTTAGATTTTCGGCTCCCTTGCAACGAACGTGTTCTGAGAACTGTCAAGTGATTTTCTACTCCCTTGCAGGACAATGTGTTTGTTTTGAGAACTGTCAAGTGTGTTTGTTTTTAGAACTGTCAAAGGTGTTTGTTTTGAGAACTGTCAAAGGTGTTTGTTTTGGGGAAACTGTCAAGTGTGTTTGTTTTGAGAACTGTCAAGTGTGTTTGTTTTGAGGACTTGTCAAGTGTGTTTGTTTTGAGGACTGTCAAGTGTGTTTGTTTTGAGGACTGTCAAGTGTGTTTGTTTTGAGAACTGTCAATTGCGTTTGTTTTGAGACTGTCAATTGCGTTTGTTTTGAGAACTGTCAATTGTTTTTGTTTTGAGAACTGTCAAGTGTGTTTGTTTGAGAACTGTCAAGCGATTTTATTTCGCTCAGCATTCTTTTAGCCTCATACCACGGTAATCGATTTTGTTACCTCCCAATTATTCCAGTGAATGTGTGGATGGGGGTCCCTTGCACGCACATTGCAAAGCTTCAGCCATAGACTGAGAATCAAACCCTTACACATACACGCACGCACGCACGCACGCACATACGCACGCACGCACGCGCGCGCCGCACACGCACACCCACCACACACACACACACACACACACACACACACACACACACACACCACGCACGCACGCACGCACGCACGCACACACAAAACACACACACACACACACAAAGAGAGTGAGGGTTGTGTGCAAGCACGTGCATATTCATGCACATAAATGTATAAAGAAAGAGAGAGAAACAGCGCGAGATATAGACAGAAGACCTAAAAAGACAATAATATTCGAATGGGAAAGAATGTGCCACTCGCCGAATATCGTTTAAATTGCGGCATTAAACTGGAACGTTAGTGACCTGTAGTGTATGGTGTCAACACCATGATGGGCCATGACACACGTTGTCCGTTACAACACCATGGCGGGCCATGACACATGTTGTCCGTTAGTGACCTGTAGTGTGTCGTGTCAACACCATGATGGCCATGACACATGTTGTCCGTTAGTGACCTGTAGTGTGTCGTGTCAACACCAATATGGGCCATGAAACCCCAACGTTTTTTTCCTTTTTTTAAAGGGGGCCCCCTTTTTAAGGGATTTTTCCCCGGTTCCCGGGAACCCACCCCCCCCCCCCCCCCCCCCCCCCCCCCCCCCCCCCCCCATGATTTTTTTTCCCCCACCCCCCCCGTTGTCCTTAGTGACCTAAAATGGAAAGGGTGCCCAAAAACCAAATGATGGCCATAAACACATTTTTCCTTTTGCCCTGTAGTGAAAATTTGTCACCACCATAAGGGCCCAAAGACCCATTTTTCCCAAAGAACCTTAGTTTCGTGTAAACCCCCATGTTTCCAAAGACACATTTTTGTCCTTTTTTTTTAACCGGTAAGTGAGGTTTTAAACACCTTTTAAAGGGCCCAAAGAAAACAGTTTTCCGTTATCCCCGTAGTTTCGTGTAAACCACCCAAGAGGGGCCCGACACACGTTGTCCGTTATGACCTGTAGTTTTGGGGGGTCCACCATAAAGGCCAGGGAACCACTTTGCCCCGTTAGTAACCGATGTACGGGGCACCACCTTTAATTGGCCAGGGACACAGTTGTCCTTAGTGACCTGGTGTATCGGTCCCCCACCAAGGGCCATGACACGGTTGTCCTTAGAACCTGGGGTTTTCGGTACCACCCAAGGGCCATGACAAATTTGTTTTTTAAATTGCCTGTAGTGTATGGTGTAAAACCACCAAAAAGGGCCTACACAGGGTTGTCCTTTAGTAACCTTATTTCGTGTCAAACCAAAAAGGGCCCAAAGACACCTTGCCCGGGTTAGGGATTGTTTTGGGGGACCACCAAGGGCCAAGCACTGTTTCCCCAAAAATTAAAAATGGGGAGATTGTCCACCCCCATGTGGGAATTAAACCCCCTTGTGACCTTTTTGACCCCTTCCCCCCCTAAATCCCTCAAAAAAACGGTTAACCTTCAATTTGTAGGTTAAAACTCAAAACCAAACCATAAAAATTTGGTTTTTAAAATGCCCTTAGGAATCTTACCCAAAACCAAAAAAACAGTTTTAAACCAATGTTACCCCTATCCAAAACAACTTGGGCCAAGTCCTGAGGAGGTGAACAAGAAGACAAGGTTTTGGAAAGGCCAAAAAAGGGCCAAAAAGGCCCGAAAAAAAAATTTGGTTTGGGGAAGGAAGGGGGAAGCGTTAAAACCCAACAAAAAATAAGAACACAAGGAAAATAATTTCAAAAACCCCAAACAAAAACCCCACCACCAAAAAACAAAAATAAACCCTTCAATTTCACAACCCCCTTTAAAAAGGGCCATAAATTTGGTTTTTGGGTAAAACCCAAAAAAAACACCTTTTAAATTTCCCTTTTTCTTGACATTTAGGCCAAAATCAAAACCTTTGGCCAAGGGGCAAGGCAAAAAGGCGGAAAAAGGAAAAAAAAATGGAAAAAAGAAAGGGGGAAAGGGGGAAACATCCCAACCCAACCCTGGCCCGCCAAACCTTTTTTAAAAAGAAAAAAAACCCCAAAAAAACACAATCCCCAAAATACAATAATTTTCAGCAATTGCCTGGTTTGTTGCCGTCCGGTTTTGAAATGGGAGGGGAAAGCAGGGAAAAAAATCACCTTTGAGGCTTTTCCAGCAGGGAAAAACGCGGGAGGGGAATCCAAAGGAACCCCCGAGTAAAATGGGGTCCCCCGATCCCAACTTTGTTTTTTGACTTTTTTGGCTTCACAGGGAAAATTAACAAAAACCCGCAAACCCCTTTTTTAAAATAATTTCCGAAAATTTCCTCTCCCGGTTTTCCGCCCTTTTGGGGGAAACGGGGAAAAAGAACAGACCAAAACAGCCAAAACGGACGTGCAGAGGGAAGAGGGAGGAGGGGAGGATGGGAAGGGAAGAGGGGAGGGGAAGGGAAGAGGGGAGGGGGGGGAAAGCAAACCTTTCCTTTGCGTGCCCCCCAGGTGGCCCCAAACAACACCCGTTTTTCCCGGGCGAAAAAACGAAAATTGGGGAAAGGAAGAAGAAAGAAGAAAAAGGAAAGAGAAGAGGGGAAAGGAAAAGGAGAAGGGGGGGGCCTTTTTTTCCCCCATTTCCTGGCAAAAAGACCCGCCCTCGGCTTCCCATATAGAACGGAAAAACCCAATTGGGAAACAAAAGGGGGGAAGGGGAGGGGAAAAAGGGGCAAGGGGGGGGTTTTTGGAAAATTGGGGAATACGAACCCTTTTTCCAACCCCCATTTTCCAGGTTTAAAACCCAGATTTTAAAAAACTAAATGGAATTTGCAAACGGGGGCAAAATTAAAAAAAAAATTGGGGGGGATAAATAATAAATTTTGAAAAAAAGGGGCCCCCCTAAAAGAAAAAAAACAGGCCCCCTTTAAGTTTTCCCTTCCTGTCTCTGTATCTCTCTTTTCCCCCCCTTTCTCCCCCCCCCCTTTTCCCCCCTTTTTTTTCCCTTCCCCTCTCTCTCTCCTCTTCCCCTCCTCTCTCTCCCCTCTCCTCCTTCCTTTTTCCCTCCTCTCCCCCTCCTCTCATCTCTCTCTTCCCCCTTCTCTCTTTTCCCCCCCAAACACGGGGGGTTAAAACACAGAACACAAAGAGAGAGAAGAGGGGGGGGGGGGGGGGGGGGGAGAGAGAGAGAGAGGGGAAAAGAGAGGAGAGGGAGAGGAAGAGAGGGGAAAAGGGGGGTACACGCAAAAAAAGAACGGGGAAAATGGGGGAAAGGCCCAAAACACCAAACGCTATTTTGTATATTTTGCAAACCCCCTGGTAGAAAAATATAAACCCCAACCGCCCCACGAAACACGATGTGGGTGGTCAAATTTTAAATATGCCTCAAAAAATTTTCAGAAACGTGAGATGGGTAAATACTACCTTTTAATAATCTGTGGTTCGAGGGCAAAAGTATGAAGGGGATAAGTGAAAAACAGACAAAAAGAGAGGGGAGAGAGAGAGAGAGAAAAGAGAGGGGAAGAGAGAGAAGAGGGGGAGAGAGAGAAAAGAGAGAAAAGAGGGGGGGGGAGGGGGGAAAAAGAAAGGGGGGGGGGAAAGGGAAGGCAAGAGAGGGGGGCGAGATCATTCGTGTACCCCAAACAAAAAAAGAAGGCACCTGCCTCATTCAGGACAGAAAACCCAAAAGAAGGGGAAGACCCCTAAAGGAGCGAAAGGCATCTAAAAAACAGCATACCCCTTTACGCCAGCTTCTTTTTTTGACCTCCAGGGTTTTTTCGCAAAGGATTTGCTGTCTGCTTCGCCCCAAATGACCGTCAAAAAGGGGCAGGTCAATAGACTGACCACCGAATTTCAGAAAAAAAGGCAGCCCCTGGCAAAAACTGTGATTTTGGAAACACACACACACACACACACCCACCCCACACACAACACACACCACAAAACCAAAACCAACACCACACTCACACCCACACAACACCCCACACACACACACACACACACACAGAAATTTTAATTAAAAAAAGGGGCAATAAAACATGACTAAAAATTAGTTACAAAAAAAAACTTGCTTTTCCCCCGCATTTAATAGTGACTCATTTGCCCCCCTCTGGTAAAAACTAACACAAAAAAAACCCAAAAGAAGAGAGAGAGAGAAGAGAAAGACAGACAGACAAAAAGGGAAGAAATAACAGAAGAGAGATTGAAGAAAAGATAAAGAGGGGGGGGGGGGTCTTAATATACTGGTGGGGGGGGGAAGTGACAAAATAATAATTTACGGGAGGGTGTGTTACACTTTGCATCACCCCGGTAAAGACTTTGCTGCCATGACCAATTTTCTTTAGCACGCCCTTTAAATGTAAGTCCCCTTTTTGGACGTGATTACAGCCTGTCCCCCTTGGGAAAAAAGAGCGCCCCCTCTAAATACAGGATTATATTTTTTTACCTCACTGTTTTTTTTTTTTTTTACTTCAATTGGGACTATAAACACACACACACACACACACACACAAAACACACACCCCACACACACACCCTCACAAAAAACCCCCAACACCCCCAACAAAAACCACACAAAACACACACACCCCACAAATATAAAATATAAATATATATTTTATATTATATATAAAAATATTAAAATTTTTATATATATAAATTAAAAACACACCACACTAACACAGACGGGGACCCATAAAAAATACAGCAAGTGTGGGGGACCTCTCTCTCCTCTCTCTCTCTCCCCCTTTTTCCCTTCCTCTTCTCCCTCTCCTCTCTCACTTCTCTCTCCCCCCCCCCCCCCCCGAACTCGCAGTCAAAATTTAGATTTTAATAATCCCGATGATCAACATACAATGCCCCATTTCGCAGCCCTTTTAAAATGTTTATCAGCCCTGGGGGGTGTCTGTGCAGAATTAGATTCCCCCAACCCCCCAGACTCCCCTTTGGGTCAAACCCTTTTTCCACTACTATCAACCCAAGGCAAGTTAAGAACAGAAAGCAGTCCGAAACTTCAATTTAACTCAGAAAAGAAATGGCGTCGCATAAAACAGAAAAAAAAAAAAAAACAAACAAAAAAAAAAATGAACAATCGATTATCTCTGCATGCTACCAAAACAGGTATATTTTCAAATAATGATTGTTTTTTTTTTTTCTTTTAGAAAAAAAATATTTGGCATCTGATTGGTTTTGTTGCGTAAATGGAAAATTTTTTAACCCGCACAAACCAAAAAAAAAATGGGAAAAGGGGAAGAGAGAGAAGAGAGAGAGAGAGAGAGAGAGAGAAGGGGAAAAAAAGAAAAGGGAAAAAAGAGAGGGAGAGAGAGAGAAAAGAGAGAGAAGAGGGAGAGGGGAAGAGAGAAAAGGAAAGAGAGAGAGAGAGAGAGGAGAGAGAGAGAAGAGAGAGAGGGGAGAAAGGGGTGGGGGAGGCTGCTATAAACCTTTTACATAAAAGGGAATGTATAAAGGGGGGGGGGGGGGGGGGGTTTTTAGTTTGGGGTTTTTTGTTTTCTGTTTGGTTTTTTTTTGTTGTTTTTTGGGGGGTTGTTTTGTTTATTTTTTTTCCTACGCAGGTTGACACTTTCCCCGCACACTCCCTGTATAAACAGGGAGGGGTTAATTACATCTGCCCAACAAAGGGGGTGGAGTTTTTTTTGTATGATCGTTTTTTTTTTCCCCATTTAGGCCCAAACCCAAAATCCATCTTTGGGGGAAATGTATAGAAGTTTACCGGGGACACTCCGTATTTTTTGCATTCACGGACCTTTCGGAAGAAACGCCAAGAACGAAGACCCGAAGGGGGTAACTGACAGAGAAACCCCTTTTTTGACACGGAAAAGGGCCCGGGAGGGGGTTTCGGGGAAAGGGGGGGGGGGGGTAGGAAAAACACCGCCCAAAATCCTTTTTGGGAAAATTGGTCCCCAATTGTCCCAAACCCTCAAGAAACAGAAATTTTAAAACGCATATATAAAACATTATGGCAGATTTTTACAAAGGGGGTGAACTTTCTCCCTTGGTTTTGGGTTTTTGCGTTATTCGTTGATCAATCTTTACTTTGTTTTGTGCCCTCCCCAAATACAGCCCTTTTTGGAAACCTTTTTTTGGTTCCACGAATCTCCCCCGGGCCCTTACCCGGGGGAGGGGCATTTCCGGGGAGTGAAAGTCTGGTGAGCTTGTTTTCCCAAACAAAGAGGAAATGTCCCCTAAACCCCAAAAGCATCCATTTTGGGAAAAACTTTTAATACACACCTGGGGACTTTTTCGCTAAAAAAAGAGGCAGTTTCACTATCACAATGGCAAAACCCTTTTTGAAATCTTTTAATAAACGGTTTAAAAACACCACTCGGAAAAACCATGGTTTTTTTAGTGTGAACAGGGTCATTTATTTCCTCGTTGAAATAGTAATGGGCACTTTTCAAAGGGGATTTTGGCGCCAGTGGGTTTTTACTGAACTAGCTCTAAAGGGGAAAACTTTTTTTTTTATAGCGGAAAATTCCCGGGGGTTTCCCCAGGGTTTCCCGGCCGCGGTAAAACGGGCCGCCCAAGTAAAAATCCAATCCCGACTTTTCCCAAAAACTGAACTGAGTGTTCATCCTTAGCCTTCCACCGGTAATGTTCATGTGTGCTGGTCTCCCACCGGTAATGTTCATGTTTGCTGCTGATTTTCTGACTCCTCTTTCTAAGGAGAGTCTGAAGACGGTTTGTTTTCCGCAGTGGTCCGAAATGGGATTTGCCAACTTGTTGTCGGTCAGCTTGTTCTCGTTTTATTGTATTGCCGTTTGCGTCGATTGCTGCTTGTAGTATTTAAAGCTGTTGTTATCTCTAGTGACCAGAATGCATTGCCTATTTTGTCCATTTGTAATTCTTACCTTGACTTTCTGGTCATCTACTACGATGGTAATCAATGAATATGTGATTGGCTCTGGGTGCTGACTTCTTCACAAGTACCACGCATCCTCCTGTAGACTTGCCGTTCCTGTGTTGTCTCAAACATGGCATCCACTCATACTGAGGCGTTTACCGCCCTTCAGATGAGTCTCCTGTAAGCAGGCGACATCAATGCTTTTCTGCTGGAGCCTTTCTCCGTGTGGCATTTTGTTGTTGAAAGTTCCTTCTGTGTTCCGCTGCAAGAAGTTGACATTTTCCTTTGCGTTATATTCTGTTTATAGGAACATGGAGAGAGAGAGAGAGAGAGAGAGAGAGAGAGAGAGAAGAGAGAGAGAGAGACAGAGAGAGACAGAGAGAGAGGAGACAGAGAGAGAGAGAGAGGAGGGGGACGGAGAGAGGGAGAGAGAAAGAGAGAAGAGAGAAAGAGAGAGAGAAGAGAGAGAGAGAGAGAGAGAGAGAGAGAGAGAGAGAGAGAGAGAGAGAGAGAGAGAGAGAGAGAGACCGTGACAGAGACCGTGACAGGACCGTGACAGAGACAGGAACCCAAACAGGCAGACAGGCTGGTTGATGCAGACAATTTCCAACACAGTTCTGCATTTGGCAACACTGACAGCGAATTCTACTGCACTCCTGGCAGAAGGAATGCAAACATACCACAAACATCTTGACTGCAAGAATGGAACATTTTGACGTTGACTGAATAGGAGCGAGCAATCCAAGGTCTTTGACGAGGGAATGAAAGCCCCTGAAGCAGAAATCTCTTTCATTTTTATAATACCAGCATCAACGAGCACTTCCATCGCCAAGTTCACTAAAATTGAAAGACAAATACAAATCTCCAGCAGAAGCCCGTAGGCCAACCAATTTTCTCCCTTTCCCGAAAACCGCATCTCTAAGTGTTGTAAAAGAATGATGCACCTCATGTGACACCCGAGGGTTTACAACGCCTAAGTGCCACCGCCTGTGCTTCCCGGGTGAGAACTGCAATTTAGGTCACAAGATACCTCGAAGGGAAGGACGTTTTCTTTCTCAGTGCTTCTCCATATCCTTGTTCCCGCTTGGCGGCATCTGTACCGTTCATTCTGAATCCATGCACACAGCTTCACACACAGATAATGAGTCATGTTTCGTGTAATTAGATTTTGCCGAGACACGTTTCGGCCAATCATGGTCTCCTGATGCGTTTGGTTTTTCTTTTTTACTATCTTTCCACAAAAATCAGAAAAACTCGGACTAAATGTGGTCCCTGATTTTTTCTTCCACATCATTGAAAATGTATTCGTCAAATGAATTACAGACACAAAAGCAACATAATCATCTACAAATATTTTCACACACTTCACCTGAAAGCTGACCTGACATATATGTACACAAGAAAGTCTGTAACGGACTCAAACAACACACCGGGACTCTCTAGCTACCAAGAGAGTGAACGTCCTAAGCTTTGTATGTTTCTGTAATGTTTTCACGGAGGAAGTGATTATTCTTAAGAAAACAGTAATACCTGTTTTTTGAGGACGTGAC
>CM031603.1:7586848-7591848 GCA_018398815.1 Conus ventricosus | reverse complement strand
AAATAAAAGTTGATTATTTTCTATGAAATATTGTTGGTTTCCCGTCACCTTTGTGCGGGCTCGATGTGAGTGACAGAGTGCGTGTGCCTATGCGAGAACGCATTTTGGTTGTGAAAGCGTAAATACTTCTGTCGATAACCCCCTGCATCCCTGAATATGAAAATCATATTTTAATAACGAGGGGAGCGTCGGAGACCCGTCACAAATATATTCCCCATTTTCTTCATCTTCAATTTTTTTTTTTTTAAGCTCAAATCTTTGCCAATTCATTACTATAACGACTGAAGAATATTATTGTTAACCTGCACTTGTTTTCCCCCACTACTTAATTGTTCAGCATTCTATTGTTTGGTCAATCAGTGGGAGATTGCATCTCTTAAGAGATCCAAGTAAGGTTGTTCTGTACAATTCTTAGCCACTCACAATGCTTGGGTTATTGAACAGCAGAGCTGACCACTCAGACTGTTCCATATTTTGACCTCCCTTGCATCCTTGATTGGATCCTCAAGCATAGTCTCAAAGATTGTCCCTACATTTTATACTGTTTGAATAATGCTTTTAGTTTTTCAGCAACTTTTTCCTCTCCACACCTTTGTTTGTTCCATTTTACTACCTTTGCTGGCTGCTTTGGGGTGCTGTTGGATTTTTTTTTTTTGAACCCTTGGCGGCGAGAACACCACAGAATTATGGACTGTGGTGTGTCTCTATTTGACACCAAGAGCACAGACACAATCAGCCGTGTCTCCCTGATGAGTCCGATCCAGCGGACGAAAGGCCTAGGAGCCGGCAATACAAATAAACGTGCCTTCGAGAGAGATTATGATGGTTCCCTCAGGCAGCTAGTGAAGGGCTTCTCATAGTTATAATATATTCCCCCATTTTCTTCATCTTCAATTTTTTTTTAAAGTTCAAATCTTTGCAAAGTCATTACTATAACGACTGAAGAATTGTTAACCTGCACTTGTTTTCCCCCACTACTTAATTGTCAGCATTATATATATAATATATTATATATATATATATATATATAATATATATATATATATATATATATATATATATATATATATATATATACACGTCTATATTCTTCAGCATAATATTGTTTGGTCAGTCAGTGGGAGACTGCATCTCTTAGGAGATCCAAGTAAAAGCTGCTCTGCACAATTCTTAGCTGCTTACAATGCTTGGTTATTAAACATCAGAGCTGACCACTCGGACTGTTCGATATCTGTTGACTCCCTCGCATCCTGTATTGGGTCCTCAAGATTAGGCTCAAATATTTTCCCCTACATTTTACCCTGTCTACATAGTGCCTTTAGCTGTCCACCAACTCATTTCCTCACCACACTTTCTTTGGGTTTTTAATTTTCTTCCTTCTCTGGCCGCTCTGTGTGTTGTTGGATCTCTTTTTAACCCTTGGTGGTGAGACCACCACACAATTCTAGGGAGCACAGACACAATCAGCTGTGTCTCCCTGATGAGTCCAATCCACCGAACGAAAGGCCTAGGAGCAGGGAATATGAACGTACCTGTCTTGAGGAAGGATTAGGATGGTTCCCTTATGCTGCTAGTGAAGGGTTTAACATTTATTATATATTTCCCTGAATTTACGTTCTCAATTTCTACTTCCATCCACCCACCCACCCCCGCCCCCGCCCCCTTTTCTTTTGCTTGTTTTTATTTTCTCTTTCATTTAGATCTTTGCCAAGTCGTTAATGTGATGACGGGAGAATTGTTAGCCTGCACTTGTTTTCACCCACTACTAAACTGTTCAGCATATACATATATGCTGACAACTTTGTTGACACCTTCTGACCTCCTTGTGTCTTTTAAATGGATTCTGAAACGCAAGCTTGAAGTTTTCCCCCCATTACTCTTTACATAGGATTCCTGCTATATATTTCCTTACAATACTTCCTTCTCTGTTTATTTTCTGTTTGCCCTTCCCTAGTTGCAGGAGGGTGGGTGGGGGGGGGGGGGGGGGGGGGGGGGGGGGTACGACAGGTGCTATAAGATTCTGTTTCTGAACCCTTGGTGGTGAGAGTACCGTTCAATTATATGGATAGTATACACCTTTTTATGGCAAGAGAACAGCAACATAATCAACAACTTCCCGCTGATCAGCGGAGTGATGGTGCCCCGGGGCGGGCAATGCCAGTGACTGCCTTTGAGAGGGAATGTGATTGTCTCTATATGACGATGCTTAGAAGGATTTTAATTCTAAACGCTACTGCTCTCGTTTTCGTTCTTATTTTCTTTAGTAACCCCCCCCCCCCCTCCCCCACCTCATTTTTTTTCTTTCTTTTTGTTCCTTTGCAAAGTTTTGTCACAGTGACCTGTTTGTTGAACATAAATTTGCATTTTAGCATATTTATGTACATATGCACAACCTTTATATGCAAATAAGTAGCAGTAATGGATTTACTGCACCTACGTTCTACTGAAGTTAATACTGTACAATTGCATGCGCAAAAATCAGAGGCTTTGCTTTTGCTCTCTATTTGCTCTGCTTTGTCACAAATTCAAACGAAAAGAGAAAAAGAACAGTGCAAACGTGCGAACCCAAAGGGGAAATCATTAATGGAATACTGAGGACAAACCTGTTGAGAAGAAAATTTTTGTAATGCACGAAACAAAAATGTTAGCGCTGTGTCATTAACGCTGGGATCGCAACCGAAAAGAAATCAAGCAAAATAAACACCAACAAACATTTTCAGACGGTGGTGAGCTTTAGGATATAAACTATAACAATTAGACAGGAGGAAGAAAGGGGAGGAGTAGTTGTGGCAATCTGCCCAAAATTAGCATCTTTAACTAACTGGGGAAAGACGTTCTGTCGCTATCGACACAAAGCTTTTTTTGGAAGCTGGGAAAGTACGTTGTAGAGTAGTGATGAAGAGTTCTTTACTTAAGCCACAATCTTTAGACAATATTCTATTCCCAAACACCTGAAAAAGACAAATCTAACTTTTATGAGAGAGAGAGAGAGAGGAGAGAGAGAGAGAGAGAGAGAGAGAGAGAGAGAGAGAGACAGACAGACAGACAGACAGACAGACAGACAGACAGACAGACAGACAGACAGAGAGAGAGAGAGAGAGAGAGAGAGAGAGAGAGAGAGAGAGAGAGAGAGAGAGAGAGAGAGAGAGAGAGAGATTCTTCCATTACATTTTTATTTTACGGCAAGTGGTTTTACTAGAGCTAATGAGAACAGACAGAACCACTCACTGTCTCTCCCTTAAAACACAGAGATCAACACACTGGAAGACACTTTAAATAAAATGAGACTCGCTGGCCGGAGTTCTTCACTTTTGTTTTCTCGGCACGTGCGATGGCCTCACGAGCACACACCATGTTGCTGCATGTCTTCTAGCTTTCTAATTTCTTCAGTCTGTGCGTTTGGTTTCGAGAAGTAGGATGAAGAATTCAGGAACAAAATTACACCTACTTAAGATGCAACTATAACCCTCCTTCTCCCTCTGTCTCACTCTGTCTCTGTCTCTCTCTGTCTGTCTGTCTCTCTGTCTGTCTCTTCTCTCTCTCTCTCCCTCTCTCTCTCTCTCTCTCTCTCTCTCTCTCTCTCTCTCTCTCTCTCTCCTCTCTCTCTCTCTCTTTCTCTCTCTCTCTCAACATGAACCTGCTACTCGGCTGCCAGAGACAAAATAAAGTTTTGGTCCTAAACACACACACACACACACACACACACACACACACACACACAACACACACACACATACACACACACACACACACACACACACACATACACACACACACACACACACACACACACACACACACACACACCACACACACACGCACACACACACACACATCCATGCGAATACACACACTGGATCAACAACTGATAATACATAGGAATCCTGCATGCAGCCTTCCCTTTCTATACACATCATCATATCATCATATTTTTACAGTCACTTTAGAATACTAGGACAGGGTGGTTCAATTGTGCCAACGGTTGTGACAAAAAATGTCTGCAGACAAACAGGCAGCTGGTATACAAACAAACAGGCAGCTGGTATACAAACAGGCAGCTGGTATCGAGAGAGACACACATCGTCAACTCTGGTCTCATGGCCCCCAGCAGGGCGCGGCATTCTGGGACTGCTTCAGTGCTGCTTGATCCTTGACTCTGAAGATACCAGCTTACATCTGCAGGCGCTACGATCCTTGACTCTGAAGATACCAGCTTACATCTGCAGGCGCTACGATCCTTGACTCTGAAGATACCAGCTGACATCTGCAGGCGCTGCGATCCTTGATTCTGAAGATACCAGCTGACATCTGCAGGCACTGCGATCCTTGACTCTGAAGATACCAGCTGACATCTGCAGGCGCTGCGATCCTTGACTCTGAAGATACCAGCTGACATCTGCAGGCACTGCGCAGACAATTCTGCTATGGATGACAGGCGACAGGTACGCAGAGTGTTCCAGATTGTGGCACCGAGGTATGGTAGGTTTTTTCATCGTGCACGCTGATGAACCGAGATTCGACTCCACAGGTTATGTTTTCATTGTGTAACTGGTCTTTGACAGAGATGCTGTTGACGGTTGAGTTAAACAGTTTTCTTTTTTTCCGAATGAGAAAGACGTTATCTGTGTTTCCAGCTGCTACTTGATTACAAAAGTAATTATGTACACAGCTAAACATCCATTGCCCGCTGAGGTAGACAGTTGCTTTGTAGACATGGATTATGTTGCCAGCCATTATAAATAGTTCCGGATTAAGTTGTGTACAATGGCACACATTTCGTTTTGGAAAAGCACACACACACACAAAACAGAAAAAAAGCATGGTGCCTACGAGGGTAGCAAATGCTTTTGTGAATATGAACACCTTATCTAGCAGGCGAAAAAACCTTCTTTTCAGGATAAGAAGTATATTGTCATCTGATTAAGATTTCTTTTTTGAATAAGAAATATGTGGTCTACTGCGGTAACTACGGCAAAACATACGTTTTCTGCCGGGATAAA
>CM031603.1:7576848-7581848 GCA_018398815.1 Conus ventricosus | reverse complement strand
AGAGAGAGGAGAGAGAGAGAGAGAGGAGAGAGAGAGAGAGAGAGAGAGAGAGAGAGAGAGAGAGAGGAGAGAGGAGAGAGAGATAGAGGGAGAGAGAGAGAGAGAGAGAGAGAGGAGAGAGAGAGAGAGAGAGAAGAGAGATGGAGAGAGAGAGAGAGAGAGAGAGAGAGAGAGAGAGAGAGAGAGAGAGAGAGAGAGAGAGAGAGAAGAGAGAGAGAGAGAGAGAGATCAAATGATTGAATTCAATGGTTCATTTTGATTAAACGGAAAAGCAGCTCAGACTAACTTTAAACGACATTTTAATTTCACAGACAGCCCTCGGCGAAGGGTAATCTACAACAGCGCCTGAAGGCCATCTTTCCTGCTGCCTCTCCACGCAGAGGAGGCCGGTGGGTGGGGGGGGGGGTGAGAGAGCACTGAGCAGAGAGACAGATGATCAATCGATGTGCGGTTCATTTCTTTCACTTGGATCCGGGTGAATCAACAGGAAAAGTGTGTGCGAGCCACATATCTGGAATGACCCCTAATCTGTGTGTCAATGTGATGGAGGAGAGTGCGGAATTGTTGCATTCGATGGGGCCTCCCTCTTTCGGCAGCTTGTTCAGTGTTCTATTTCAGCCTGCCCAGAGCTGCTAGATCAACTTGCACAGCTGATGAACCTTCTTTGTCAGCGTGTGTATCTCTGATGAAGTATTCCAAAGTTTTCTTCAGATAATTGCAAAATTGTTTCTGCATGTCGTGCTCCTTGCCTGTCAACATTCTTCCAATTGGCTATTAAAATTGTCAGATGTGATAGTGTTTTAAGAGGCTTTGCACCAGCATTATGGGTATCTTGATCCACCTTTTCTTCAGGGAGAAGACAAAACAACGATTGATTAAACAATCCAATATGCGCAACATGTGTGTGCAGACACTTGCAGAAAACGTCCAAGAGCATACACAGAATGTCTACGTGGTCCATTAGATGCCTGTTCTGATTGCTTTTATGCTTAGCATATTCAAACAAACTGTACATATTTCTCCTCATACAGAATTCGAACAACGGGTTTTCATTTTTTTTTTTTTTTATCGTTTGTTTTTTTTCCATAAGATTTTTCAACTGGAACACTAGCAACAGATTCGACATGCAAGGTTAAATGTACTCGCTTTTTTTAAGAAAACAATCTCCGACTCAATACCAACATCACATGTTAATGCTCGTTTCTGCAGTGTTCTCTTCCCTGCAGTCTTGTACAGGCAGCGGTTCTTCATCATCTGAACAAGTGTTGGATTGCACAGCTCTCACTAACCTGCAGTCTTGTACAGGCAGCGGTTCTTCATCATCTGAACAAGTGTTGGATTGCACAGCTCTCACTAACCTGCAGCTGAAGCAGCGTTCTCATCATCTGAACAAGTGTTGGCTTGCACAGCCTCATAACTGCAGTCTTGTACAGCAGCGTTCTTCTCATCTGAACAATGTTGATGCACGCTTCACTAACCCATCTTGCACGCACGTTCCTTATATCGATCAAGGTTGGATGCACGCTCTCCTACCGCATCTTACAGCCGGTTCTTCCCTCATCTGAACAAGTGTTGGACTTGCACAGCTCTCACTAACTCTCTCTTGTACACAGCGTTCTCATCATCTAACAGTGTTGGATGCTACTCTCACTACTGCGTTTGTACATGCGGTTCTTCATTATTGAACAAGTGTTGGATTGCACGCTCTCACTACCTGCGTCTGTACAGCAGCGGTCTTTCATCATCTGACAGTGTTGGATGGCACACTCTCCTACCTGCAGTCTTCTACGTCAGCGTTTCTTCTCATCTGACACATGTTGGATGCACAGCTCTCACTAACTGCGCTTGTACAGGCAGCGGTTCTTCATCATCAACAAGTGTGGATTGCACAGCTCACTAACCTGCCACACTCTCACACCCATGTCTCTGCGCAGTAATCATCACTCTGTCGTACTGACATTCGGTGACCTTAGAGAAATTCAATTCCCTTATAATCCCACACCCCCCTCACGATCCTCCTGCCTAAATCTAATTAGTTCTCACCGCTCCTTTTTTTTTTAATTTTGTTTTTGTTGCCTGTGCCTCTCCTCCTCTCTCTCTCCTCTCTCTCTCATTCTCTCTCTCTTCTCTCCTCTCTCTCTCTCTCTCATAAACATATGCATGCCAGATCGTACACACACACACACACACACACACCACACCACCATAAGAGAGAGAGAGAAGGAGGGGGAGAGAGAAGAGAGGAGAGAGAGAGAGAGAGAGAGAGACGAGGAGAGAGAGAGAATCTATTCCCAGGGGAGGAGAGAGGAGAGAGAGAAGAGAGAGAGAGAGAGGAGAGAGAGAGAGAGAGAGGAGAGGAGAGGAGAGAGACAGACAGACAGACAGACAGACAGAACAGACACATCAAATGATTGAATTCAATGCTTATTTTGATTAAACTGAAAAGCAGCTCAGACAAACTTTAAACGACATTTTAATTTCACAGACAGCCCTCGGCGAAGGGTAATCTACAACAGCGCCTGAAGGCATCTTTCCTGCTGCCTCTCCACCGCAGAGGAGGCTGGGGTGGGGGGGGGGGGGGTGAGAGAGCACTGAGGCAGAGAGACAGATGATCAATCCGATGTGCGGTTCATTTCTTTCACTTGGATCCTGGTGAATCAACAGGAAAGTGTGTGCGAGCCACATATCCGGAGTGACCCCTGATCTGTGTGTCAGTTGTGATGGAGGAGATGTGCTGGAATTGTCGCGACTGATGGGACTCCCTCTGCCGTCAGTTTGTTCAGCGATCTATTTCAACCTGCTCAGAGCCTGCTGAAGATTAAGTGGCACAGATGTATGAACCTTCTCTGGCAGCGTGTGTATCTGTAATGAAGTATTCCATAGCTTTCTTTGGATAATTGCAAAATCGTTTCTACGTGTCGTATTCATTCCTCGTCAATTTCCTTTAATTGGCTATCAATATTGTCAGTTGTAATACATGTTTGAATGGGTTTTTCACAAGCGTTAGGCAGTCTTGATCATATATTATATAATTAGTATATTTATATATATATATAATATAGATTATATATATATATATTATTGTTTCGGGGGGGGGGGGGGGAGGGAGGCAGCAGCAAACCAGCAATTAAAGGACACCATACACGCCACATGTGCACGCAGAAATTCCTTGCAGAAAACGTCAAAGAACATACAGAGAATGTCTATTCTGTCCACTACAGCCCTTTGGGTTACTTTTATGCTTCGTATGTTCAACTATGCAGGTACGTATCTCCTCTCAGATGGAAGAACTCAACTTCTGTGATATTCTCCCTCTATCTATTTTTTTTACCTTTTTAAAGACGATTTGTTAACGGAAAAAAACTGCAGTAGATTTATCATACATGGTTAGATTTATTTTGGTATTTTTTTCTGAAATTGTTTTTAATGATCTCTGACTCAATACTAATATCGAATCTTAACACGTGGTTTTTGCAACTTTATTTCCCCTGCATTTTTTTACATCAAGATTTTACTTTCATATCAACCCTGTCGGAGCACAGAAAATAAAGAGAAAAAAGTACATGAATAACAAGGAATTCATGATTCTTTCAAGGTCCAACACTTAATAGGAACATAACGTCAGATGGAATAGAGGCTAACTCGGTACATTTGGAATAGACACCACAATAGCCTTCCAATGAATATATATTTAACACTCTTCACTCTTCGATTTGAATCTTACACAAACAAACAAGCTAAAGTATCATTGCAATGTATATGACCATCACAACCAATCCGATATTCTGTTATGCATTGACCATGGATTTTTATGCTTAATATTTCCAAATATACAAGTACGTATCTCTTCCTTAGACAGAAATTCAACATCTAGTGAATTCCCTCCCTCCATCTCTCTCTCTCTCTCTCTCTCTCTCTCTCTCTCTCTCTCTCTCTCTCTCGTCTCTCTCTCTCTCTCTCTTTCTCTCTTCGTTCTCTGCCTCACTCTCACTCTTCTCTTCTCTTTTATTTGGTAAAGACGATCGTTACTTCAAAATAGCAACAGATTTATCATACAATGTTACATCTATCCGAATTTTTTTTAACAAAATGATCTGCGACTCAATACCAACATCCAAATTAACGTGCGGTTTCTGCAGTGTTCTCTTCCCTGCAGTCTTGTACAGGCAGCGGTTCTTCATCATCTGAACAAGTGTGTGGATTGCACAGCTCTCACTAACCTGCAGTCTTGTACAGGCAGCGGTTCTTCATCATCTGAACAAGTGTTGGATTGCACAGCTCTCACTAACCTGCAGTCTTGTACAGGCAGCGGTTTTCTTCATCATCTGAACAAGTGTTGGATTGCACAGCTCTCACTAACCTGCCACACTTCCCCCACCCGTGTCTCCTTGTCGCCATAATCACCCACTCCGCTCTTTCTGACATTCTAACGTTAACGGATTTCTCATTTTCCTCTAATAATCAGCACCCCCTTCACTTCCTTCCGGCCTCAGACTCTTTCTTTAAAGTTCAAATTTTCCTCAACCCTTTTTCTTTTTTTCTTTCTTTTTTTAAAATTTTTGGTTGTTGGCCCCCTTTCTCTCTCTCTTTTCCCCTCTCTCCCTCTCTCTCCCTCTCTCTTCTCTCTCCTCCTCTTTTTCTTTTTCTCTCTCTCTCCCCCCCCACCACACACACACCCACACACCACCACGCACGCACCACGCCCGCCCACACCCCACACGCATACCCCAAAAGAAAACAGCACCGAGGAGGAGGGGGAGAGAGAGAGAGAGGAGAGTGGGGAGAGAAGGGGAGAGAGAGAGAGAGAGGGAAGGGGAGAGGAGGGAGAGAGAGAGAAAGAGGAGAGAGGGAGAGAAGGGGAAAAGAAAGGAGAGAGAGAGTGGAGGGGTGAGTGAGAGAGAGAAGAGAAAAGAGAGGAGAGTGGGGAAGAGAGGAGAGAGAGTGGGGAGAGAGAGAGAGACGAGGGGGGACAGACAGCCAGGGCGACAGGACGACAGACA
>CM031603.1:7564348-7566848 GCA_018398815.1 Conus ventricosus | reverse complement strand
TATTCCCAGTGTGTAATCACGCATGAAGTCCCGATATAGCAAGTGGGTAGTAACATGTGAAACATAAATTGCTAGTCACATTACTAGATTACGGATTCGTTTAAAAATCCCTTTACTCACTCAGACCCCATCAGTTATTTTACCCCTGTCGGTAGTGTTTCCTTACAGCACTAATTAGCCGACTTGGTGATAATGGTGTTTGGAACATTGTTCTGTATACGTAATAAGATAATAGTCTGGCTCATACGCTTCATTTCTTATACAACGAACCGATTTCATAAAACCTTCATGCGACAGATCGTCACATTCTCCTCTAGTGTCTACACTGTTAAATCGTTCCATCGTTCTTCCCTCTGCCCCCCCCCCCCCCCCCCCCCCCCCCCCCCCCCCCCCCCCCCCCCCCCCCCCCGCCGTCTATGGTGTGTTTCTACATAGAGGCCACGGCTGACAGAATGTTTGTACGGTGAAAGGCTGCGCCAATAGTTTCGTTTTGGAAAAAGTGTGAATCACAATGACAGTTCATAGAAAAAAAGAAAAAAAAAACCTGTATGTGCACTTTCAAACGTTTCATTAATTTTCTGTTGTTTTCTTTTTCAATGCCGTCCTAGAATTTCGGTTCTCATGACACAAATTTTCATGGAAGCTGAAAAATTCAAACAATTCATGAAGAAGGCCGCAATGTCCTTTGGGTAATAACACCTACGCACTCGCTAGGATTAAATGGAGTACCTGTCACCATATGTTTCTCCCAAATCATATTACGCACGGGTTTCTTCACGAGTCGCGCAATGCCAGGGACGATCTGGTGTGGGGACATGTCTTCAGTGTATCATGATCTGGGAAGAAGAGCATCGCTGAAGAAATGCGTGTGAAATTGGGCGGGTTTTCTACGCCATGGGCATTACACTGTGTTTCAGTCCACCTGAATTCCCTTGATTAAGAGTGCTTCATTTCCAGCGAGAAAGGAACAGCCTATTGCTTTCCGCCCCTCAAGATTGGGGAATTTGCATAAATTGGGTGCAGTGGGATGGAAATTATGGAGGTGGGTGGTGTGCGGAAGCCGCTTCTGGCAAAGAACGTTTATTTCTTATTCATTCATTCATTCATATATTTATTTGATCATTCGTTTATTGACATGCAGATCCCCACCCATATCCCGGAAAGCACAAAACTAGCCCACCCCCTCTCCTCTCTCTCTCTCTCTCTCCTCTCTCTCTCTCTCTCTCTCTCTCTCTCTCTCTCTCTCTCTCTCTCTCTCTCTCACACCACACACACACCAACACACACACACACACACAGAGGAGCACGCGCACGTACACACATACTGACACATCCTATTCAGCCTCTCACTGTAAAAAAAGAGAAAAACCCGAAGATGTTACCGTTTGTGTATGTATTCTCTTGAATGTTTCTTCAGTTTATTTTTCCTGTCACCATTTCAGACCCGATATTGTTGTGAGAAAGAAATAACACTGATCAGTTTTTAAGCAAACATAAAAGAAAGGGAAATACAAAATTATTCGAGAAGAACCGGAGAGATCAAAGTAAAGAAAGGTGGAAAAAGAAGAAGCAAAGGGAAAGAATCAAAAGGGGACTTGGGAATCAGCAGCTCTCTGCTACGATTGAACGGATCTTGAACCCACTGCTTGATCGGATCCGCACCAAGCGTCCGCACCAGAAGGTAATCAGTTTCTGCCTAGGCTATATGCAATCATTCAGACAACTTCAATTTTTTTTTGTTTTGTTTTTGTTTTCTATGCTGTTTTTCAGCACTGTTGTACACAAACCACTAGCAAACAGAATTAGTATTCTAAAAGAAAATAAACTTTAACAGTATGCGGAAAAACCTGAAGATGTCGCTTAAATCACTGTATGTTGTATACAAGAATGAGTTACCTTGCAGAGCACCTGGAAGAACTTTCGGTACTACCAAGTTTTATCGATTAAAAACCAAACGGGTTTTATACCTGGGAGATGCGTAGGAGCTGATGTTAGACTTATATACAACTTGATATGCCATGTAAAAAGAAAATCTTGTCGGACTTCTGTTCGGACTTCGGACTTAGAATCTGGAAAAAAAAATTGTTGAGTAGAATTTCGTTTGAGTATTTAAAGCCTTCAGGTTTCGGTTTTATTACATTCAATTTAAAAAAAAACCGGAAACATTCGTGACTGCACAGGTTCATTAAAACCCTACACAATGTAAAGCTCACCGTTTATGCGCACGTGTGTGTGTGTGTGGGGGGGGGGGGGGTGCGTGCGTGGCGTGGCGTGTGTGTGTGCGTGTGTGTGTGCGTTGTGTGTGTGTGTGTGTGTGTGTGTGTGTGTGTGTGTGTGTGTGTGTGTGTGTGTGTGTGTGTTCTGTTTTGTTTATGACTGTTTTCATATTGGCCCGGTTGTTCGAGTTTCAGCAATCTGCACATTTTGAACTATATTCATGACTTATTGTCTGGCATGTACTGTATGAAAATGATAGCAGAACAAAAACAAAACAAGTAAA
>CM031603.1:7551848-7554348 GCA_018398815.1 Conus ventricosus | reverse complement strand
CCCCTTATCACCTCTAACGCTAATTCATTAATAAATAAAGAAAACAAAACAGGGCTGCAAGCGTCTCCTTGTTTCACTCCGCGAGTGCAAGCAATATAATCTGTTACACTACTTCCGCTTCTAATCCTAGCTTTAACACTTTCGTACATGCAGCGAATGCACCTAAAAATCTTGCCTTTAATGCCGCTTTTTAACAAGATAGGCCATAATAAGTTTCTTTCTACGGATCAAATGCCTTTTCAAAATCAATAAAGGTACATACAGTTTACGATTAAAACAAAATTGTTTTTGTACGAGTGCTAATAAAGTAAACATGTGATCAACAGTGGAGTACCCTCTCTTAAATCCGGCTTGATGTTCGCCTGTCAAATTGTGCTCTTCTATCCATTCTTGCAATCTACTATAATAATTGTGCTGTAAATTTTACTGCTTGTATCACATAAAGAAATGCCTCTATAATTGTTTGGATTGTTGATGTCACTCTTCTTGAACAAAGGGTGAACGATAGAATTTGTCCAGTTATCAGGGAATGTTCCTTTATCAAATAACATATTAAAAGCTTTACCAAAAAAATCAATGACACGATCCCCACCATACTTTAACAATTCACCAATAATTTGATCTGGTCCAGCAGCTTTTCCATTCTTCAACTTTGTTACAGCAAGCAAAACTTCTTCTCTTGATATTGAACGGTTAATATAGCTTACCTCCTCTTCGTTGACATCACTGACATTTTCAACCAAACCTGACACATTTGCAGTTACCTCTAATTCAAGTAAATTTTTGAAATGCTTAAACCAGTCATCGACTGTCAGACTATTTTGAACAGGTTTTCGTTTAAAGGATATTTTACGTACAATTTCCCAAAATTTTCTTTGATCATTTACTGACGAGACTAGCCTGTCTAACAGTAAATCATTAAACTGTTTGTCTTTTCTTTTAATCAGATGTTTGTATTCTCTTCTTGCTATGCAGTACGCATCATTGTCTTCCTTCTTTCTGGTTTTCCTACATATGAAAGCAGTTCCTTTGCTTTAACTTTATCCAGCCTACATTCATTATCAAACCAGTCACTGTTTTTACCGCACTTAGACAGATTGATTCTCTTTTTCATACAATTAGCATGCTTTTTAATACAGTCATTAAACATTCCCAAAGCACCATTGAAATCATGATCAATCAGACTTGTGGCAAGATCAATCACGAATATCGTTTCATCAGAATTCATTTCCTGAATATATATTTGTTCCAAATCCTTGTTCCACACAAACTTATCAATAAAACTGGCAACCCTTCAGGAGTTTGTGTTCCTTTTATCTTCTCTTTCTTTAACTCTAAAACGTAATTCAATGGGCAAATGATCTGATTCCATTCTCTCTGTAACCAGCAATTCGCATGAAGATACAACAGTGAAAAACAATTCTTTAGACAGGAGAAAGTAATCGTTGACGCTACATCCTGTTTCTGATATATAAGTATAACTACCATCAGTATCTCCGTTGCATGCGCCGTCATAATACACAATCCAAGAGCAGTGCACATATTCAGCAAACATTTTCCATAATTATAGAGAACAATATCTGCAGACCTTCTCACATTATTACCTGGAATATAAACAATTATGAACAGAGTTATGTGCATCATTATCGTCAACAATATCTGGAGAATTGTCAGTAGTCCTGCTGTTCAAATCACCTGAGAGAATCACATACACGTCCTCAAACTCAAGCAGACAATTAAAAAGACATTCTTCAAGTTCGCTAATGCCGTTTTCCACGTCAAAATAAACATAATGAGGTGAACCCTCTGGTGGGACATAAGCACAGACATATAATACATCTTCCACAAAACCAAAAACATTCTTATCAATCAAAAATAGAAGTACATTGGGGCAGTCTGTCTTAATTTCATGAACATAAGATGTGAGATTGGTCTTAATGAGGCACGCTACTCCGCCTGACCTTCTTCCCTGTTTTGAAAACTTCACAGCAGGTTTATGATAGACAGTATAACCTGGAAATAGAAGATTTTGGAAGTCCTCTACAAACGTCTCAACAAGACATATGAAATCACATCTTGATAAATAAGGAACAAATTCATTATCTGTAAATTTTGACACAAGACCATTCACGTTCCAATGCAAAAAAGAAAAGAAAACATCACTTTGTCTGCCATCTTCACGATGATCTTTATGTAGCCCGTTTCCATACACGCTGCTATATTTCATTTCACACCTCAATGTAACACTCCCACTCGTTCATCCATTAGACAATTATCATCCTGTCTTTCCGCTCCGTGTTACAGATTTCCTTTTGACGCGTCCCCTGGTTACAACGTTCAACAACACTGCCTCGAGAGAAGAGAGAGAGAGAGAGAGAGAGAGAGAGAGAGAAGAGAGAGAGAGAGAGATAGAGAGAGAGAGAGAGAGAGAGAGAGAGAGAGAGAGGGAGAGACAGACAGACAGACGGACAGGCAGGCAGACAGACAGAAGACAGACAGA
>CM031603.1:7536848-7546848 GCA_018398815.1 Conus ventricosus | reverse complement strand
TATTTATTATTTGATTTATATGCCTTGTTTAATTCTTTCTTTCTTTCTTTATTATTCATTTAAGTATGTATGCATGTATATGTATATGTGTGTAGTATGTATATATGTATGTGTTGTATATATGCATTTTTTGTTTGCTTTTTGTTTCTATTATTAGAGATATCCAAACATTAGTCTAAGTCCTTGAAGGGTTGGTCTTTGAAGGACTGCAAGTCGCAGAATGGCTGACAACATCGTTTTCACTTCTGACGGCTTACTGCCGCCGTGCGCTTGTTGTCTCTCTCTTCACTCACAGTGCGTCTCCACCCTGCTGCGCCTTGCAAGAGTCAACACGCACGTGACTCCCATGTGTCAGCTAGGGCCTGTTCGTTTCCAGTGCAAACAGTGGATTATCTCTGTGTTCCCTGGTCATATGTCCACCATGAAAATATTAACTGGTAGATTTTTGAAGCTGTTATGTTGGTAGAGAGAAGTGCGAAATATCTGCTGACTTTGTCAGCACCATGTACACTGCGTCGTCACTTGTAGTTTTATTTCATTTAGAACTGTCTCGTGGACATGGACAAGGTACCTTTGGGTACAGCGTATTCATTTTCCTTTTCAATGACAGAAAAAAACAAACTTGAATCAACTTGGAGATGTAAAGCATCTAAAACAAAACCCCACCAATTTCAGATGCTCTCTTTCTCTTTTATTTTTCTCTTCAAAACCTTTGGTTGGGAACACTCCGATCTAGATGACATGAACACTGACACAGGCAGCTAAAGACCAATGGTTGACAACAATGAGAGGGAAGATCGCTTTTACTAAGGCTCTCGGCGCGCAAAGCCCGTCTTGAATGGGCAAGTCGTGTTAAAGGGTTTGGGGAAAGGGGATAATGTCTCTCACGGAAAGAAAGCTTCGGACCGGGCAGAAAGTGGACTCCTTTCAGCATGATTCAAGTGGAAACCGAAGTGAGGTACTCCGCCTTTCTTTAAAGTCGGGCAGACAGTGAGAAACTGAATGGTGTTTACAGTCTGAGACAATATGACAGACAGTAAAATTCTCTTGGGAAACAGTCGTGCCGACACATGAGACGCAGCAATAGTTCGGAGACAGCATCTGATCCTCTCGACCTTCAGTCTCCTCTGAGAGTCTGTGTCTGTCTGCTGTCTGCCTGTCTCTCTCTCTCTCTCTCTCTCTCTCTCTTCTCTCTCTCCTCTCTCTCTCTCTTCTCTCTCTCTCTCTCTCTCTCTCTCTTCTCTCTCATGAATGGACTGTGAGTAAGAAATTTGTTGACACAGTCCAGCTAAACGAAAGGCAATCATCTCGGCTACACACACACACAACACACACACCACACACACACACACACACACACACACACACACACACACAGCACACACACGAACACGAACACGCACACGCACACGCACACGCACAACACATACACACAGAGGGAGATATTAGAGAGAGAGAAGAGAGAGAGAGAGAGAGGAGAGAAGAGAGGAGAGAGAGGAGAGAGAGAGAGAGAGAGAGAGAGGAGGAGAGAGAGAGAGGAGAGAGAGAGAGGAGAGAGAGAGAGAGAGAGAGAGAGAGAGAGAGAGAGAGAGAGAGAGAACGAACGAACGAACGAAATTTGTTTATTCAGGGATATGAGATAAGCATACAAGCGTGCTTTTTTACACTAAGCCCCTGAGGCTAAACACAAATTCACAACAATAGTGCAGAAAGTAAATTTCTATGTATGTAACAAGTATTAAGAAGAAGAAGAAGAAAAGAAGAAGAAGAAGAAGGAAGAAGAAGAAGAAGAAGAAGAAGAAGAAGAAAAAAAGAAGAAAGTATGAGAAACATAAATGCACAATATAGTCTACGCCAATTATTTACACGACTGACACGACTGAAGAGAGAGAGAAAGAGACTCAAGACCAAGACTCAAATGTTTTATTCATAAAGGCCATAGCCCATTAGAAAGGGGATATATACATTTTAAGTCGCACATGAGTATTGGTCTTTTCAAGTTGTATAAACACTTCTCCTTTAAATGCCTTTTATAAATAAATAGCTAACTTTTTAACGGTACTTTCATTTGGTGATGCCATTAACAACGTTAACTTGAACAGACAAGGATAGTTAAAATACTTTTGCGGAATGAATTGTTCTCTAAGATCTCTTAACATTGGGCAAACCACACAAAAATTAAATGAACTTCGTCCTCTTTTGCATTTTGACACAATGGACAGATCAGATTTCTTTCGCATGGCTGTCTATAGCGAAAGTAATGACTAGCAATATCAGAGGACACCGAATCGAAATCTAGTCAGAATGTGTTTGAAATGCTTGTCTATTTTTTATTGACATGTAAACTGGTAAACAGCGTAAGTGACTCTACGTTCTGTATAATTCAAATCTCTCACTATTTTGTAGGTGCGTGTTCCAATTTTGCCAACTGCAATCAATTAATCTTTCTCGGAACACCTTCATAAAAACATTCATATCACCAACACTTTGGTTGAGCCATACAAAAACCAAATCCATATTCACATAGTTTCATTCTAACATTTGTTACCCAGTTTTTCTTACCTCTATTGTCCAATTCTAACAGCATTCTATACGCTTTGCGTGGTAACCTGTGATCTTGCATCTGTAATATTTTTTAACCAATATCGAATACATTTTACAACGGAATTCAAATGAATCGGATATCTAGCTGTTTCACCATATACCAGATCATTTGGTGTCTGCAACGACACCCCAAGAAATTTCTTTATTGCAAACAAATGGATTTTTTCGCAATGTGCAACAGCAGCATCCAGACCCCATATTTCAGCTCCATATTGCACCATCGGCTGAACTTGACAATCAAACAGCTTCAAAAACAAGTTAAGGGAATCGTTATGGAGTAATGATAATTTCTTTAGTATGCACAGCAGTGCGTTGTTTGCTTTACTGACTAAATCTTTGCAGGTATAGACGAAACTCAAGCGTGTGGAGAAGTAATAACCCAAGTATTTATACGCATTAACAACAGGCATTATAGATCCATTGTATGTCCATCTTTCTCTTGCTGCAAGATACCCGCCCTTTCTAAATACAATTATGTTACTTTTTGCTTTATTAACTTTTAGTTGTAATAGCAGTAGCTTTTTGCAAGGTGTTAATTGAGTTTGTAATCCAATTGCTGTCTCTGAGACCAAGACCACGTCATCAGCTAGAAGCAGAATGAAAATTTCCAAAAGTTCATTCATAAAATGTGCACCGTGCCTTCCAGAATGTATAACTTCTTGTGTTAATTCATTTATAAATAACGAGAATAAACTGGGCTACAAACATCGCCCTGTTTCACACCAGAAGTACAGTTTATATAATCTGTTATAACAGCACCAGTTCTCACTCGTGCCTTTATACAGTCATACATACTTACTATACATTTATACAGCTTTCCATGAATACCATTTTTAGCAAAGATGGGCCACAATATAGTTCTATTAACAGAATCCAAACGCCTTCTCGAAATCAATAAATGCGACATACAGTTTACGATTTAAGCAAAACTGTTTCTGTACGAATGCCATCAGAGTGAATATATGATCAATAGTAGAGTAGTTTTTTCTTAAATCCAGCTTGATATTCTCCAGTAATGTTATTTTCTTCCACCCACTCTTGCAGTCTCATGTTAATAACAGCACTGTATAATTTGCTGTACACATTACATAACGAGATTCCTCTGTAATTATCCGGATTGTTTGCATCGCCTTTTTTATATAATGTAATCACTATAGATTCTGACCAACATTTAGGATATATCCCTTTATCAAATAAGGAGTTGAAAAAAATTTACCAAAAAATCTAAAAAACACTTTTGACTGGCAAGCAGTTTTTATCATTTCACCAATAATCCCATCTGGGCCCGCAGCTTTACGAGGTTTTACTTTTCTCAAAGCCATTAAAATTTCTTCTCTGGAAATCGGACGATTTTGATTGTCATCATAATCGTTGTCATTTAGGTAACTGTCACCGACCATATCATTTTGGGCATCAAATTTTCCTTCCAGTAGATCTCTGAAATGATGGAACCACATTTCTGAACTAATATCATCACAGGTTGTTTTTCGTTTCTTGAAATTTTGTGAATACGATCACAAAAATCTTTTTGGCTATTTACAGACTGAAGTAATCCCTCCAACAGAGCATCATTGAATCTCGTTTCTCCTTTCTCTTTAGAGATGTTTATATTCCCTTCCTGGCCTTACATTAGGACTCACGAGAAGGTGTGGTCAAAGAACGCCGGAATTTCGTCAATAAATTTCGAGCTTTTCTTTTGTTAACTCGGCATTCGGTTTCATACCAGTCCTCTTCTTGTTCATGTATGCCGAGAGAAACTGCTTTTTCATGCTCTCTGCGCCTCTTTCACACAACAATTAAAAACATCTAATGCCTCGTCTACATTAATCTCATCAGACTAATTGCCCCTTGCATACGCTCTTGCATTTCATTAGAAAAAATTCGCATTTTTAAAACAAATCAACATGATCTTCATTCCAGACAAATTTCTCAATCGTACAGCGCCTGTTGTTTACTTGTGCACAGTTCTTGTCATGACATGAGACGGTGAGGTTCAGTTCCACAGGCATATGATCAGACTCAATTTTCTCAGATACGCACAAGAGAGAAAGAGAGAGAGAGAGAGAGAGAGAGAGAGAGAGAGAGAGAGAGAGGAGAGAGAGAGAGGAGAGAGAGAGAGAGGAGAGAGAGAGAGAGCAGAAGAGAGAGAGAGAGAGAGAGAGAGAGAGAGGGGGGGGGGGGGTAGTGACATGTGCCCGTGTGAAGCAGAGAAGAGGATAGAGAGGAACAATACGTGGGGGGAGGTGGGGAGCGGCGGGGGCAAAGATCAGACAATAACAATGGATTATGTGGTAATAATCGTACAATTTATCATCACTAATGCCAAGTCTTTCCTCAGTAAAACTACAATTTTCACACGTAGCACTTCTTTCATTTGAAATAAATGTTTCAAGCATAGCTATTGCTTGGTAAATCTAGTTGTTTCAAGTGTAGTTCTTCCTAGTTCATGTGCTGATTTTTAAGCGAATGTCTTTGTCAGCAAATCGGCACATTCCAAGCCTGGCTTCTCCTCAGCGCATGTGTTTCAAACGTAGCTCTTCTTCCATATAACTACACGTTCATGCGTAGCTCTTCTTCAATATAACTACACGTTTCATGCGTAGCTCTTCTTCAATATAACTACACGTTTCATGCGTAGCTCTTCTTCCATATAACTACACGTTTCATGCGTAGCTCTTCTTCCATATAACTACACGTTTCATGCGTAGCTCTTCTTCAATATAACTATACGTTTCATGCGTAGCTCTTCTTCAATATAAATACACGTTTCATGCCTTGCTCTTCTTCAATATAACTACACGTTTCATGCGTAGCTCTTCTTCAATATTACTACACGTTTCATGCGTAGCTCTTCTTCAATATCACTACACGTTTCATGCGTAGCTCTTCTTCAATATCACTACACGTTTCATGCGTAGCTCATCCTCATTGGATGTAAACATTTCAAATGAGCTCTTCCCTAGCAAAACCACATGTTTCAAGAAGTAGCCTCAGTTTATGTAAACATTTCAAGCGTAGCTGTTCCTCAGTAAATCGAAATGTTTCAAATGTAGGTCTTCGTCGATAAATATGAACGTTTCAAAAACAGTGTTCCTCAGTAAAGCTATATGTTACAGGAGTAGGTCTTCTTCATAATGCCAAAAGCTGAAGACTTTTCCTCAGTAAAGCTATGTGTTACAGGAGTCGATCTTCTCTCATAATGTCATTTTCCCCAGTAAAGCTACGTGTTACAGGAGTCGGTCTTCCTCATAATGTCATTTTCCTCAGTAAAGCTACGTGTTACAGGAGTCGGTCTTCCTCATAATGTCATTTTCATCAGTAAAGCTAAGTGTTACAGGAGTCGGTCTTCTCATAATGTCATTTTCCTCAGTAAAGCTATATGTTCAAGGAGTAGGTATTCCTCATAATGTCATTTTCCTCAGTAAAGCTATTGTTACAGGAGTCGGTCTTCCTCATATGTCATTTTCCTCAGTAAAGCTATATGTTACAGGAGTAGGTATTCCTCATAATGTCATTTTCCTCAGTAAAGCTATGTTACAGGAGTCGGTCTTCCTCATAATGTCATTTTCATCAGTAAAGCTAGTGTTACAGGAGTCGGTCTTCCTCATAATGTCATTTTCCTCAGTAAAGCTATTGTTAGGAGTCGGTCTTCCTCATAATGTCATTTTCTCAGTAAAGCTATATGTTACAGGAGTAGGTATTCCTCATAATGTCATTTTCCTCAGTAAAGCTATTGTTACAGGAGTCGGTCTTCCTCATAATGTCATTTTCATCAGTAAAGCTAGTGTTACAGGAGTCGGTCTTCCCTCATAATGTCAAAGCTGAAAGAAAGGCTTTTAAAAAAATAATCTCAGGACTGGGCCAGTCGATGAGAATACTATAGCAATCTGTCTGATTGTATTTCTGTTGTTTGAATCGAGCTCATCAAAAAGTAATAAAGCCATTCTTAATCACATCTTCATATTCACCCACTCATCTAGAAGTGCTAACTCCTCAAAATTCGCCAAGGATATTTTCGAAGTTTCCCAAACAAATCAAATGCATTTATGGTAACGGTTTCTTTAATTTAAAAACAGAGGAAAGGGTATCTAAGCATATTTCTCTCACAGTACGCAATAGTTTTGAATTGAACCATACTGTGCAACATGTGTTGGTCTTTTAACACCTCCTTTTTGGAGAGTTCCTGAGTGCATTGTGTTTTTATTGTATCCTTAGCAAACTTTGAAGGGAATATGAATTCTGAACCAAGCGCAAAATTGAATAGCAGCCAGCCAATCTTCATGCCTTCCAGATGTACACTTAGTCTTATCGAGACTGCTAGTCACAATGTGAATGAGGATGAGAACCTTGAGAAGCGTAAGCTATCGTTCTTTTTGGTTCAATTACGTAGTCCCACTCTGTCTGTGCAACTCAAAACCACTTTTGTCCGTTTAGGTAGGGGTATTTGACACGGACATAACATGTATAACAAGGATGTAACGCACGGGGCTGCTTGCACACATACTGGTTGTCCTGTTATACTGATTGGTGTTAACAGTTCCTTCAAGGCGGACTCAACACATTTCACGTGTAGACTGTCCAAATGAAGTAAAGTGAAGAAAAAGCACTGACTAGTTCAATGATGTACGTCGACATGTAGTGAAAAATATATTGAGTAGGGAATGGGTATCAGACACTGACCTCACTGTCTGTTTCGGAGAGCACAATAACACCGTCACAACAACCCAGTTATGTTCATGCAGCAAGCAGAGGATGTTGAAACCCATGCTATCTCGAACGTTCAGCGGCCACATAAGGAAGTTGGCATGTAAGTGGAATGTGTTATCGGTGTCACCAGCGCACTTGGAGCTATAAATAGATGTACAGCCTGTGTAAACAACTGCGCCTCCTGCAAATCTGTAGGGTACCGCCATGACATGTTTGTGCCGTTCAAACGTCCCCGAAAAGTCTTCAGGATAACTTGTGCATCAAACATTAATATGTCGAAGATATCTCACAGCGAAACTGTCGCTACGCTCATGATTCAAAGTGAGCGGTTTCCAGTTGTACTTGTCCAGACCAGGTACCGCAGAAAGGAGGATGACCAACTATGGTAGACACACTTCACTGTCTTTTGTAAGCTTGGGACAGAGCTGTCTCGACGCCTGTTTGGGAAGTTTATTCCCGGTCATAAAATGTGCACTATGGAGTGGTGACGTCTTGCTAAGGGCAGAAAGACGTTTGTAAATTAAGAATGCCAAAAAAAACAACATTTGTTTTCAACGTGGAGCTACTGGTGAAGTGTTGATAATGGGCCCTTCCACATGTCATTTTTGAGTGCCATTGTTGGCAAACGCAGGTATGATTTGACGAGAAGAGTGTAACAGACTGCATATTGTTGAAACGAAAACAAAATACAAGTAATCACACAAACACAGTACCATGCAAGGTTTTTTAAGCACACAATGCTAGAAAACTGCATGTCCGACGAAGGTGTTTTCTTCAAACGTCGATGTGATTGACTGACTCGCTCAGTGAATAGAGAAAGAAATAAAGTCACGTATTCAGCATGAGTTTTTTCCCTTCATTGAATGCAATATGGTTGTGGCCGCAGACTTTTGTGTTTTACGTGCCTGCAAAAACATTTTCCTTGTGCATATGGGGATGTAATTTAAAAAAAACTCTGAAGTCTGTAAAAGCTCTGTTCCGACTGCCAGAATGAAGAGTATATTCTAACTGGCTAATGATATTACATTTAAATTATCCAAGGCTTCTTTAGAAGACGACACATATTCGTATCAGTATTTTCATCATTTCTTCTTATTGTAATGGAAAAACGACAGTCCCTGCTGCCCTTTCATTCACGCAAGCAAACGTGACGTGGCAAGTCCCTCCAGGACTATTGACATCAAGCTCCAGCAGTTTTCAATTACACTGACAAAAGCGAAAGTTTGAGAGTCGGGAAATGAATGTCAAGGAACACTACCAGCCACGTTCTGACCTGACCATAGTGAATGCCCTGTATCCCCTCCCCCCCCCCCCCCCCCCCGACTACACTCCCTGTCCTGTGGTAAAAGAACAAAAATACTGGTTTCCTCAACCCACCAACTCGATCCCTCCTCACCCTAACTATCCCTTCCGCACATCCTTCATCTAAAAAGAAAGATGATAATAGAACTAGGATATGAAAACTAGTCGGGGGGGGGGGGGGGGGGGGGGAGAGTGAGATGCGGAGCGCTATCGACATACTCAGCCCAACAAACCAAGTGTGAATGATCATCTGACTGCGGACTGGCTACACTCTACCCGGCTGTTCTCACCGCTCTTGAAGCGGAAATTTCACACGTCACAGCGCTTGTTGTTGGCTCTGGCTGGGTTACTGACAATGGAACGGCGTGAGGAGATAGGGACGACTGTTGTTGGCTCTGGCTGGGTTACTGACAATGGACGGCGTGAGGAGATAGGGACGACTGTTGTGGACAGGAAGCCGGTTCTGTGCCGGCAAGGCTAACCAGTCGCTTGATCGGTCAGCAAGTACAGGACTGTACATCCCACCGTCCTTTTCTCACCCCCGCCCTGCTCTCTCTCTCTCTCTCTCTCTCTCTCTCTCTCTCTCTCTCTCTCTCTCTCTCTCTCTCTCTCTCTTCACGAGCACCTTCAGCTTTCATTGTTTAGATTTTAATAAATCACCTTTACAAGTCGTCTTATGTCCAGCAAAGTGACGGCCTGGGATACAAACAAAGACAATAACCTGGCACTCTAACCGGTGACCGACATCGACAAGCAAACAATGGGATTTAATGAATAGTCAGACTTTTTTTTGTCTATGCGACTTGGTACTGTCCTTTGTTTTCAAACTAAGTGTAACTCCATCCAGGGCAAGGGTGTTGGATGGCGGATGTGTTGGCATGAAGTCCCCTGACCATGCACAAACACCTGAAAGAGGAGGCTGAAAAGCCACGCTTTAACGTGAACTGTTCTGTGATATGATTCAACGGCAATCCATCATCCAGTTATCGTAGAGGCTTACAACGGGATAATTCCTGTCATTTTGCTTCAATGGTAAAAAACAATGAACTCGGGATATCCACGTCATGTGCCTGTGAAGATTGATTTCCAATTCTCGGGAAATGATCCAATATCAAAGTGAACATGAAAAGGATCGAAACCTTGTCTTTCCAATCTGGAACGGAATGACATCGACATTGTTCCCTTCAATGTGGGATATTGCTGAAGAGTGCTATTGATTTCATCTCTTATTTTGTTCTAGTTCAACGACACAATGGGAAATAATTCCTGCCTACAGTTGGATAGAGTGCTTACTGCAGTCTTTTGGATGTCCATGGAATGTTTGATTCTCTTTGAATGCACTTCTACAGGACCAGCCGCCGTGGCCAAGTGGTTTGCGTTGCGGCCT
>CM031603.1:7528173-7530673 GCA_018398815.1 Conus ventricosus | reverse complement strand
TGGCCACTCTGGTGTGCTGTTGGACCCTGGTTCTGAACAGTTGGTAGTTTGAAATACCACAAACGTACAAGTGGTATATATATTCATTTAATGCCAAGGGGAGAACCGATTTTATCAGACATGTCCCAAAATGAATGGCTCTGTGTTCAAGACAGTCTATGATGGCTCCTACATGCTGCTAGTGATGGCTTCTTATATGCATGATCTAACACCCTCTTTTCAATTCTGTTTTATTTTTCTCACAGCACCATTCCCTTTGTCGTTTTTTTCTTGTTTATTTTTGATCGTGGTGTACTGACAGAGGAATCGTTAGACTGCACATGTTTTCTCTACTTGTTTGTGAAACATATTTATCGATCCAGCTATCTATCAATATCTATCTGTCAATCTAGCTGGCTAGCAAGCTATTTACCTAGCTATCTAGCTAGCTAACGATCTGTCTTGGAATGGAAAGCAAAGACAAAACTTAAATCACCAAAGCCAATCTCTGATTGTTTTCATTGCCGTTTCAAATTTACTCAATCTTTCCACATAGACAAGATAAATACATACACGCATATACACAGCACACACACACACACACACACACACACACAACACACAACACACACACACACACACTCTCTCTCTCTCTCTCTCTCTCTCTCTCTCTCTCTCTCTCTCTCCCTCTCTATCTCTCTCTCACACACACACACACACACACATACACACACACACACACACACACACACACACACACACACACACACACACACACACACACACATACACACAGAGAGAGAGAGAGAGAGAAGAGAGAGAGAGGAGAGAGAGAGAGAGAGAGCACCTGTTATACAGAACAATGTCGGGCAACCAAATCAGGTCACAGGGCACTCGAAGCACGGTGATGTTGGCATAGTCCGTCACGTTCCAGTGCAGCTTCTGGTCCGTCCATTCCTGCCATCACACACAGCACGAGACGGTCAGTGTGCACGGGGCCACAATGCACTTTGGACAAGAGCACGATGTCTTAGCTGATCCTCGCACTGACCGTTACAAGGGGGACGATACAAAGCAAGTAAGTTATATGCAGAAAACAAATGATAGACACTGTTTCCACCATCATCTGTTCTCAGTTTTAAAATTAATAGCAGCGTTGCACACATATTTGTGAGCCACAGTATGCTTCACAGGCACACTTGCACGTGCATCTGTGTGAAGGTACAGCTAACGGGGTGAGTAAAGAAATATTGAAGCTAACTTCAACAATAATTTGCCTTTGCTTGGCGTACATTCTTGCCGTAGGGAATCTAGAGAGACTGTTTCCTTGTACACCAATATGACAATAATTAACACATTTCAAGAACGTGTGAAGGGGTTAAGGAACAGTGGCACAAATGCTACCACAAAACAAAGCAAAAAACATCCTTCTTGATGTTGTCCTGACCTGCCATTAAGCACAAAATGCCACCACAAACAACAAAAAACATGCTTCTTAATGTTGACCTGACCTGCCAGTATGCATGGAACAACAACTCACAGCACGAGGAGGCAATGTCAACTTCATGTACCTTTTTGTGGCGTCCAAATGAACATTTTACACACAGGCAATTAACATTAAATACATGAGAGGTGTCAAAAGTACAAATTCAAACCATAGAAGACCTCATCCTAAAACATCAGAATCATAAAAAGCAGACAGGTTTATAAACATACCTACAAAAGAGTTTCAAACTTCGATTCCTGCTAGCCTGTAATTTTGCAGGGATAAACATGTTTTATCTTTATTTTGTTTTCATTTTTTTTCTATTTGTTCTTTTTTTAGAACAAAATACGATGGTTGTATCTTGATACCTTTGGCCCTTGGCCTACCTAGTCGATTTGGATCCCTTTATAACTCTAAAACAACCAAACTTGGTCTATAGCCTTCTCTAACAGCTCATTACAGAAAGCAATCGTCATAGACATAAGATGGCTGCAGGCAAACCAATCTCACGGTTTGTTCTAATGCGTCCAGGCATTGCTGTTTGTTGCAACTTTTGCACAAAGTGTTGGGGAGGATGAGTAAGAAAGGAAAGGGATGGAGAAGAGAGTGGAGAAGGAAGAAAATGTCAGTATTGTAGCAGTGTGGTGAGAGATTCCCCATGAATTACTTCAATAGCCAGTCAAGTTTCTATAGAGTCGTTTATAAGTTCTTTCGCTCTAGAGAAACCTTTTGTATTTCTGTCTACTCTGAATATAGCTTTTTCCCGTTTTTCTCACAGAGGAGAGAGAGAGAGAGAGAGAGAGGAGAGAGAGAGTGAGAGAGGAGAGAGAGAGAGGAAGAGAGAGAGAGAGAGAGGCTGATTCTAATTTTTTTTTTACCCACTACCCCAGTCCCCACAAAACGATGATGATCATCATAATCATCATCATTATCATCATTTTTATAACCATCCCATCATCACACTATTGCTATTTCTTGAGTAAATCTCACACTATATATGCTCTTTCTGGGAATTGCTACAAATAGCTACCAAAC
>CM031603.1:7520673-7523173 GCA_018398815.1 Conus ventricosus | reverse complement strand
AACATGCAGCTGTGTTAGAAAGTGAAAAGTATATTTGGGGGAATGTCTCTGAACACAGTCTCAAGGAAATATGCACATACGCACGTGTATACACACACACACACACACACACACACACACACACACACACACACACACACACACACGCATACCCCCCCCCCCCCCACACACACACACACACGTGCACAAACAGACAGGCACATGCAAACACACACACACACACACACACACACACACACACACACACACACACACACACACACACACATACACACACACACACACACACACACATGCGCGCTAGAGTGCACCCCCTCCCCTCCTTCTCTCTGTCTGTCCACATGCATGGACTCTCCACTTTACACACCTGCATTGATCCACCGATGCACACGCACCAGCGCATACACCTTGACAGAACACAGTGGCGTCCCTGAGAGAGTCATCTTATCTTGGTTGACGTGTGTTTTGTCTATTGTGTCTGCTAGAGAAAAGGTCCAACGTCAATCTGCCCCAATCTTTCGGTGTCTTTGCAGGGTTGGCCTTCAGATTATTCTTGTATGTGTCTGGTTGGTGATGTTTCTTGCTCTTCCTTTAAGCCTGAATGTGCGGCCACTTCCTCTCGTGATGTTCAGTTCTGAAAGATGGTCTATGTGCGGCCACTTCCTCTCGTGATGTTCAGTTCTGAAAGATGGTCTATGTGCGGCCACTTCCTCTCTTGATGTTCAGTTCTGAAAGATGGTCTATGGTATAGTGGCTTCGCTCTTGTTCGTTGAGATGATTCTTTAGGTTTCGTTTCACATCAGATCGGCAGAGCAGCAATCCAGTTCTTATGCTTGTCTCGCTACCAGTGTGTCTGCTCTCTCCTTTTCTTTAACACCTGCATGTGAAGTGTTTGTGTCACTGCAGCTACCTCTACTGCTAGACTTAAAGTTGCTAAAGTGTATGCACCACCGTCTTCGTGAATTATTTTGCTTCGTGAAGTATCCCCAACCTGACTTAAATATCTTCATTTATGCCGAGCTTTTTCGACCTGCATCTGAACGTCTGCGTTGGTTGTGCCTTCTGGCCATTTTCGACAGTGTTTGCCAAGCTATGGAGCGATGAAAATTTGATGGAGATGTTTGAAGTGTTTTCCGTTCATTCGTTGCTTTCGAATGTGTGTTCTTCTAACTGGCGCGCAAGCTGTGTATTGTCTTCTGCCTGTCCAACCCATGAGTTTCAACATCCTAAGCAAGTGCCTTTTACCTTGACTGACCTATGTAGCGCCTTTTGTTTCCTTGACTGACCTATGTAGTGCCTTTTGTTTCCTTGACTGACCTATGTAGTGCCTTTTGTTTCCTTGACTGACCTATGTAGTGCCTTTTGTTTCCTTGACTGACCTATGTAGTGCCTTTTGTTTCCTTGACTGACCTATGTAGTGCCTTTTGTTTCCTTAACTGACCTACGTAGTGCCTTTTGTTTCCTTGACTGACCTATGTAGTGCCTTTTGTTTCCTTGACTAACCTATGTAGTGCCTTTTGTTTCCTTAACTGACCTATGTAGTGCCTTTTGTTTCCTTAACTGACCTATGTAGTGCCTTTTGTTTCCTTAACTGACCTATGTAGTGCCTTTTGTTTCCTTGACTGACCTATGTAGTTCTCGCATTACAGGAGGGTCAAGCAGGTGTTGCACGGTTTCAACTGGTGTGTTCCTTTGTGGTTACCGCGATCAATCTCATTGCTTCATTTTGAAGTCTTTCTAATGTAAGAAGATTGCTGTTGGACAGTGTCGTAAACCCTAATCAGTCCCACTGAGTGCGAAGGGCGTAATACAGTCGGTAGAGAGGGCGCTGTTGGACAGTGCTGTAAGCCCTAATCAGTCCCACTGAGTGCGAAGGGCGTAATACAGTCGGTAGAGAGGGCGCTGTTGGACAGTGTTGTAAGCCCTAATCAGTCACACTGAGTGCGAAGGGCGTAATACAGTCGGTAGAGAGGGCGCTGTTCAGTGCCTTCGGCTGCCTTTGCTTGCGTGGAAGACAGGCCCCTTTTTTTAATTTAAGAAAAATATTCTCAACATGCTTTCTAAAGATAAGCATTCTATCAAATGCTTGAATAAAACAGTTGAGGTTTTTAGTTGATTCAACTGGTATTCCATTGACAGCAACTGGTGAGGGTATTTGTCCTGATATCTTGTTGTTGAGAGTTGAGAGTGCAGAACAATGCCTTGGCTTTTGTAGGGTTGATGGACGATCCAGTTTCTGAACACCAGCCTTCGAAAAGGGGGAGGGGGGTGGAATTGTGAAATATACTATAAAATCCAGCTGTACTACACCCCCCATGATCACGCTCATCCGGAAATAGAGAGCTGACATAAGCTTGTCTGCTATGACCCAACTCTATGGAGGTGGCCGATCAATATACAGGGGCCAACGTGTATTCTGTCTAGGAGGGGTCGAGCCACAGAAATGCATTGGGGGCCACTGCTCTTTTAATCTTCAAGATCTCCTTTCACTCTTTCACAG
>CM031603.1:7506379-7508879 GCA_018398815.1 Conus ventricosus | reverse complement strand
AGAGAGAGAGTGAGTGTGTGTGTGTGTGTGTGTGTGTGTGTGTTGTGTGTGGTTTTGGTGTTATGTGGGTGTGAATACCTACAGTTGAATGTTACTAGGTAAAACTTTGTGCTTTCCTTTTACACATCTCTTTCTTCCACCTCCCTCTCCCCACCTTTCCACGCCCAGTTCCTCCTCCTCTCTTTTAGTTGTATTTATTTATCGAGGTTGTTTCATCGGGCCTGACTGCATTTCGTTCAGGAAATATACATGTGCGCACGCGTTAGCGCTCAGGTGGTGTGTTGTTGTGTGTGTCGATCATGTTCAGCCTACTGAACTTTATTGAAAAAAACGTGCATTTTAATTAGGCCTACTGTGTGGTTTAATTCAGTTGTTACGTTTTAAGTTCGGTGTTGCTTTCTTGCAGTTGGTCCATGGTAGCAGCCTAAGAAGTTTAATAAAGCGGAAACGAAATATATTTTGCAATCTTTCCAGGTGTTGTAGTTTTTTTTAACCCATTTCAGAGAGAGAGGAGGAGAGAGAGAGAGAGTGAGAGAGAGGAGAAGAGAGAGAGAGAGAGAGAGAGTGAGGGGGGAGGGGGGGGGGGGGGAGGACCTCAATCTCCAATACGTTAATTGCAAAGGCCACGACCTATCAGGCATGAGGTCAAGAACAAAAGTAAAAACACACACACGACTCGGCGGCATATACTGAACATTATGAAAGAAAATATTTGCCATTACAAATGTACTTCATGAATGACTCTGACATTTGTGGTGTTATGTGATAGCAGTCCTCTCTCCGTTCAGCTGACTTTAACAATGAACCAGTAGAGAGCGAGGAACAATCTCTTTTCATTTTGTTACAGTAAAAAGAAGCAATGACACTTGATGAACTTTCTCGTGTGAGAAAAATGTATTTATCTCTTCATAATTCATCGGATGGACAAAACAATTCAAAACACTATTTTGTCCTCGATTGAAGACAGAATGGACAATTTTTAGGAGTTTAGTGTATAATCTTTGATGGACATTCAATCTCTAATTGTCGTCTCTCATGAACACTTTGCGAATATTAGGAATTTTATATAAGTTAAATACTTCTCAGGCTGCCATTAAGGATTGAAGAACGATATGTTGAATATCTGCCACTAGAGAGGAGGGTGTAATAGCCCCAGATAATGTTTGGATTTGCAACAGGAGAGAGGAAGTACCGGGAGAGAAGAGAGGAGAGAGAGAGAGAGAGACTGAAGAGAGAGAGAGAGAGACGATAGAGAGAGCGAGAGACAGACAGACAGACAGACAACAGACAGACAGGACAGGCCAGAGCAGAGACAGTTAGCCATCAGATAGACAGAAGACATAGTGTTGATGTAGATTTGTGAAGGAAGACAGAATTCAGGATTCAGATGTCAACTGTTCATACGGGAATTGCATACACACACACAACCTCACACACACACACACAACACACACACAACACACACACACACACACACACACACACACTCACACACCACACACAACACACAATCACACACACACACACAGAGCGCGCAGCGTAGCGCAAACGTTCCAAAGTTCGATCGAGCATTGATCGTTAACACAAATACACTCCTGTCTTGCTCGATTAGCGAGTGAGGTAGAGAGAGAGAGAGAGAGATGAGAGAGAGAGAGAGGAGAGGGAGAGAGAGAGAGAGGAGAGGAGAAGAGAGAGAGAAGAAGATCATAGGGGACGACAAGGGGGAGACGGGGGGAGGGGGGGGGAGGGAGTCATCAGTAGAAGCGATTTGTACCTTCTTTAGCTGTAGTTGTTTGTCGTTAGCCGCCCCTGCAAAGCATCCGCGGGGAAATTGCCGATGCGGTGCACAGCACTGTTTGCCCTTTGCATCTGATGTGAGTTGCCTCCCTCTACGGTGGCCTTGTTCATCCCTATCGCCCCTTCTGATGACTGGGTGACATCAGTCTCTCTACTCGCGTCTTTTTGAGTAGCACTCTGTGTGTGTGTGTGTGAGGGTGTGTGTGTGTGTGTGCGTGTGAGTGTGTGGGTGCGCGCGTGCGTGCGTGCGTGTGCGCGTGCATGCGTTTCGTGCGTGCGTTGTGTGTGTGTGTGTGTGTGTTTGTGTGTGTTTGTGTGTGTGTGTGTGTGTGTGTGTGTGTGTGTCCCATGCGCGCGCGTGCGTGGGGGATGCTGCTTTATGTTTGTCCTCACTCTTTCTTTCATCTAGCCCAAACAAACACAAAAAGGACGTAGAAGAAACCTGACGTTTGTCATAAATTAGTAAATTGTTTTTAAAGCGGAATTATAATAATGGCGGTCTACGGGAAAAAATGTATGCACTTGCACTTGCTCTCTGTCTGTCTGCCCCCCCCCCCCTCAATCTCTCTCTCTCTTCTCCTCTCTCACTCTCTCTCTCTACTCTCTCTCTCTCTCTCTCTCTTCTCTTCTCTCTCTCTCCTCACACACAACACCACACACGCACACAACCTCCTCCTCCCCACCACCCCTCTGTCTGTGTGCT
>CM031603.1:7478879-7501379 GCA_018398815.1 Conus ventricosus | reverse complement strand
TCTCTCTGTCTCTCTCTCTCTCATATATATATATATATATATATATATTATATATATATATATATATATAATATATATATATATAGATGATCAGTATATTTAAAATGCCTAAAACATTTTTTTGAGTGCTCAACCCCTTGGGGAGCAACATTAGTTAAAACAAGTTAAAAGAGGAATCTTAAAACTATCTACAAATTTGTTTCGAGCATGTTGCGCTGTCATCAGGATGGTTTTCGGTTTGCCACCGCGATGTTATATAGCGTGTGGGCTCCCGTTTGCGGTTGTTTGCACGTGCGGGTTGGCTGCACGTGTTTTGGGGGGCTTTCAGGTTTTTGTTTTGGGTGTGTTCCACTAACAACGATTTCCATTTTGCCTGCAGTTGTTTACTATTCTAAAGTTGCTAAGTGTGGTTGCATAGTATTAACCATTTTTCAGTTAGACATAGGTTGCACCTTTTTGAAACATTGCTGTATGGTGATGCTCTTTTTATGATTTTCCAGGATATATTGTAGCTTGTTTTTGCGTCTTTAAGTTTCCAGATATATTTGCTCAGTTCTGTTTGGTTTTTTATATTTTTCTTTATTAAATGACTGTTTGTGGTTTGCATATCTGGTTTTGAAGTGGTTTTCAGTGATCCCTATGTATGTTTCTTTTTCATTTCTGATGTCTGATATATATATGTGTGTGTGTGTGTGTGTGTGTGTGTGTGTGTGTGTGTGATGTGTGTGTGCGCGCGCGCGCGCGCACGCGTGCAAGAGTACTTTCTTCAAAATTTTATCTGTCTTTTGTTATTACTCAAAAACATACTCCACTCTAATTCATTCAAAACAAAAACATTCTGGAGAGGAAATCCGACTAGGCTATAACTTGAAAGACAAAGTTGATGGCTGTTCAATGTATAGAGAGCAGTACGTAGGTAAAAATGCTTTCAATGATTTTGTTTTGTCTATTTGTTTTTTCTATAAACGTTTTCCTTCTTATGATTGACTTATATGGTGTCACTCGTTACATGTGTTTGTTGTGCATACAGGAAGGCTTAGCACGCACCCATCCACCCACCACCCCCATACTCTCTCTCTCTCTCTCTCTCTCTCTCTCTCTCTCTCTCTCTCTCTTTCAGCACAAAGTCCGGGACACAGGACGATCTCTGTGGCTGATCATCGTCATCATTCGGAGTTTGGTGTGCCCTCGGCCAGTCATGGGTTAATACCGTATTCATGACGCCTGTCTACACCCCCTTTGGCACTGAGACCTGACTGGTGTTATTGAGTGGAGGGAAGGAGCAGTGACGGTTTGGCATACATTGGTGTTCACCAGTCTTTGGCTCCTGTTGTATAGGAAGGCAAAAGTGCAGGAGGTGTGTGGTCGTTTGTAGGTTCTGTTTGTGTCTGAGGTTTATTGTGTCTGAAGTTTTAGCTGTCGTGCGTGCATTTGCTTCTTCTTTGTTTGTTTGTTTTTTTTTCGTTCACCATCCACGCTGCCACAGTGGCATTACCTTCACGCTCTGTGTCTGATCCTCTCATCCAGCCACTCGTCGCCTCCACATCCTAGGATTGACAGTTATTAAGGGGTGTCTGGCTCTCTCATCCAGGACACTCCCAGCCTTCACATCGTAGGATTAACGGTTATCAATGGATACACAGCATTGCTGCTATATCACCTTGCTGGCTTTCTGTAGCGCCTGCTGTGATCCAAACTAAGCCGGGCACTTCCACTGACCCCAAGCGTGATGACAGTATCTGAGTAGTCGCAGAACCACCATGAGCGAGTGCTCCCCTTCACAGGGGGCCACAACGTCCATCCAGTGACAGTCCCCACGAAGGTATGAACATGAAGCAAAATGTAGAAAGAGAAGCGGTTAGTTACCGCAAAGGACACAGACAGACATAGCACAGGACAAGACACAATCCATTTCGACCTCTTGGGTCTTCTTCAGGAGAGAACAAATAACATTTAGGACAGTGAAACGAGGAACGAAACCACTTAGCTGCTCATGGTCGACACGCATACAAAATGGCCGCCGGACGGAAACGGGGCCACTTAGGAGGGGATCATGGGAGAGGGAAAAGTGGGGGAGGGAAAGGGGGGGGGGGGGAGGGGAGGAAAGAGGGGATGTGAAACAAAGGGGTTTGTAGCTTGTTTTGTATAATAGTATGATATATTAGTGATGGTAGTGAATAAAGGTGGATTAATAGTAGTACTTAGTGGATAAAAAAATATATAAAAAAATACCCACCCCCAAAAAACAAAAAACAACAACAAACAAACAAAAAAAAAACAACAACAACAGAAGAAAAAAAAACCCATCAATCAATAAACAAATACACGACTTTGATGGGTGGTGGTGGTGATGATAGTAGTTGTGTGTGGGTAGTTGTATGTGGGGGTGGGGGGTAAAGCTAATAATGTTTGGTGTAGGTTTTAAATAAATAAAATAAAGTAAATGAAAATAATAAGTAAATAATAATAGCAATAACAATAATAATAATTAAAACTACAACTAGCATAAACTACCCACACATAACTACTTCCATCACCATCACCACCATTAAAGTCGTTTATCCATTTATTGATTGATGGTTTCCTTTTTGTTTATGTTTTATTTTTTTTTTTTCTTGCAAATCTCTTCTCCACTAAATACTACTATCAATCTACCTCTATTCACTACCATCAGTAATATATCATACTATTACACAAAACAAGCTACAAACCACATTGTTTCACAACCTCTCCCTTTTCCCCCCCCCCTCCCCCTCCCCATCCCATTCCGTCTCCATGATGCCCTCCTAAGTGGCCCCGTTTTACGTCCGGCGGCCATTTTGAACGCGTGTCGATCATGAGCAGCTAAGTGGTTTCGTTTCTCGTTTTCACGTCCTAAATGTTATTTGCTTTCGCCTGTAGAAGACCCAAAATGTCGAAATGCATTGTGTCTTGTCCTGTGTCATGTTAGGCTGTGTCCTTGGTGGAAACTAAACCCCCCTCGTTCTAAATTTTGCTTCATTTTCCGCCCTCAGTCACTCTTTCTTGAAACATATGAACATGAAGGCTTAGATACCAACTCACCAAGGCATGGTCACTGAGAGAACATCCAAAGGGCAAAAGGGTATGAAAGGTCATAGAATGCGGTACCTTTTAAATGACGATTAATGCTAATTGATTCGGATGATGAAAATACTATAGTATCCCCTAGTGTCAGCCAGGCTGAATAGAACAGCTATCTGAGGCCAGGACATGTTGAACACACTCTCATAGATGCCTCCGCTAAGTGAATAAAACTTGATTGTGTGGTGTACAGATTTCTGTTTTGAACAATTTCTGAGAGGAGCAGTCTGGGGTCCAAATGCCTGCAAAATGTGTGCGTTCATCAGACCTGAACTATCAAACTTTCAACCTGAACCTGCAAAGCAATGTATTTGATCGTTTTTTTTCTTTTCTGGATGAAATTGGATTTGAAGATTCGTATATTTTGAGAGGTTGTAGTTCTCTGTTCAATACTTATTTTCAGCTGATCCTGAATTACTGTATTGTTATTGGTTTACCATAGCGCCTCTGTCAGCCGTGCAGTCTCCGTTGGTTTACCATAGCGCCTCTGTCAGCCGTGCAGTCTCCGATGGTTTTACCATAGCGCCTACGTCAGCCGTGCAGTCTCCGTTGGTTTACCATAGCGCCTCTGTCAGCCGTGCAGTCTCGTTGGTTTACCATAGCGCTCTGTCAGCGTGCAGTCTCCGATGGTTTACCATAGCGCCTACGTCAGCGTGCAGTCTCCGTTGGTTTACCATAGCGCCTCTGTCAGCCGTGCAGTCTCCGTGGTTTACCATAGGCCTCTGTCAGCCGTGCAGCCTCCGATGGTTTACCATAGCGCCTACGTCAGCCGTTGCAGTCTCGATGGTTTACCATAGCGCCTACGTCAGCCGTGCAGTCTCCGTTGGTTTACCATAGCGCCTCTGTCAGCCGTGCAGTCTCCGATGGTTTACCATAGCGCCTACGTCAGCCGTGCAGTCTCCGATGGTTTACCATAGCGCCTACGTCAGCCGTGCAGTCTCCGTTGGTTTACCATAGCGCCTACGTCAGCCGTGCAGTCTCCGTTGGTTTACCATAGCGCCTACATCAGCCGTGCAGTCCTCGATGGTTTACCATAGCGCCTACGTCAGCCGTGCAGTCTCCGATGGTTTACCATAGCGCCTACGTCAGCCGTTGCAGTCTCCGTTGGTTTACCATAGCGCCTACGTCAGCCGTGCAATCTCCGATGGTTTACCATAGCGCCTCTGTCAGCCATGCAGTCTCCGTTGGTTTACCATAGCGCCTCTGTCATCCGTGCAGTCTCCGATGGTTTACCATAGCGCCTACGTCAGCCGTGCAGTCTCCGATGGTTTACCATAGCGCCTACGTCAGCCGTGCAGTCTCCGTTGGTTTACCATAGCGCCTACGTCAGCCGTGCAGTCTCCGTTGGTTTACCATAGCGCCTACATCAGCCGTGCAGTCTCCGATGGTTTACCATAGCGCCTACGTCAGCCGTGCAGTCTCGATGGTTTACCATAGCGCCTACGTCAGCCGTGCAGTCTCCGTTGGTTTACCATAGCGCCTACGTCAGCCGTGCAATCTCCGATGGTTTACCATAGCGCCTCTGTCAGCCATGCAGTCTCCGTTGGTTTACCATAGCGCCTCTGTCAGCCGTGCAGTCTCCGATGGTTTACCATAGCGCCTACGTCAGCCGTGCAGTCTCCGATGGTTTACCATAGCGCCTACGTCAGCCGTGCAGTCTCCGATGGTTTACCATAGCGCCTACGTCAGCCGTGCAGTCTCCGATGGTGGGCCGGGAGTGCGGATGGACCGTCCCGTTGTGTAGGCTGACATCTTCCATCTCCGTTGTGTAGGCTGACATCTCCCATCTCTCGTTGTGTAGGCTGACATCTCCCATCTCCGTTGTGTAGGCTGACATCTCCATCTCCCGTTGTGTAGGCTGACATCTCCCATCTCCCGTTGTGTAGGCTGACATCTCCTATCTCTCGTTGTGCAGGCTGACAATCACATCTCCCGTTGTGTAGGCTGACATCTCCTATCTCCCGTTGTGCACGCTAGCATCTCCCGTTGTGTAGGCTAACATCTCCCGTTGTGTAGGCTAACATCTCCCGTTGTGTAGGCCAACATTTCCCGCTGTGTAGGATAACATCCGTGGACATTCACTGGGGGCTTCGGGGGGAGGCTGAGGAAGTGTGTCGTGGATGCCTTCCCGTATCCCTGGCACATAAGACGCTGTCCTTCCCGGTGGTTTCAAAGGTGGCGAAGGTCTAGTTTGTCGAAGCTCGTCAGTCGCGTCTATCTTCAGCGCAGAACTCGGGTTCTATCGGGAGAAATGCCGTCGTGCACAAAGCTGCCTTTGTACAGTCCTTGTATTGCTTCTTTGGACTATTCGTCTTCCCATAGCTTTGAAGTATCTCATATATTATCTGTGGTAAAAGCCAAGAGCTGCACACGGCCCCCGTCTGTTCCTGTTCAGCCTTCAGAAACACTCCCAGAGTGCTGACATGTCTGGGTTTGTTCAGCACCTCTAAGCTGGTCAACTTGGTCTGCCATCTGATGACTCAGTTGGTCTTACGTTCACTGGGGAGGGGGGAGGGGACGCTAGAGATGTTTGCCGTGATGTTCGTACAGCGTGTTGGAGTGGCAGATGCAAAGGAGCTATGTGAATGCGACAGCCACAGACATTTTGGCTTTGATTACCAGCTTAACGTTTCCAGCTGAACATTGTTATATTTTCCGCGCTCGAGAATTTCTTTTCGTCTGGTTTTAAGTCTTTGTAGAGTATTTGTTAATGTTTGTCATGAGTTCTCTCTGTATACTTTTTTCGGTTAATTAATAGCTAATATGTACACAATTTGTTTCTGGGATTAGTTTCTGATCCAGTTAGGTTTGTTTTTTTAAAGGGGGTTTTCCTTAGCTGATTTAGTTCTCCGTGTGTAAAGTATTTTTTTTCCTCTGTGTATAGAATCTGTTTCTGGTTGATATTAATTCTCTCTGTATAGGATTTAAATTTCATTGATTATACATTTTCATTTCTGGCCGATGTTAGTGTTTGTAGGCTATTTTCGTTTTAATCAATCGATTTTTAGCTCTGTATTTGTAGTATTTCTATCTGAGCTTGTTCATGGCGTGTATCTTGACGCGATTGATTTTAGTTCGCAGTGTCCACGATTTGCTTCTGGTTTATTTTATTTTGATTTGCATGGAATTTGTGTTTGGTGACTTTGTTCAGCTTTGTGCGTGGTTTGCCTCTGGTTGACCTAAATCTTTGAAATTAGGATCGATCCGTGTGTGAACTTTTTGTTTTGCTCTTTCTAGTTCGCGGTGTATAGAATTTGTTTGGGCTGTTTTTAGTTCTATGTATTTGAAATGAGTTTCCCTTCGCCTTTCATTCTCCGTGTACACTCCTTTTTTTATTTTTGTAGTTGCTTTCACCCCCCTGTGCGTTGATGTTGCCTCTAGCTGTGCTAAGTTCATTGCGCGTAGAATTAGTTTCTAGCTCCTGTAAGTTCTGGTAGGTTGATTGATTGCAAAACCAATCAATGCAAACCAGAAAAAAAACACGGAACAAAATGTAAGAGGATAAAGAAGAGAGCGAAACATATAGAAGGAAAAAGACTGATATTCAAATTTGCGGGATGGCGAAGCGAAATTTGCTGATTGCTTTGACAGTGTGTGCTCTTCAGAAAGTGCATAAATATGAAATTAATGATGAATGTGATTTTGTAAAAGAAGACACAACAATGAATAAATGTAACAAACACGATCTTACAAGGTTGAAAAAAGAAGTGTATGGTATTTAGAATGCAAAGAGCGGAGGGGTGAAGCGGCCTACACAATTTTAAAACAGCGATCTAAAAAAGTGTTGTACGGATTGAAAATGTTATGACGGTATACGATGAGCAGTTGTTTTAAGGCGCGTGCACTCGCGTTAACATGTTTGCAGTACGATGTGTGTGCGTGTGAGTGTGCGTATGTGCGTGCGTGCCGTGGTTTGTGTGTGTGTCGTGTGTTGTGCGTGTTGTGTGTGTGTGTGTGTGTGTGTAGTGTGCTGTAGTGTGTGTGTGTGTGTGTGCCACGTACCCATTGCAGAGAGAGATCTCTCTCTCTCTCTCTCTCTATCTCTCCTCTCTCATCTCTCTCCTCTTTACCTCTCACTCCTCTCTCCACCACACATCTTTATATATCTATATTTATATATATCATATATATATTCCTATTTTTATTATTTTTACTAGAATAAATTTATATATATATTATTATACTACTATATCTAAATCTTATAAATTATATATATAATATGCGTGTAGTATCGAAGCACACACATGATTATGCTAAGTCACCACAAAACATTCATGCCCCTACTTTCACCTTAGCTCCTCCCAGTATCCTCCTCCGGGCGGGATCGTGCTGCCCATCAGTCAGCAGCATGAACTCACAGCTCTCGGGTCTGCGGCGCGGGGCTTATTCCCTCAATTCCTAATTTTAGGCCGCATCTCCAGGACCGTCGGACCCCCAACATTCTGTCCGGATGGTGGGTGTGGCAAAGGGGGCAGGGAAGGGGAGCGGGGGGGCCCGGTGCGGGGGTGAAGGGTAGGAGGAGGAGGCAAAGGAGAGCAAACGAGTTATGATTAAAGGACGGGAAGGTAGAGAGGAAGGGAAAAGACAGACGAAGTAAAGTGATCCAAACCGTTTCTGTCGATAGGCAGAATCCAGAGGAGAGGAGATGCTGTAAGAATGATTGTGTTGTTCTCTTGGCGCCGCGATACCCATTCTCATAGAGGAGCGTATTTGACTGGACTATGACAAATCATTCGCGGACAGAAAATTGTGGAGATTTCTATTGACGCTGAGAAAAGAAGTATAGATACTGGAAACGTGGAAATCTCAAAAAAGAAATTATCATGCCCAGCGCGCAAGCAACAACACCTCACACCCACATACACCACACACACCCACCACAACACACAACACACACCACACACACACACACACACACCACGTACGCACACACACACAAACACACCACACACACACACACACACACACACACACACACACCACACACACACACACAAACACACACACACACTACCGCACGCACGCACGCATGCATCGCAAGCCAGTACGCCGCCGTACGCACACCACGCAACGACGCAGCACCGCTCGCCGCACGGGGGAAATAGGTTTATGTTAATATCGTGTTTATCTGTCCATTCATGCTGAAAATTGCAGACAAAAAAAACACGGTCAAGAATTTAATAAAAAAAAAATTGCCGTGCAAATTGCAGTTACAGTATTCACAAACCGTTGTGACACTCAATTTCACCTTGCGTTATTGATGGGTGGGACGGATGCCAGTGGTTGACGTCCCACTTTCCCCCCAGAATACGATCCAAAACGATTTTTTTTTTTTAAACCTATGATTTTATGCGAGGTTTCGTAATATACTTTCTAACACTTCATAAATTTTAATGAACGTCCGCGGTGGTTATTTACGTCAATTCAAGTTTAGGGGGTATATACTCATATATCCTATATATATCTATATCTAGATATATAATCTATATATAGATTAATATATTTATATATATTATATATATACTTATATATATATATATTATATGAAGTAGAGAGAGAGAAGAGAGAGAGAGAGATAAGAGAGATCCTAAGATCGGACAGACGAAGAGCGAGAGAGGAGCAGAGAGTACGCAGGAGGTCTGACGATCAGTGGGCGATCGAGGAGGAGAGAGGAGAGAGGAGGACGTGCTGAGACGGAGTGACGAGAGAGAAGAGACAGATGAGAGCTGCAGGAGAGAGAGGAGGAAGAGGAGAGAGAGAATCGCTTAAAGAACGATGCAAAACCTATGTCAATGCAACTACCATGTAAATACTGTCTTATATCAAATCCGTCCACCAGTTTTATCATCATAAAGTATTCTCGCCATAGTGAAACAACATGTTCGGTCCCACACGGCCCCAAATTTTATATAAGAGTTAGGCTCATGTTATTACACCTGTGTTGTAGGCCTTCATGTATACAGAAACAGAAAAATATAGTGTATAGCCATTTTCAAGTATACGCGGCTAATGATAAAATGAAAAAAAGTCATTCTCAACACCAGCCCACCTCAGTGAAGTGCCATGTCTATAAACCTTGCAGTAATTGTCAAGGAAATGAGGTGAATGGAAAATACATTTTCATTCATCTGTTTCAAATAAAAGGAAAGGGGTTTAACTCCACCTTTCTGCAATAAAATCTTGGTTTTTGTGGCTAATGCATTCATACTTGGAACCTGTTTTAGGAAATCTGTTTTGCTCACCCAAATACCTTTATTATAGTTTCAAGAATTTTGTTTCATTTTCTCACGAACATTGAAAAGATCAATGCTCCGGCTGTAAGGGCATGTGTGATACTGCTATCCAATTTACTGCTTTTGTGCGGATTACTTCTGTATTGCAGGGCGGTTGTTACCCACTGAAAATCACACTATAGAGATATGTTTAATTGGTCGGTATTTCATTGCACCTGTTCGTCCATTGTTATATGAGTATTGCTATTAAATATTAACATTTTTCGTTTTAATACGTAATATAAAACCAGGATGTCAATAGATATATTCAAACAAGGCGTATATTGAAGTAATCTCCCTGCACACTCTTTACTACTAAGCATTGCTGTACTATCAGTTGAAGTTATTTGTTGTTATCTTGTCTATATCTCAGAATCATATTCCTAGTGATCTAAAATTGTGTCACGTTAACTTTCATCGTCAATTGGATTAGGTACTAATTACCACACTCATGAATTTGACTGTCTCTATCTTTATTTGTAGTGATTTTTTTTTTGTTCTTATTTCTTTATTCTTTCAGATTTCTTTAGAGGGGAGATAAGGGGGGGCGGCTGGGACGGAGAGTGCATTCCCTGACTTTATGTGGGGTAGATCTGTTTTAGTTGGGGTTATTTTCTGGACAAAGCCAAGTCAGACGTTTTTTGTCAGTTTCTTTTCTTCCAGAGTCGCTTTGAAACAACTTTGCAGCGAGAACAACTTCTCCAAAAACATTCTGCTCCCCCCACCTCCGTCACTCTCCCTTTTTTCTTTTCTTTTCTATTCTTTTTAAGAGGAGCAACGGGCCGTTGGCTGTGAATAATCCATATTTGTTTTATCGGGAGTTTGCCATTAAAAATGTAACTGATATGAAACTGCAGATAAGTGGGCGGTGCTTGCCTGTAGTATCAGGATTGAAGGTGGACGCGGTGGGAGGAAGGAAAGCGTGGTGTGGGGGTGGAGGGCGGGGGGGGGGCGGGCGGGCCCGGGTTGTAAGCCATGAATGTGCGGGACAGGACAGGATTGGGGAAACGAAAGGTGTGCCGGAAATAGCGGAGATGCTCAGACAGAGAAGGTCGTGTTCATAAGGAAAGAAGGAGATGCACAGTCAGAGGACAGATCGTTGTCAGCAGAAAAAGAGAGGAGATGCACAGACTCAGAGGAAAGATCGTGTTCATCAGGAAAGAGAGGTGATGCACAGACAGAGACAGATCGTGTTCATACAGGAAAGAGAGGAGATGCACAGACAGAGACAGTTGCGTGTTCATCAGGAAAAGAGAGGAGATGCACGACAGAGGACAGATCGTGTTGTACATCAGGAAAGAGAGGAGATGCCCAGACCAGCGACAGATCGAATTCATAGGAAGAGAGTAGATGCACAGAAGAGCAGATCGTGTTTCATCAGGAAAGAGACGGAGATGCACAGACAGAGGACAGATCGTGTTTCATCAGGAAAGAGAAGAGTAGGGAGATGCACCGACATAGTCATGATCGTTCGTATCAGGAAAAGAGAGGAGTTGCACAGAAGAGGACAGTCGTGTTCATCAGGGACAGAGAGGAGATGCACAGAAAGACAGATTTCGTGTTCCTCAGGGAAAGAGAGGAGATGCACCAGACAGGAAGTTCGTGTTCATCAGGAAAGAGAGGAGATGCACAGATAGTGACAGATCAGTGTTCATAAGTAAGAGAGGAGATATTCACCGACAGACGATCGTTGGTTCATCGGGAATATTGAGGAGATGCACAGACAGAGACAGATACATGTTCAGGTTTTCGTTTTCCATTAGGGGGACATAAAAGAGGGAGTATTATTCTCATGGTGACTGGATTGGCATGTGGTGTCCCCCCCCCCCCCCCTTCCCCCCCCTTCGTGTTACATGAAAGCGCAAGTTTGTTGCTAGAGAGGCGAGACTTCATTCTTTCTAGTAAACAACGGGAGGGTATTTCTAGACAAGAAGAGAGTGTTGATACATGTGTCTCAGTTTCAACGATCCTCTTCACCGTCGTTAACCTCAGCGTAGATAAACAAATGCAACACATAACAGAAACATAAAACCCCACTAGAAATCTATATACACATACTAATTTTCAGCTTCTTCGTTGGGCCCACAACACTGTGCAAGAATCAGGTCGGCGAGGGGGGGGGGGGGGGGGGGGGGGAGGGAGGGGGGGGGGGGGCGGGGGAGGGGGGGGCTGTTGTCATAAACCTATCTCGTTGTGAGCGGGGGAAGAGAGAGAGACGAGAGAGAGAGAACGGACGTGAAGAGACGAGGAGGATGAGACGAGTGTGAAGAGAGGGAGAGATGTGAGAGCGAGAGAGAGAAGAGAGAGTGTGTGGGTTGTGTTTCTTTCAAAGGGAATGTCATAACAGTGAGCAGACAGGTGCCAAAAAGAGTGCACAGCTGTGATGGCATTGGGTATTGTGTACACAGGTCGTGGTGTGGGGGTTGTTGTGTGTGTGTTGTGTGTGTGTGTCGTCGTGATGTTGTGTGTGTGTGTGGTGTGGATGGTGTGTGTGGAGTGTATGTGTGTCGTGTGTGTGTGTGTCTGTGTGGTGGTGTCGTGCGTGCGCTGCGTGCGTGCACTGTGTGCGTGGTGTGTGTGTGTGTGGTGGGTGTGTGTAAGTGTGTGTGTAGGAGTACGCGCGCCGCACGCGCGTGGTGTGGGTGTTTATGTGTATGCGCGCGTGCGTTTGTGTTGTTGTGTGTGTGTGTGTGTGTTGTGTGTGTCGTGTGTGTGTGTGTGTGTGTGCGCGCGCGTTGAGTTGTGTAGTGTGTGTGTGTGTGCACCTGTGTGGTGTGGTGTGTGTGTGTGCATGCGTGACGTGCATGCGAGAGTTGTACTAGCTTACGTGCCGTTGCCTGCGTTTCGTGAGTGCATACAATATGTGTGTTTGTCGTGTGTGTGTGTGTGTGTGTGTGTGCTGTGTGTGTGTGTGTGGTTGTGTGCGTGACGCGTGCGTGGGCGTGCGTGGTGCTCGCGCGATGCGCGTGCGTGGCGTGCGGTGCGGGCGGAGCGTGCGTGCCGTGCGTGCGTGCGTGGCGTCCTGCTGTATGCGTGCGTGCGGTGACTGTGCGTGTGTGTCGTGTGTGTGTGTGAGTGTGTGTGTGTGTAGTATAGTGATGTGCTGTGTGCGCGCGCGCGGTGTGTGTGTGTGTGTGAGGGAGAGTGGAAGAGAGAGAACTGGAGGTGCGAGAGTAGACGAACAGAGTGAGAGAGAGAGAGAAAGAGTCTGTTGAAGTATCATTTGCACCTGCCAATGTATGCGTATTAAAGTTAATGGCTCGGTGATCGTATATTACAGTTATTATAGATTCAACACTAGCTGCTATAAAGTGTTTTCGTCTTCTGTCTGCCCCCCCCCCCCCCCTCCCCCCACCCCCCCCCCCCCCCCCCCCCCCCCCCCCCTCCCCCCCCCCCCCCCCCCCCCCCCCCCCCCACCCCCCCCCCCCCCCCCCCCCCCCCACCCCCCCCCACCCACCCCCCCCCCCCCCCCCCCCCCCCCCCCCCCCCCCCCCCCCCCCCCCCCCCCCCCCCCCCCCCCCCCCCCCCCCCCCTCCCCCACCCCCCCCACCCCCCCCCCCCCCCCCCCCCCCCCCCCCTCCCCCCCCCCCCCCCCCCCCCCCCCCCCCCCCCCACCCCCCCCCCCCCCCCCCCCCCCCACCCCCCCCCCCCCCCCCCCCCCCCCCCCCCCCCCCCCCCCCCCCCCCCCCCCCCCCCCCCCCCCCCCCAAATAAAAGAAAAAAAAAAAAAAAAAATCCCAAAATCCTTCTGCTGCGTTTTTCAAAGTATGCTGCGCGGCTTCTTGTAAAATCGTGTTTTAAAGTTTCCGTTTAGGAAACTCTTCTCTCTCTCTCTCTCTCTCTTCTCTCTCTCTACTCTACTCTCCTCTCTCTCTTCTCCTCCCTCTCTTCTCTCTCTCTCTCTCTTCTCCTCGCCTCTCTCTCTCCACGGAAACGTTCTGCTGCGTTTTCAAAGTGTTGAAAGTATGTTGCTTTTTGTTTAAAATCGAATATGCTTTAGAATTTCCTAAGGAAGTTCTCTCTCTCTCGCTCTTCTCTCTCTCTCTCTCTCTCTCTCTGCTCTCTCTCTCTCTCTCTCACTCTCTTCTCAACTTTTGTGGTGACCATTTATTTTTTTGAAGATCTGAGTTTTTCCCCGAGGAAAATTCGATTTTCCTCAGGCATAGATGCGACCGGTAATGGACCAGTGACCTCTCTGCATGTGGCCTTTCGCCCTACGGCACGCGGTGTTTTGAGAAGTGTTGTGTGTATGTGTGGGTCGTACGGTGGAATGGCTATGCGCATGCGTTCCGGCGCGCGCGCGTGTATGTATGTGTGTATTGTGTCTTAACAGTGTGTGTGTGACGTGGTGGTCTGTGTGTGTGTGCTGTGTGTGTGTGCTTGTGGTGTGTGGTGTGGTTGTCTGGTTGACTACAGTTTCATGTTCCGCCCCCTGTCATAACAAGAAGGTTTGTATTTTTCCAATGCAACCTTTCATATCGTGCGAATGTGGGAATTCGTATTGTGTGGAATACAAGCACTGTTTGGACAAATGAGCGGTACACGGTTCGTTGTACTATCACTGCCTTGACATCCCGATAGTTTCGATTGCTGACGTTGAACATGTGCCGAAAAAGTCTTCATTCGTAATCATCTGATCTTGGTTTAAAATCTTTCCAGGTCTTTTTTGCTGTTTTTGAACAATGTCGGCAGACGCTCTCTGGTCCGTTTTGTTATGTGATATAAGGTCCGTCGATTATTCGGAAACGTTCCAGATGCCAAGGCACATCGGGGCCCACCTCCCCTTCCTCGGGTGGGCCGGGAGGGCCTCCCCCCCCCCCCCCCACTCTTCTCCCTCTCTTCCTCTTCCTTTCTACCTTTCGAGTAGTTCACTGATCTTCTTCCTCTTTCAGCTATCTTGTATTGTTATTCCACTCACAGAACTTTCTGGATGAATAATTGTCGCCGTGTATAAATGACAAGGCGGTTTTAGCATTTTAGTATATAGGATTATTTTAGAATTAGGATAGATTTGTTTATTTTAGAGAATTAGAAGGCAATATTGGTTTTGGTGTCAGAGGTACATCAGACATGATTTTCAATAATATAAACGTTGCTGCGCTTTGGCGCTGCTGCGTCTATTGCAGCGCACCAAATCGGCCATCGCCTAGTTCGAAAAGAAGAGATGTCATCAAGATTGAATCAAGAGTAAAAGAAGAAAAACAAAGAAGAATAGAAAGATAGTCAAGTATAAGAAAGTCCCAAGTAGCACATATAAGAAACAAAAATGAGAAAGAAGTACTAGTATTCTCCTAGAAGAGAAGAAGTAATTACAGTCAGAAAAAAAAAAAAGAAGAAAAATGTAACAGAAAAAAAAAAAAAAGAAGACGTATTAAGAAGTATAAAAAAGGAAGAACCCTCCACCCGACTCAAAAGTATCAACAGAGTATCAAGTAGTAAGTCAGTAACAAGTAGAATGTAAAGAAAGAACAAGTTAATGCCAGTAGAAAGTCCCTAACATAGTAAAAAGAAAAAAGAAAGAAGCAGATAAAGTAGTATAACAGTAGTTATAGAAGTAATGTAAGAAAGTAAGATAAGAACAAGTTTCATCAGTGAACCAGAAAACAAATCCAAAGGGACAAGGTCCTTTTTTCGGCCACAAGATATAGTCATGTACGGGATTACTCTTCATTCTTGTTGGTTTTCCGTTTAAGTATTTTGATCTTCTCAGACATGCTTCGATTCTCGGGAATATATCTGTGTCTATTCCAGGTTAACTTTCTAGGTTCTTAGTGGGTGAAAAGGAAAACATTCTTGTCTAAGGATTGCCTGTCTTCTCCCGCTTATTGTGGCCCAGCAGATATCTTGATTTATTATTCATGGTTGGTTGGTGGTGGGGAACTCCTCAACAATCTTCAAAAACGAAGACAGTCAGATGCATAAAATTCCCTGGCCGAAGGAAAAATCCCTTGATGGGTTTCAGTTTATTCGGGATAATCACTCCTCAAAGCCCCTTCCTTTCTTGGAAAAAAAAGAAAAAAAAAAAAGTCTACCTGACTACCGAGGTGTGTGTAAAACACTCTAATAATGAATAATGCAATTCAGTGGAAAAATAATGATGTGTGAGGGTCTCTTTATGAAAAGTTTTATTGAATACGATTGGTTTTTAGTTTAGAGACGCACACACTTTCAGACTTGATGTACTGGTATGTAATGCATGCTGCGGTGCAATGCCTTACTTTACATACATACATCACTTAATGCACACATAATACAAGCCCACTTAACATTCTTGCTCGCAATGCATACATACATTCAAACATACAGACATTATCATTTCATTACATAAATGTCATGTGCTTACTTACATGCACACATGCATCATACATACATTCATACAGACAATTACTTACGTACTCAATAGTTTCCCGTACCGTACGTTCGTACGGTACGTTTGTACATACATACTGACAGACAGGCCATACTCACATACATACATACAGATGGAACAGACATACATACAGACAGGGCATCACTTACACGCTCGCTTGCAAAACATTACGCATTTCGATTTCTAATCCAATCCATTCTATCCAAAACAAACCTTGCTCCTATAGCAAATGATTTGAAACGTATGTGAGCTTTTAAGTTCGGACTCATTCCATTGTTCAGTAGGGTATTTACGATTGTGTTTAAATTGTGGCCTGTGTGTTCAAGCGAAACGTTGTGAAACTTGAAACAAAAACAACTCGAAATTACAGCCTATTTCGTTATGAATCAGACAGAGGCCATCAAAATCAATGATGTTCCAAAAAATTAGATGAAGTTGTTAATTGGTTCTGTGATTAAAATATAAAAATAATAAGAATTTTAAGTATTTTGAGGATATGGACCGTTATTTGATTCATCGGGCGATTGAATTGAAACTGAAGATTACGATTGTGTGTTTGTGTTGTGAAAAGACGTATCATGCTAACTTCGTTTGACGGCATAAAGAACTCGAGCGATTAGCTGTCTGAACCACTGAAAAGAAAACAACACAAAAAGGGAGGGAACCAGGAAAGCTAATGTCACGTTGTGGGTAAGGTTTCCGGAATGCGATTTAGGAAAGCCTGGGTCTGGTGGGTGAAACTACATTTTTTTCACAATATCACAACCATCAGTGGAGAGTGCGAGAGAGAGAAAGAGAGGGAGAAGGAGAGAGAGGACGGTTTGAGAGAGAGAGACGGAGGGAGAGGGAACGAGAGAGAGAGAGACGATGAGAGAGAGAGAGGAGAGAGAGGCCCGAGAGCGAGAGAGATGAGAGAGACGAGGGACAGACAGACAGAGGACTGACAGAGATGTTTTAATTTACTGGGACCCGCAAGTCCATAATAGAAAAAAAAATGTCCACTGTCACATTATAGTCACATGTGACTCTCTCTCTCTCTCTCTCTCTCTCTCTCTCTCTCTCTCTCTTCTCTCTTCTCTCCTCTTCTCTCACACACATACACCACACTCTCTCTCACACACCACACACACCACACTCACACAACAAACACACACACCACGCACCACAAATACCGCACCGCGCGCACTCCAACAACTCATTAGACTACACAACCACACACACACACACACCACACCACACAACACACACACCCATCACACACCCACACCAAAACAACACACACTAACGCACACGCTCACGCACCACAAGCGTGCGCTTCACACGCACACACACGCACGCACGCGCGCAAGCACAACTCACACACTCCACAACACAAACACACCACACACACACACACACACAACTCACAAACCTCACGCAAAGAGGCGTTGAAGAAACGGAGCAGTATTGAGAAAGGGGAGCTGTTCTGCACTAGGGCCTGTTGTGGCACTGTGATTGATTCTGTATCAGGTGCTTTCGGGCAAGGGAAAAATGTTATCCGCATGGTCGTCTGTACTCATGTTAGTGATTAGAGACATGCAGGTCACTTAGATCATAAGATTGCTCAAGAGTGAATTGGATAATGAAAGATTGTAATCTATTCATCTTCTCCTCACACAACACCACAACACTCCACACAACACACACACATATATATATATATATATATATATATATATATATATATAACATAATATATATATATATTATAATATTATATATATATTATATAATTCTAATCTCTATTATATACCAAATAAACTAATCAAACTTCACGGTAAAAGTACCGAGCGCCATTCAAGCAATTACACGCTGCACTGTGGTGTTTCAATGACTGCAAAGAAATATTCAATTTAAACAAAGGCTGCTCTTATGTCTTTAGATTGAAGTACATAGGGGGAGATGGAGATAAGCAGTCAATATCTGCAGTGGTGGATTATTCTTGCCTAATCTAACAGATCCATGTGCTTCGAGTGGGAGTGATTATGGGGAAACCCTAAACATCAATGCTTCTCAAAATGAGGCCTTTCAGCCAAGTTTAGTCTCCAAGGGGGAGGAAGCTGGACGAAAGATCATTAACATAAAACTCCAGGTCAGATACGATACTTTCAAAAACCTGTTTGTTCTGCTCGTGACCGCGGAAAGTGTAATGTGATCCTCTGCTTTTCGGTTAAGAAGAATGCCATCCCAGAACATAGGCTGGTGTGCTAATACTCGTAGTATGTTTATTGAGTTTTCAATAAACCAACCAAAGTGCCTTATGAAAGTAAAAGAAAATCAATGAAGAAGGCAAAACATGCTGATTTTTATTGTGAAATGTACAATATAAAAAGAAAAACGGTAAATCATGTATAGTGGATAGGTCACCTGGACCTAGATTAAACGAAACAGATAAATGACCACAAATTGCTTGCACACTCGGTGAGTATTTACTCAATGATATTTAATAACTCAGTGTTATTTATAATCATCCTGCCACAGACCAGTTTTATTGCATGATAAACTTACAATAAATGCAGATTATTGATTTTGGGGTGTGCACCTAACTTATGAATTGATCTGATTAGTGCATAAGACACATGCTAACGACGCAAGCAAGAGATGAAAAATTATTGAAAAGTACATGAACAGCTAAGTGGCCAGGGTCGACAGGTCTCTGCATTGAGCCATGAGCCTCGTCCGATTCAAAATGGAATTAAAGACGAAGAAGAACGGTATTTTCACATTCGACAAGTTTTCAAACAAAAATGCAACAATTCACTCTCATGTAAGACATCACATTAGTGAAGTAACAAACTGCCAATTCACTCTCAGTAAGACCATCACATTAGTGAAGTAACAAAATCATTCACTCTCAGTAAGACCATCACATTAGTGAAGTAACAAAATTGCAATTCACTTAGTTAGCCCATCAATTAGTGATGTAACAAAATGCAATTCATCTCGTAAGACCATCACATTCAGTGAAGTAAACTACATGCAATTACTCTCGTATAGACCTTCACATTAGAGGAAGTAACAAATGCACTTCACTATCAGTACGGACCATAACATTAGTGAAGTAACAAAAAGCAAATCACTCTCAGTAAGTGGACCATTCACATTAGAGAAGTAACTAAAATGCAATTCACTCTCAGTAAGACCATCACATTAGTGAAGTAACAAACTGCAATTCACTATCAGTAAAGAACATAACATGAGTGAAGTAACAATAATGTTTTACATACAATGCACTCTTCAGTAAGACCATCACATTAGTGACTGTATAACAAAATGCAATTCCACTCTCAGAAAGGACCAATACATTAGTGAAGTAACAAAATGCATTTCACTCTCAGTAAGACCATACATTAGTTGAAGTATCAAAATGCAATTTCACTTCAGTAAGACCTCACATTAAGTGAAGTAACAAAATGCAATTCACTCTCAGTAAGACCATCCACATTCGTGAAGTAACAAAATGCCCAAATGCATCTCAGTAAGACCATTCACATTAGTGAAGTAACATAATGCAATTCATCTCAGTAAGGTCCATCACATTAGTGACGTAACAAATGCAAAATCTCACTTCAGTAAGTACCATCACATTAGTGACGTAACAAAATGCAATTCATCTCAGTAAGACCCCCCAATCACAGTAGTGAAGTAACATAAATGCATTTTTCACTCTCAGTTTGACCATCACTTAGTGAAGTACCAAAAGGCACTTCCTCTCAGTAAGACAACTCCACATTAGTGTGTAACAAAATGCAATTCACTCTCAGTAAGGCAATCACATTAGTGAAGTAACAAAATGCAATTCACTCTCAGTAAGACCATCACATTAGTTGAAGTACAAAATGCTCATATTCACTACTCAGTAAGACCATTCACATTAGTGATGAACAAATGCAATTCCACTCTCAGTAAGACCAACACAGTATGTGAGTAACAAAATGCAATTCACTTCAGTAAGACCATACACTTAGTGGGAAGTAACAAATGCAATTCACTCTCCCGTAAGACCATCTCATAGTGAAGTAACAAAATGCAATTCACTTCCAGTAAGAATAACATTAGTTGAAAGTAACACAAAATGCAATTCACTCTCGTAAGACCATCACATTAGTGATGTAACAAAATGCAATTCACTCTCAGTAAGACCATTACACATTATTCACTTCATGTAAAGGACCATCAATGCCACTTTCAGTAAGACCATCAATTTGTGAAGTACTGGGAGTGAAAAGAGTATATACATAGCATATGGTTGGTTGAAGTGAGTAGTCACAGAAAGCCAGTTTAAGACACAGTAGACATGACATCAACACAACGAACACCTGACAAACAGAATCTGAAATTCCTGTTGTGCAAGAATTGTTTTCGGTTTCATATGCAGACTTCGGATACCATACTTGGGATATATTTATTCTCGAAAGGTAACATGCATTTTGTTGCTCGTTCAAATACTGGTACTCACATTCTGATATCAAGGCTTCTTTTAAACCTTGTATACGAGGGAATGCACGAGAAAGAAAGACAACACCAATTCTTGTCATGCACAGCTTGTAAGTATTATTTTTCTGTCAAGACATGGTGTTACGACTTGTCAGTAATATGTATTCATCGTTTGGATACTCAGCTTTCCCAATGCTGATTGCGTAGCTCTTGTTTGCATTGTGTAAAGGACAAACAAAAAACAACAACAACGGTAACAGTTCACCATTTCCTGGAAAAAATGGAATGACATTATCTGACAGAGAGCTACGAGTGTCGTATGCGGGGCAGGGGGTTTTGGAGACCTGTCACGGTGAGCGCAGAAAAAAATGATGTCACAGCAGCAGCACACAACAATAACATAAGATATTAAAAGCAAAAACCTTGTGAAGGCCTCTTCTTTTCTCAGTGGGATTGTTCTCTTGAAAATAAGCAGCCCTGTTTAATCTGTACAGAACGAATCATGTATTCAAAATAAGCAGCCCTGTTGCCTGTCACAGAACGTCTGTATTTTTTCCCTCAGTTGTCTTCAGTTGAGCTGAAATAAAAATTCATCAGATCCACTGGAATGACAGACAAGTTTGGGTCTGGCTCTACCATCAAGGAGGGGACAGAAGTTGAAAAAGTCGGACGAAATGGATAGAAATGATCTTTATAAAAACCATTATTATTTCTTGAGAGATATGAATATTTAGCGTGTTCTATTTGTAATTTCGTTGTGTTGTGTTGAGTATCAGTGATTGGAAATAAAGAAAACAGAGAAATGTGTGCCATATACTTCAATCCCACACATGTCCTACTTTGTTTCTTCCACTTTTCTATTGGCAAGTTTTTTTTTCCTCTCAAAGACATAGACAACGGGGGGGGGGGACAGCATGAAGGATTGAAGACAAAACTTGGTTGATTATCATGAAGACAACCACTTTCTCGGTCCTGACTGTGTGACCTGTTGTTTGTGGAACAGGTCGCAGGTGCAGAGGCAACCAGGGATGTTGAAAGACATACAAACGATCTTTTTAGGGCATTTGCTGGTGCTTGAAAAAAGCCAGTATACGAAGCAGTTCACACGAAGCCGGCTTTTCTTCTGGACCTGCTAAAGTAAGCTTGCCGACACGTTCATGTTGTTCTGGACATGCACTAAAGTCAGCTTGCAGGGACAGTTCTGTTGTTGGGACATGCATCTGAAAGTCAGCTTGCAGGACAGCTCCTGTTGTTTGGGACATGCTTGAAGTCAGATTGCTAGACAAGTTCCTGATGTTTGGATGCTTGAAGTCAGCTTGCAGACAATTTCCTGTTGTTCTGGAATCATAAAGTCAGCTTTCAGACAGTTTTGTTGTTCGGGGACATCCCCATAAAGTCAGCTTTCCAGACAAGTTCCTGCAGTTCTCGACATAACCTGATGTCAGCTTTCAGACAGTTCATAAAGTCGCTTGCAGACAGTACATGAAGTCAGCTTGCCGACAGTTCATATACGTCAGACTTGCAGACAGTTCATGCACGTCAGCTTGCAGACAGTTCATGAAGTCAGTTGCAGACGTTATGAAGTCTGCTTGCAGGACAGTTTCATGAATCAGATGAGAAGTTCATATAAGTCAGCTTGCAGACAGTTTCATAAAGTACACGTCGCGCGCCAGGCAGAGTTCCATTGAAGTCAGCTTGTGACAGTTCATAAAGTCAAGCTTTCAGACAGAATCATAAAAGTCAGGCTTTCAGGACAGTTCATACAGTCAGCTTGCGAGACAGTCTTTGGTTCAGGACATGGCTTGAAGTCAGATTGCAGACAGTTCATAAAGTCAGCGTGCAGCCAGTTCTAAAGTCAGCTTGCAGAAGTTAATTAAGTCAGCTTGCTGACTGTCCTGGTTCTGGAAATGCTCATGAATTCAGCTTGCAGACTGTTCAATAAAGTTAGATCTTGCCGACAGTTCATAAAGTCAGCTTGCAGACAGTTCATAAAGTCAGCTTGCTGGACAGTTCTGTTGTTCTGGACATGCATTGAATTCGCTTGAGACAGTTCATAAAGTCAGCTTTGCAGAAGACAGTTCTATGAAGTCAGTTGCAGACAGTTCCTGATGTTCTGACATGCAAATATCAGCTTGCTGACAAGTTCCAGATGTTCTGGACATGCCTAAAAGTCAGCCTTGTAGGACAGTTCATAAAGTCAGGCTTGCTGGGTCATTTCCTGTTGTTTGGGACATACATGAAGTCAGCTTTTGCAGCCAGTTCTCGATGTCTCTGAATACCT
>CM031603.1:7466379-7473879 GCA_018398815.1 Conus ventricosus | reverse complement strand
TATTACATTCTCTCTCTCTCTCTCTCCTCTCTCTCTCCTTCTCCTCCTCTCTCTCTCTTCTCTTCTCTCTCTCTCTCTCTTCTCTCTCTCTCTCTCTCTCTCTCTCTCTCCTTTGATAACTAATAGAAGAGTCATTTTCTATGTGCCTCTGTGTGTGTGTGTGTGTGTGTGTGTGTGTGTGTGTGTGTGTTGTGTGTGTGGTGTGTGTGTGTGTGTTGTGTCTTCGCGTATGTTTTGTTTCACATTCTTTGATTTTATTTAACGTAAAATCATTTTGAAAGGTCACCAAGAACAAGTTGAACCATTGACTCTTCTCTCGTCGTCAGCTCATTTTCACACTTTCCATCAACACCGTGATGTTAATCTCATCGTCATAGGCAGGCTGTGGAGAACGTTCTTGGTTGTCTCAACGCCAGAAGGTACCCTAGTTCAGACTCAACGAGCCCACAACTTTGCAGGCATCGCGAACAGCGCACACGGTATGGAGTGTGTGATCTTCCAGAGCCTCATCCACTGAACACCACCGACATGACTCAGTCATGCAGTACCCCTCTAACTGGCATCCTTGTTGCGAAGTGCCACAGACAGCTCTCTGTGGAATGCTAGTTCTGGAATTGTGTAGGAGGATCTAAATGTGGCTGTGTTTGATGACGTAGGGATAAAAGGCATGCGAGCAAAGCATTGGGAAGGGGAGGAGTCCAGACTTCAAAGAAAGTAAAAGACGAGAAAAGATTAAAGCGATGTGGCACACAGAATGGAGGGAGGACGAACGTGGCACGTCAAACGCTCAGGTTCAAAGGCCTGTGGAGAGATGCCGTGTGTCTTCACAGCAAACGAGAGACCATCTAGTTTGAAATAAAGATTCTCTGTGAAGTGTAGGTGCGGGAATACGAAAGCACGACAAATGACAAAGAGCGGCCATATATTCCCTGACGCGAAGATCTGAATTTGCTGTGGCAGTGTAGGCAGGGTTGCACGTGAGAAGACGAAACCATTGAAAGAGTGGAGATCATAACAATCCAGAGCGAGAGGCGCTGTTCAGATTCCTCCGTCCCTTCTTCTTCTCATCGTCTATTTAATATATAATATAATATAATTATATATAATATATATATAATATATAATATATATATTATTAATGTTTGCATTTCGCTGTATCTATTTATGATCTTTTCTCTACTAATTTCGTTTTTGTCTGACCGTCGCAAACACACACATACACGCGTGGAGGCGCGTGTGTGGCGCGCGCGCGCACACACACACACACACACACACACACACACACACACACACACACACACACACACACACACACACACACACACACACACACAAACACACACACACACACGCACACCCCCCCCCCCCCCACACACACACATCTATAGGTTACCCATCGATATACACGCAAATGTATAACATACAAATTCTCTATCTCTATCTCTGTCTGTCTGTCTGTCTGTCTGTCTGTCTGTCTGTCTGTCTGTCTCTCTCTCTCTCTCTCACGCATGCGCACACACACACACACACACACACACACACACACACACACACACACACACAACACACACACACACACACACACACACACACACAAACACACGCGCGCGCGCACACGCGCGCGCGCGCGCACACGCGCGCGCACATATGCAGAAAGGATTATACTTATATACACACACTCATACTCGCACATATACCCCACATGTATTCTCCCTCTCTCCCTCTCTCCTCTCTCTGTCTCTCTCTTTCACTTATCTGTACACTTCCCATTGATGTACACACAACTATGCAACATACAAATTTTTTCCTCCTCTCTCTCTCTCTCTCCTCTCTCTCTCTCTCTCTCTCTCTCTCTCTCTGTATCTCTCTCTCTCTCTCTTGTCTCTTTCTCTGTCACACACACACACACACACACACACACCACACACACACACACACATACACACACACACACACACACACACACACACACACACACACACACACACACACACACACACACAACACACACACACACACACACACTTCCTGGAGAGTCCTTATAATACAACCACACAGGCCAAGAACAGGATCGCCAGTCACTGCTGGCTTTGGTGGCAGAGAAACAGAGAATGAAGTCTGCCTGAAGTGATGGGGGTGGAGGGCAGAGACACAGAGAATGAAGTCTCCTGAAGTGAGTGGTGGTGGAGGGCAGAGAGACAGAGAATGAAGTCTGCCTGAAGTGAGTGGTAGAGGGCAGAGAGACAGAGAATGAAGTCTGCCTGAAGTGAGTGGTGGGAGGGCAGAGAGACAGAGAATGAAGTCTGCCTGAAGTGAGTGGTGGTGAGGGCAGAGAGACAGAGAATGAAGTCTGCCTGAAGTGTGTGGTGTGAGGGCAGAGAACAGAGAATGAAGTCTGCCTGAAGTGAGTGGTGGTGGAGGGCAGAGAACCCGAGAATGAAGTCTGCCTGAAGTGAGTGGTGGGGAGGGCAGAGAGACAGAGAATGAAAGTCTGCCTGAAGTGAGTGGTGTGAGGGCAGAGACACAGAGAATGAAGTCTGCCTGAAGTGAGTGGTGGGAGGGGCAGAGAGACAGAGAATGAAGTCTGCCTGAAGTGAGTGGTGGAGGAGGGCAGAGACACAGAGAATGAAGTCTGCCTGAAGTGAGTGGTGGAGGAGGGCAGAGAGACAGGAATGAAATCTGTCTGAAGTGAGTGGTGGAGGAGGGCAGAGAGACAGAGAATGAAGTCTGCTGAAGTGAATGGTGGAGGAGGGCAGAGAACAGAGAATGAATCTGCCTGAAGTGAGTGGTGGTGGAGGGCAGAGAGACAGAGAATGAAGTCTGCCTGAAGTGATGTGGTGGAGGGCAGAGAACAGAGAATGAAATCTGCCTGAAGTAGTGGTGGTGGAGGGCAGAGAGACAGAGAATGAAGTCTGCCTGAAGTGAGTGGTGGTGGAGGCAGAGACACAGAGAATGAAGTCTGCCTGAAATGAGTGGTGGAGGCACTATGAACTGCTCTTCTTTTATCACAATCGATTGGCCATGTCCCTGCTCCTTGTTCTGTCCGTATCCCTGTTAAATCACAAACTGGACTCTTACCACACATTTATTTTCCTCGCTTGTCACCCAGGTTGAAATTGAAATGGGCCTTGGCTTTATTAGTCAGACATGCTATGTGTTGAAAATACCTGCGGTGTGATGCTTAGCAATGCTGCTGAGAAAGTGTTTTGAATCCTCGCTTTTGTTTCCTTAACAAGCTGACTTTGTCCCTTGGCACTATTCGCACTAACACTTTGGCTTTCAGCTGATCTCAGGTAATTATGAATGCACATTTCTTTATCATTCCTGTCTGTTTGTTGGCCTGTCTGTTTCTGTCTCTGTCTGTCTGTCTGACTGCTCTCTCTCTCTCTCTCTCTCCTCTCCTCTCTCTCTCTCTCTCTCTCTCTTCTCTCTCCTCTCTCTCTCTCTCTCTCTCTCTCTCTCTCTCTCTCTCTCTTTTTAGGACCTAGCTGGCGCCTTTAACACCCTTCCAACCTGTCTCTCTTTCTCTCTCTCTCTCTCTCTCTCTCTCTCTCTCTCTCTCTCTCTCTCTCTCTCTCTCTCTCTCTCTCCTCAAAATCGATACTCTGGTGCTGCTGTCTCTAACCCTATTCCTACTACTTATGTGGTCCTCACACGTAACTCTTCCACATTGTATAAAGGCAATTTCTAAACTTGTTTACATTTTCGAAAACGTCGCCATCTTTACCAACTTTGTTCACAGTCTGAATAACGAGAACACAGTGTCTTTTGACCACAGCGGGTGATTACTCTCTGGCACCCTTTGACCCAGGCATCGCAGTGGGGTAGACTGATAAGCCGAACACTTAACGTGGTTGCATGATAGAGCTTGGGGGACTCATCAGTCAGACATGAAGTGGGTGTGCGAGAGCCGTTTTTCCACCATTGCGCCTGGGTCGATATCTGGCCGCCTGACGACGACAGCGAGACTATCCCGAGAAACGACACACAGAGCACGCCAAGCAGGAGCAGTCGGCTTTCCCCAGCGAATCTGCTTTTCCATCTCGATCCTGATTCGTTCAGATTTGGTCCGTGGCTTGAAATGTAATGTGAAGCAGCTGAACAACACACAACAAACAATAATGGGTTCGGAACGTTTTATTCCAAACTCAGCAACATCTCACCATTTTGTGAATTTGATCCACGGTGTTGATATCGTTTCTAGCATGCAAGCCAGTCCTGGATGTGAGATTTTATAAAACGAAAAAGGGTGGAGATGGGGGTAAGAATTGGGTCAGCTTGAGGATGGGGGTTTGGTGTGGAGGAGGGAGAGGCGAAGAAGTAATGTACAAATCATTCCTTTTTGATATTAAGTCCATGAAAGATTGTTTTGTCAAAATCGAATTTAATGTAGACACAGGGCTTTCAGTTTCTTTTCTTTCTTTCTTTCTTTTCCTTTTTCAATCTCTCAACATATTTGTTGAGCTACGCACTACGCTGGGAAATGTAAATTACTCATCGATTGACCAGGTGTTTACCTTTCTGTTGAGAAATGTAAACTACTCATCGATTGACCAGGTGTTTACCTTTCTGTTGAGAAATGTAAACTACTCATCGATTGACCAGGTGTTTACCTTTCTGTTGAGAAATGTAAACTACTCATCGATTGACCATGTTGTGTACCTTTCTGTTGAGAAATGTAAACTACTCATCGATTGACCAGGTGTTTACCTTTCTGTTGAGAAATGTAAACTACTCATCGATTGACCAGGTGTTTACCTTTCTGTTTCCTTCCCATTTGGGGCAGTGTGTGAACCACAGAAGAAATGACAGCATTTGATCATCATTTAGTTTTATGAGTTCAAAAGAGAAAAAAAAAGTCACACACACACACACACACACACACACACACACACACACACACACACACACACACACACACACACACAATAATATATACACACACACACACACACACACACACACACACACACACACACACACACACACACACACACACACACACACAACATTTCATGAAACTTTTTCCAAACTTTTTGTAAATCTTTATGATTCGAAATCTCATTAGAGCAGAAAGAGGACCAATATTGCCTTTTAGCTTGAGCTATTACCATGTTACTGTAGTGATTCGCTCTGTTCTTGGCTATTAGATTCTCTGGTGTTTTGTATTTTAAATATATTTTAAACAAACATTTTTTGTTATTAACGGCTGAGTCACAAGCAGGTGTCCACCAGATATTTCCCGAGTGTTTGTTTGACTTAACTGGGCGAAATTTTGGAATGGCTACATCTGCCGCACTAAGGAATAGCATCAGTGAAATACGAATTATAACTGATCAACGCTATCATATCAATATCAACAGTCTTGTATGTAGCTAGTTTGTTTTTAAAGTTTCCCAATCAGCTGATTTATAGTTTATATTTTGGGTTATGTCTTCTTGAAATTCACAAGAATCAGTTATTTTATTAAAAGTTACAATTATTGGGAGGTGGTCGCTTCCTAGAGTATCGTCAAAGGTAGACCAGCTACATTCAGAGGCTTAATGCAGGAGATATCAAGGTTAAATCTATGCTGATTGCCCTGTGAATTGGAATGTCTGGAATTCTAGTTATGCTGCCATCATTAAGCAAGTATAAACACGAATCAACAATATTTTCTACAAATCGGTTATAGTTACGGATGTGCAATCCTTGTCCAAAATGGCGAATGGGCGTTAAAGTCCCCTGCTATTAACCATTTTTCATTGCCTGGTAGAGTGTGCAACCATTCTGTATTAAATTCATTTGGTCCTTTGGGAAGATATTGTAGATATATGTTTATCATAATATCTTCCCTTAATTTATTCGAACTGCACACGAGTGTAAAGTTGGAATATTGTTTGGAGCAGGGGACGGGTATACTTTATAATCTGTTCCTTCTTTAATATATATAGCTGTATTGATTTTAGTAACAGCGTCTGTTTGTTCATGCACTGGTGGGTAATAATAACCTGATAATTTAGGCAGTTTGTTTCGTTTCACATTTTAGAGATTGTAAAATAAGAGCTTGGTAGGAGTTATTCGCAAGATGTTGAACTAAATAGGCAAGTTTGTGGAAACAGATCTAACGTTCCACTGCATAAACTTCATAAATTGAAGATGTTTAGATAGCATCATGTAAAGGGTGGTAAAACGCAATTAACGAACGTTAAGTAAATAAAATCAATAGTATAACGAAAGGAAATCTTAAACACGCTCTAAAACACAACGATTGTTAGAACAATGCTAAAACAATACGCCTACGTTAGTCAGAAAAAATATGACAAAAATGAAAACAGACGATTAGTCCTATATAGGGGTTTAAACTTGCCATCTTGTCCTGTCAAGCTGAAGAACAAAGAAATTTCCTTCTAATTCAGAAAAAACAGAAGCATTCGCCGATATGTTTTCCGAATCTATGCGTTTGGAAGGTCTGTCCTTTAAAGATAAACTTTCAGAACAGAGGAAGAAAATAGAGACGATTATAGAGATCCAGTTCATGATCATAGTCATTTCATCAATGCCAATTACTCTTGATGAAGTGAAAGATACAATTCTATCTCTTCCTAATAAGAAAACTTCCGTGGGACTGGATAAAGTTTCCAATGATATGCTTAAACACCTGCCTGAAAATTTGTCTTATTACTGCAGAAATTGTTTCAAAAATGTTGGTTTGAGGGCGTAATGCCAGAACAATGGAAACAGTCTATCACTGTACCAGTTTTAAAAACAAGGCAAACCTCAACAGATAAGCATAGCTACAGACCAATAGCATTAACCTCACATACCAGTAAACTATTAGAGAGAATAGTTTTGAGAAGATTGACGCAGTAGTTTGTCAAAAAAATAAAGTTATTCCAGTTAATCAAGCAGGCTTCCAAAATGGCAGGTCTGCATTGACAATTTAGTGAAACTAACACGAATGTAAAACAACAATTTGCAAGAAGAAGAAATGTTCTAGCGACCTTTTTTGATATCAAGAAAGCTTATGACCAAGTCTGGCACGCCAAGCTCCTTTACAAATTGAAACAAATCGGGATTTTCGGGACATTTATATCACTACATTAAATGCTTTTTGAATAAAAGAAGCATACGTGTTCGAGTAGGGAATGCATACTCCAATTTAGATCTTTACATTGGGATGCCACAAGGTTCTGTTATCGCCCTATGTTATTTAACATCTTAATGTACGATTTGCCTTCGCTGTTATCAAAGCATGTTGTATTAGTGCAATATGCTGATGATTTATGCATCTGGATGAATGTTACAATGAAGGAAAAACATCAAAAAGGGAATTGAACTACATCAAGAAGATCTATCAAAGAGAGCTCGATCATATATTTACTTATATGGACGAAAATGGTCTGACATTATGTACAGAGAAAACACATATGATTCTCTTTAATAATGGCAGCAATCCTCAGAGCTGCCGTTTTTTAAAATTGAAAATACGACTATTCAGTATAAAGCTATCGTGAAATT
>CM031603.1:7456379-7458879 GCA_018398815.1 Conus ventricosus | reverse complement strand
TGAGTTTGCTGCGGACTCAGTTGGGAAGACTGGGACCACACAGTCGAGTTTCATCCACTTAATGGATGCGTTTCTGAGAGTGTTGCTCAAATTTCCTGACCAACGCCTGTATCTCTCGGGCCTGGTTGACGCCGGGATATATTATGAAGGGAAGCGTAGAGAACAGCCCTGTCATGTAGTCTCAAACCGAAATGGAAATCCGCGGCATCATCTTAATCATCCCCATTCTCATCGATCAGCATAAAAAATGTCTCAAATTCTGTGCCCCTTCATGCCCTGCTCTCATGGTGACCTCAATTTCGATGTCCTCTCCACGTCTGTGGCCTTGGTTTGGTTCCGTCGGGGTCACCGGTTATCGGCGAGTCCATGGGGGCTGTCGTTGGACGGACGTGGTGGCGCCCTCCGGAAGGAGAGCTCACTCACGCCGGCTCCGCGACTAAGCAATTATTGTCGTCAGTGGGGGGCTTAGTAGGTGGTGTCCTGCGTATGTTAGATCAGAACAGGCGCCACTGAACACCACCGAAGTGACTCGGCAGCAGTGCAGAGTCTCCTCCGGTGGGTTGCCTCTTGGCGACTTGATATTGATTACTCCCTGTGGATTGCCGGTGCCGGGGCTGCGGCGGGGCCGACCGGGCTTGGCTGTGGACGGGGTGTCGGAATGAGCGGCGTGGGTGCACTGCCCCCTGAGGTGGCGCAGAGGTGGGACAGCAAAAAAAAAAAAATAAAATGAAAATGAAAAAAAGAAAAAAAGAGATCGGACAGTCAGGGAAAAGGAACATTTTTCGCAAACGCCGCATCATGCACCGCTGATATTGTTACAGCTCTTAACATGTGTTATTATGTGGTAGGGAATGGGAGATTAAAGAAGAGGTCCACACACAGAGGGCTCAGATCATGTGGCAGGGAATGGGAGATTAAAGAGGTCCACACACAGAGGGCTCAGATCATTTGGCAGGGAATGGGAGATTAAAGAGGTCCACTCACAGAGGGCTCAGATCATGTGGCAGGGAATGGGAGATTAAAGAGGTCCACAACAGAGGGCTCAGATCATGTGGTAGGGAATGGGAGATTAAAGTGGTCCACACACAGAGGGCTCGGGTCATGTGGTAGGGAATGGGAGATTAAAGGGTCCAACACACGGGCTCAGATCTGGAATCTGGCACAGGCCCTTGGTTTGTGATTTCCGTCTACATATTTGAAACCCATTCTGTCTTGAGAAAAGTGTTGTTGTGTGTGTGTGTGTGTTTGTTTGGTTGTTTGTTTGTTTGTTTTTCTGTATTCGCAGCTGAATTGTATGTCTTCTTATGGCATTAATTTGTATGCATGATAATGACATCGCTGTCTTCAACATCTCCCCCCCCCCCCCCCCGATGACTGTAAATCTGTATTAAACAGCTAACAAAACTGGGACTCTAACGTCGGAAGGGGTTTTACTTTTAGAAACAGACATATAGTACACTACATTAAGACTTGAGGAGCTGGGATCATTTTGTGCATGACCCCCTTCATGATGTGGACTTCTTGCATTGAGGACAGCAGATAACTAAAGCAGTCCTCCATGATGTGGACTTCTTGCAATGAGACAGCAGATAACTAAAGCAGTCCTCCATGATGTGGACTTCTTGCAATGAGACAGCAGATAACTAAGCCAAATCCTTCATGATGTGGACTTCCTGCATTGAGACAGCAGATAACTACGGCAAGGAGGTGCAGTGAGAACAGTCACAGAAAGGTATTCATAGCTCAGTAGGCAGGAGATTCATTGATAAGATGTTAACTACTGGAACAGTGACTACAAAATGAACACCTTGCACACAGAGTGAAATTCTCTCTTGTGCAAGATGTATTTCAAGTTTGATGTAGGCGCTTCCAATAACTACATTGAATACTCATCATTTTCAAAATGTAGCATATGTTTGTGCTTCTTTAATATTTGATGTTCATATTCTATTTGAATTCTCCGTTTTAAACTGGTGTATTTTTTAAAGGATTTGACTTTATTAATACGGAAGAGGAATCTGTCAGAATGATCACACACAAACCAAGAACTGTAATTATGTCAAAAGTGACATCCAGTTCTGAAGTGAATGATACCTGTATATAGCATCAGTTGAATGTCAGGGATACGATTTGGCCTCCGAATCGTGTTAATCGTGTCGCTTGATCGTTACTGTTTGTCCCTTAGACATGTCCAGGCCCAAAATAACTCACTTTCATTTGCTGTTTTTTAGTTTAGCTTTTGTTTTGTTTATGTACCCTAGAGAACAGTAAACCTTCATTCTGGGCCACCTTCGCCCTCAAACCAGTTTTCGGGCGAAAGTGGCCCAGAATAAAGGTTTTACTGTTCTCTGACAAGTTAGACTTCAAACTATGTTTTCTTAATCATTTTCGCGCATACAGTCATTTTCAATACCATCATTTTTGCAGAGACAGTCACTAAACTAAAACTTGGCTGAGGACCCTCTGCGAACACCCCCAATTAGAGGGCTTGGGGTTGGGA
>CM031603.1:7451557-7455379 GCA_018398815.1 Conus ventricosus | reverse complement strand
TTTTGTGTCGGTAACGGTCTACCATAAGCATCCCATATTAAAGCAAATAGTAAAGCATAGCTTGACAAGCTGTCTTTACGCAGTGCGCTCAAATGGTGTCTGTGACATAGAGAGAGCATGGGGGCGTGATAGTCAGTGGCTTCTGTTTGTCTAAGGTACAGCGCTTTATTATGTTGAAAAACGCTATATGCGTTTGTACTGCTGAGATGATTATTATACCAGTTTCGGCATCAACACGTCATCGTAGCCACTGATCTGAAGTTCTATAAACAACAATGTGATAGTAGTCAACTGGGAAAAAAAGAACGGTTCTCTCCTTCTTCCACTTCCTTCTGGATGTAAACACGCACGTTCCGAGCCAAAGAAGAAACTGCTTTGCTGGATCTCCATAGTCAGAAAGAAAACTATATCTCATTCTCTGGAAGAGATCCCATCCTTCTGGAATGAACAGATTGCGTTGACAAGCTACATTCACGTGTCAAAAGGTGCACGGAGTAATGCAGTCAAAGTACACAACTTTGACCAAAGAATGTCGGTCTATGCAAACATTATCCTGCACTTCAGCAAAAACGACAGAGGACAAAAAAAGGCGAGGCAGACAAACAGGAAGGGAACAGAGCAAATGAGGAACATGGCGTATATATATATATATATATTTATATAAGAGAGAGAGAGAGAGAGAGAGAGAGAGAGAGAGAGAGAGAGAGAGAGAGAGAGAGAGAGAGAGTAAAGGAGGGGGGGATGGGGGAAGAGATTCCTTTGTCGATCGGTTGAGAGGCTCCCAACCTTGATTAGACACAGACTAAACAAAGTTGAACGGCGTGTCAGGGGACACGACTTTCACAGAGGACCATTTCGCTGTGATGTGGACAGTCACGCACACGGCCTCTCTGCTTCCGTCCGCTTGACAACCCTTTCCCCATCACCGTCCTGACCCCCCAATATCCACCCCCCTCCCCTCCGTTCCTTGTTCACCCCACCCCATCTACCTCACCTCTCTCTCTCTCTCTCTCTCTCTCTCTCTCTCTCTCTCTCTCTCTCTCTCTCTCTCTCTCTCTCTCTCTCTCTCTCTCTCTCGTCGGGGTGAGAAAGAAAAGACTAGTGCTGAGTTAACACTGGACATATGCAATCATTCACCATCCCCATCATCTGACAAACAACTGACCGGCAAAACATTCGACCCACCGACCAGTCAAAATCAGTAGACGAAGAGAGAAAATACAGGAACGTGATCAATAGTGTGTAAATAGATAAGAGAGCACCTTCTTGAATTCAAATGCATGTAAGTAGAAATTAATATATGGTGAATAACGGATCTACGTGAATAACATCTAGCTGAAACAATAGCATTATAGTTAAGGATTTAACAATGCTGACATGATAACCATTTCACAAAGAACTCAATCTCTCTCTCTCTCTCTCTCTCTCTCTCTCTCTCTCTCTCTCTCTCTCTCTCTCTCTCTCTCTCTCTTTCTCTCTTCTCTCTCTCTCTCTCTCTCTCTCTCTCACACACACACACACACACTCACACTCACACACACACGCACACACGCACACACGCACACACACACACACACACACACACACACACATACACACACACACACACACGCACGCACACACACACACACACACACACACACACACACACACACACACACACACACACACACACACACACACACACACATACACGCACACACACGCACACACACACACACACACACACACACACACACACACACACACAGACACACACACAGACACACACACACACACACACACACATTTTGCAAAAAGGGCTAAATCCATCCAATCATTAAAATCCATAAACACATTTACTTCAGATCTCTTAAAAAAATCAAAATTAAACAGAAAGGACATGGCAACAAAACCTTCCTACTCACGTATACCTACATGGGAGATGAACAACCTGGAGCTTGATATAGATCACACAAACTTATCCAAAAATGATTCACCTAATATCCTGAAAAGTTCCGTCAGCTCCCATATTGATAACAAGTATTCTGAACATTTTAAGATTTATACAGATGGTCTGTACTTGGGAACAGAAAAGTAGGAGCTGCCTTCGTTATACCAGCTCTAGAAATAGAGAAACGGTTTCACATATGTAAAAATGTTTCTATTTTTACTGCTGAATTAATTGCAATATTGAAGGCCCTGAATTACATTTCTGATTTTCCGAAAAACATATTTCAGATTTTTATTGTGTGTTGATTCTAAATCGGTCTTACAGGCACTTAAATCTTTAAACCAGAAAATGCGATCGGAGTTGATAATTGAAATTAACACACTGTTCATCTTTTATCATTGAAAGGAACCAGCGTCACTTTCTGTTGGGTGCCTTCCCACTGTGGAAATCGTTTCAAATGAATGGGCTGATCGAGCTGCAAGAAAAGGAGCAAACAATCATGATGGTTCAGTTCCAGTTAAGATGCGGTTAGATTTACAAGAAGGTTACACATGTTTAGTTAATGCGTCATACAAAATGTTTGACGAGAAACTTAAAAATCTAAAGTGTCACTACAGTCAGCACTGCATAAATGTCAAGAACAGAGGAAATATTAAACCTCTTTTAGTGTTCTTGTCCGGAACTTATTCGAGGTCTGTTTCCAGCCTGATGTATAGGTTTCGTTTTAAATGCACTCCGTACAAAATACAGCAAAAATGTCAAGTGCATGTGCGGAAGAGAAATAACGATCAGTCATTTACTTGTTCATTGCTCCAGAGTCAAAGAACTAGTATCTCTGAGAGTGGGACGACAGTTTTTATCCGAGTCTTCCATTTCTCTTGAAAATGTTTTGAACAGTTATTCACTTCTCCGCATTTTTTCAGAGTGTTTGATTAACTGTCCAGTTGGTATATTCCTGTGATTGACTCAGTTTTCATCATCCCAAACCCCCATTTTTGTGATAGTAATGTCGTTTCTAACACACACACACACACACACACACACACACACACACACACACACACACACATACAAACACACACATGCACACACACGCAGCGTATCTATCTCTCTCTCCCTCTCTCTCACATACACACACTTATACACATACACGCACGTACATAAATACGGATGCAAGAACGCACGCACACACAGGCATGCATTCCCGTGCATGCACGCACTCATACGCGCGCACGCGCGCGCGTACACACACACACACACACACACACACACACACACACACACACACACACCACACACACACACGCACAATATATTTCATATATGTATATATTTTTTTTTTCTTTTATGACATGCAAATGCATGTGTTGGCTGTTGCTTTCTTTGTGTGTTATTTGCTAATTCGATGTTGAAGCATTATTGTTCTCACTTTTTTTTTTTTTTTTTTTTTTTGCATATTTGGTAGATCCTCACTGATTTTTATATGTCCATAGCTTTGATCTTCATTGATTGGTAATTATGTAACTTTTGACCCATTTTCCTTATACAATAATTACATCTTAAGCTCTTGTGCACACCCATGCTAGTACCGGCATACACACGCACGTCCATATCAAACTTAACATGCAGTCAACTTCTTCCCACTCTTCCCACCCCTTCCCTTTTCCCCCATCCTTTCCCATCGTCTAATATCACTTTTAGTGAACAGACGTTAACAGAATAACAACAACACACACACACACACACACACACACACACACACACACACACACAACACACACACACACACACACACCACACACACACACACACACAATACCGGTATTGCACACCAGCCTTTTCTGGGATTGCATTCTTCTTAAAACTGAAAAGGCAGAGGAGTCAAATTA
>CM031603.1:7429057-7446557 GCA_018398815.1 Conus ventricosus | reverse complement strand
TCATACAAGTTTAACTGCTCCATAGTTTTATACTAGATTTAATCTAATCCAGTTATTGTTTTTATCATGCTCTCTTGTCAAAAATTGTTCAGTTTAAATAAAATCCTATAAGGCCTAGATGTGTAAGGATTAATCCCCCCCACTATTTTTTTTCAAAAAAAAGTGCTGTAAGATTGTTTCTATTTAGCTAATATTGATTTTGTTGCTTGTTTGTTATGACCTTAAATATTCCTCACCATTGTGAAGAATGACAAAGTAACTTTAAGACTGTCAACGTCTAAGTTATGCCAGCTAATTAGAATTCCTTTAAAAAGGACGTCACTAACGGACACAACCCCGTCACCTCTCCTTCCTTTTTTAAGGCAGAAATTTCATATAGTATTGTGAACGTGTCCCCTAATTTCATTTGCGGCAATGATGTGAGACCCCTGTAATTTTTGTTGAGCATCTTTAAAACCGCTTCTCTTCTGTGGAGGATGTTTCTGTTTTTTCCCATACGGCCTCTTTATTTCAATCTCTTTCCGATATTTGTCATCTGGATAAGACTTTCATGTAAAGGGCCAGAGTTGAATGCTTTTCTGAAACTTTTTTTGACGGACTCCCTAAAATATGTAAATGGGCTTATGAATTCAAATTTTAGTCAATTCTAAGTAGGGTTCTAAGTAGCCATTGAGGTCAGGTTTTCGAATATTTTATATTCATACTGGCCAACATTATTTCGCCTCTAGATTGCGCAGAGGTTATAGTTTAGGAAACTTTTTTGTTGTCGCCCAACTCTTTGCGTTTATAATCACCATCTTTAGTAGACGCTACTCAAAATCCATACAATGCGCCTATTTCACCGTTCTGTTCAAAGTCCGCTACGTCTGGCAAGCAAGGTCTTTTAATTCTAAAGTTATACAGCCCTCACAGGCGTATGTAACTATGATTCTTCTGGCCAACGCGAATGTTTTAGTTACTGTTTATTTATTTTATTTCCAAAACAATGTGCAGGTTAATCACATTTTACAAATTTCCCTGTTTTTGTCTTTGATTTTTATATTAAATGATCCGACCTCCCACAAACTAATCTTTTAAACTGTATATTAGGGAATTGTTATATTTCTATTCGCAATATGCAGCTTTCCCTGATGGAAGAGCTCTTAAACAGTTGGGGCCTGCCATTCATATAAGTTTTCATCAGTGCTTAGTCATCCAAATGAACATAGATTAATGAGTAATGCAAGACGGAGCGGGTCATTTTCTCCCTCATAGTAGTTTTGTCTGGCCCTGTAACTCTAAATCTATGATTGTAGCTGCAAACCTAAACATTTAGCTTGCTCTTCATCAAAGGTAATGTTACTACTTTTTTTCAGGTTTGAATGATAACATTTATTTTTAGATTTGCTTGTTTTAAGTTTGAGTTAATGTCAAAGTTACATCCATTGCTTCATTTTGCGAGCAAAACCGATAATACCATTAGGTATGGTTTAACTGGCTAACTTTGTCTCCTGCTTTGTCAACTTTAGAACCGTATTATTCTTCCTGGTTCACTTATATAAACCATACGACTTTGTAGACTATTTCTGGAGCGGCAAACCATTTTGGCCCCCCGCTTCGTTACATAGCATGTTCTAAAAAACGAAGGGCGGTCTTGAGTTGTTATTGTTACAAACATTTTTTAAAACAAATTAAAAATGAGAGCGTTCAAATATCCGGTGCAAAAATATTATGTTGGGCCGCACTACAATCTTAAAAAATATAGCAACTTGATACTCTTGACATTGCTGCTGACCCAGACTGCCTCTTTTCATAAAAGGTGAGTACTCCATTAAGCAGCTATCTTAACCCACTATTGAAAACTGACACATCAAGAAAGCGTGTGGTTTAGTCATCGATGCAGTTAGTTTTATCAGAACCAGTTAAACTTTTGCTGTTTGTTTTGGCGCATAACTGGGTGTGGAGTTCGATATGCTGCTCATTTAAATCACCATGATCTTTGGGTTGGTCAGTGTACAGATTTCATTTCATATACACCTTCAGACGATTTTGACTGAATTGCAAGCGCCATTGCCAAATGCCATACCATTTAATCCACTCAGCAAACTGAAATAGTCATGAAGGCTTTTAAAAGGATTCTGTAACGAATTTAATAATTAACTTCAAGACAGGGCTTTAGACAAACGTCGGATCCTAATCCATGGTCTAGGCGACCTTTATTTTCGGTGGCACGCACAGAAAGTTTAACTATGACTGGCATCCTCCTTTTTCAAAACTTTCTTTTCAGGCAAAACTGTTCGCCTGGGTCCCTACTGCAAGGCATAAAACAGCATGGACCAAACATTTTCTTAGACACTTCTAAGGCCTAACTAGGGCGGGAATAGAGCGAATAAACGAATCTATTCGTACTTCGTTTGGCTGTTTAGCTAGGGTGCGCAAGCACAGGCAAGATCGGCATAACTGATCCTTCTACTGGCTTTGACGCACAAAAAATAAACCAATACTTAGCAATTTAGAGGACGCCAAGGACGCCTTAATTCTACAGTTGATTTACCTTAAGTATTCAAAGGTACCATCATGTTTTACAATATGCAAGATCGAAAGTAGACTTTTGCTGTTGGCACTGTTTATTACATGCTGCTGCTGACCTCCAGACTCCAGGTAGGAATAATTATAATTATAAATTATGAAATGTCTTATAGCAGGCAATGAACAGAAGGTTGAGAAAAAAACGACATAAATTCTGAGGCCAGTAATTTTACAAACAATAAAGAACGCCCAAGATTAAGTCATCTAATTCCCGAAGTCCAAACCCCCAAAGCCATTGAAGACTCTGCTTAGCTTGCGGACTTGTTCGCGATGACATGATTATTGAAAAGGGGACAGCGCTTGTCTTGGATTAACTGGCATAGGATTACTTGGTCATTTATCTTACTAAAAGTAACCCAACTATTACAAGTAACTATTGTTCCATAAGTGCTCGGCCATAAAGCCCAATTCTTTGCTTGGCAGTAGACAAAAAGCCAGTCTAACATTTACCTACCTAATATAACTCGGTTAAGAGTCTATAGCTTTACTGGGCTAATTTTTTTAAAAACTCGCAAGATGATCAAGTTGTTTTTTTACCCATGATTTTTCAGGCGGTGATGGAGGCGATGGCGGCGGCGGCATGAACTTTGCCTCCACCACCGCCTGTTATTAGCCATCACCAGTGTACTTATTGCAAATCCTAAGGCAGTTATAACGCTGCTAATGTGACTCTCATGCTAATATAAAACAGCGTTGTATTCGTTCTGCTAGTGTTGTGTCTTCATATAAATTTTTTCGATAGTTTATCTTATTCTATTCACTTGGAGTCGTAATTGGTATCGGTTAGTAGTTAGCATTAGTCTTGCTGATCTTTCTTGTTCAAGATCTTTTAGTCTTTGGGTTTATTCTTTTTTTAATATTCAGGCCCTAAGTTGGCGTCATCAGACTCAACGAGTTTTTCTTTTTCTTTTTATATGCTCATCTAGTTCACCTAGTTGGCTAAATTGTTTGTTAATTCGCCTCTATTGGTTCTTAAAGCATGATCAAGGGCCGTTATTTCTGCCATGGTAGCGCGTGAGTCGTGGATAGTCTTTAAAGCTGTTTCTTCTGGGAAAACTGGATCTCTGCTTCTATTACATTTATTAATTTCACATGCTGATTGATTTAATTTCTTTAAGTTCCATGTTTTGCATTTGTTATCTGTTGGGAGTTCTGCCCAGTGTTGTTTTGAAGTTAGAAATGCCTCCGCTTTAAATTTTGTCCTAACAAGGCCAAGGCGATTTTGATCTTTCACACTGAGTCTCATTTCTATTGACACCACGGCAAAAAAACTTTGATGGGTCTTTTTTTGTTGTAAGCTGAACAGTTGTCTTGGTCGGTACCTCACAAACAAATGATCATCTTTTAATTCAAAATCATTTGGTTCTATAAATTCGGGAGGTTCTTGGCCTAAACTTTGTACAAGGATTTAACCTTACTCTTTCTGTTATTCATGCCGCATCTGATGGCATTGAGCGATCTGTGTCAAAGGAATCATTTCCACTCATGTGGTCTCCAGGTCAAAAAATCATAATCTTCTTCGCTTCCATTCCTGCCCATGTTTTAATAATAACTTTTTATTTTGTTTATAAAAAAATGGCAAACGCCACATGGCTCGATTCTTAACCCGAAGAAGAAGACTGAAAGAACCCTATGGCGTGAAGGGAAATAAGCGGAATATATTACTGTTCCAAAATAATCCATCTACTATTGATGCGGATCAAATTCTTACTGTCATATTTCAGACTCATAGGGGCGGATGAAGTGATTGTGCCAGGCATCTTGCAGTCTTACTTTCAAAATAGAACTCGCTTCAACAACAGACCAAACAGGGGACAGTTGTACAGAATCTGGGGCGGGGGCAACAATCGTTAGGAAAATTTCTATAAAACTTGAGGGGCCAAGAAATATTTTCTTTGCCACAATGCAGACATATTTTTAACCTATTCTGATCTATGGCTAACCGGGAATGAAAGGGCTGATCTTGCGTTTCAAGGAATCGAAAATGAAAGAAGCACTAAAACATAGAATAGGCGCCGCAGATATAATGACGGCAAAAGTTGTGCGGTAAATTTTGCGTATGAAATCGCTTTTCCATCCATTAGATTTTGAGTTGTTAAAAGCGCATGCGCCATACTTTCAAGGAAGCATTAAAAGACAGATTGTCATATGAATAACTTTTAATGAATTCAAACGTGTTATCAAATCAACAGACAGCGAAGCAAAGTACAGCATTTCTGACATCTTGTTAGAGTTTGACGTTGTTAGCATCCTAATTTAGCAAAGCTGATTGGGGATCAATATGAGTCCCACACTACATATTATATTTACGAGAAAAGAGTGATTTCTTTACAACATATCCTAGAGGCAGGGAGAAATATATGGAATTTTAGTTTTAGTTTGCAATCACATTCAACTTAAAGGTATTTTATTGGCTGTGGTAAGATGCAGAACCGTTTTAAAGAGCAAGTGAAAAGTTTTTTAATTTTTTTTCCTTTTTAAAATAAAAAAATAACAAAAGTGCAATGTACAATTGACGGTAGCCTAACCAAAATCTACGCTAACGGGCTTAGACCTTATCAGCATTTTGACGAAATAAGAAAATTGTTTGGGGGTGGGAGGGGTAGAAATCCAACAGGCAGGTCTTGTGTCTAAAGGATTTTACATCTTCACAATGTTAGGCTTGATGATTATTTAACAACAAAAATACGGTTTATGGATTGACCTAAGGTAAACAGAGGATAATGAGATTGTTTGGAAGCGGGAGAAAGAAAAGTGGAGGAGATGACGTAATTAAACATTCAAAATTGATAAAGAAGAAGAAGCCGATAAACCTCTTAATGTACATTTGTTTTTTATTATTGATGCACTGCCAGCTGAATATTCAACAATACAGATTATCAGATGTAGTATACTAAATTATTTTTTCCTTTTATAAAAAGCATGTCTGGTAAGTGGTTTATACCAAAATGTGCCTACAGCCCGGAGATGCAAAAGAGAAAGAGTTAAGGCAGGCAAATTATGCTGTTATAGAAACCCTGTCATACAAAAAAGCCTTCAGAATTAACAAACATTACACAAAATGCCAACAAAAAAATAGAGCAAGACCTTTCAAAATAACAAGCAAAACCAAAACGAAGGTATTCTGCTGCTTTAATGCTGTTAATTTGTTAATATGGAGCATCGATATAAGCGCCGCATCTGCAGGAACGAGTGTTGGTCTTTAGAAAAGGGGCATAGGTGTGCAACCGCAGCTTTACCGCTAGGTGGTTTGTCTTTAGCTCTGGCCTGTGTTCATTAGCTGTAAGTGCGGCTGGCAAAAATAAAAACTAAAATCCAAAAGCAACACAGCTTATGTTCAATAATACCGGCTAACCTTAGTTCGTTTTAATCTGACAATAAATAAAGCGCTTGTTGACTCAAAACATCGCGGATGAAGAATTTAATCGTTTACAGGTCGTTTTTGATGACTACAAAAGACAAAAGTTTGATCTTCAAAGAAAGGCGAGGGCAAGTTTTTCTCAACAGCCAGACGCGAGCAGATAAAAAAGGAATGCTTAAAAAAAGTAATCGAGACATTAAACTCTGTTCTAAACAGCTCACTAAACAACGCCAAGGGTGTTCTGTTTATCTTTAGTTTATGAGTCCAAGCGCAAAAGACCGTTGATATTGGTCTGATTAAGTATTTTTTTTATTAATTAAATAAATATTTGGCTTAGAAAAGAAAGACAGCATGGCTAAGATATATGAAGACAAGACGAATTTCTTTGAAGGAAGGCTTGAGGGAGAGCGTTTATCTAGAGCATGAATGATATTGATTTAGAAGTTATTGACCCAACCAAACGTAACAGGCAAGCGTTTGTTCATGCAATTTCTAATGTTCCAGGCAATTCTAACAATAGACCCGCCAGTTAAAGTTAATGTTAGCTGTTTTAATCGACTATTGTAACAATAAATGAAGAAAACTAGAAGTCTTGGGTCTCGACTAAACAACAGACTATTCTTTCCTCTAATGACTTAACACCCGGTTGGGCCAGGACAAACTGACTTACACAGTTTGACGCTGCCGCTCTGCAAGAAGCTAAAATGAGAGGCTCTGGTTGGTCAAGAGGGCGAAGTCTTAGAGTTTAGATTAAAACAGGCTAAGTATGCACCGATTGTAGGCCAAGGTTACGTTCCGCTACCCTAGGGAGTTGGTTTTAAATGAGAGCAGTTCTAAACATAAAAGAATACAGACGACAAATGTTTTATGTGGTGTGTTCTCGCAAGGCTGCATCATGTCCCGCGACCACGCAGAGTGAGTGACTAAATCTATCGGCAATACAACAAAGATCTTAACGTCAATGGATTCCTTTCTGTTAGTGTAGGACCAAATTGATCAGCTTTAGAAGAAAAAACATAACCAATAACTGTTTAATGTATACACATGGATGGAGGAAACAAATTTGGTGCCCAATTAAAGTGTCCAAGAACTGTCAAACATAGGCAACGAACAGCAAAAGTATGTGGACTTACCTCCTAATGTTTTCGCAACAGGGCTACCGCATTAACCACTTGATACGAACAAGGAGTAGTCTAATGAGCATACTTCAATAGATCTGGCACATACAACGAATTCTGTAGAAGAAAATGTTTAACAAGGAATGCCATCTGTTGGCACGCCTTGCGAAAGTGAACATATTAAAACATGTAAAGTTCTTTGTAGACTGTAAGACAGAACTACTACGCCCCGCCAGGATCTAAGTTAGTTTTAAGAATTGGAAACGGGCTCTGCAAACAGGTCCATACGTGTTTACGCAGACTTCGAGTCTTATTGTTCCTTATGAAGGGCAGCACCACAAAAACTCGAAAAACAGTCTTAATGAAGGTAATCATCAGATTTGTTCATTTGCCTTAATTGTTGTCAAGGTCGGATGGCGCTCATCAGCACCAGAATTATATAGAGGCCAGATGCTGCGAAAACATCTTTAAAACGCATGGCGCAAGTTGAGTAATGGACTGTTCTAATAATCTGAATTTATCTGAAAATCATGATGACGCTGATGACCAACAAACAGTATGCCTCAGCCACTCCACTGTTGATTTTGCGGTTTTGAGCTAACGCCCCAAGTGTGATAAACCCCACAGTAAGAGACCATGATAACATTAGTGGAAAGTTCAGAGGAGGCTGCAACACAGTAATATGCAATTATTCAACTAAAAGTTTGATCCAAAGACATGGAAGCTGCCCATCTTCTTTCATAATCTTGCGAGGTTACGACTTCATCTTTAATGGAATGCAGTAGACGAACGCCTTTAGGGTGTCATGCATGCACAGTCTTCAGATAAGTGACATGTGTTTCACTTTTAATATATGTCTTTTTTGACTCTATGCAGCACTGATGGGTTCATTAGAGTCACTAGCTATGTCCTAAAGTCCTGCCAATAACGGAAGAATATTTTGATCCCAACGCTTGTTAGAAAAGGGTTGTTTACCCTTATGAGTACTTATGAACAGTTGGGTAAGGGTTTGATGAAGGACACACTTCCTCCTAAAGGCGCGTTCTTTTCTACGTCTTAGAGGAAGGACATCAGGTGATTCTGATTAACAGGCATGCTCAGATGCTTGGCAAAAAGTTAGATGTATAAAACGATGGTGTATATCATGACTCCTATTTAATGGCAGATGTATGTTTGTTAGCGGACGTCTTTGAAATTACAGAAAGACCTGCATGAATACCATTACAGTTTTTGGTTCCTGCGCATTATATTCTGCACCCGGGATGAGCTGGACGCTTTCTTAAAGTTTACTGGAGTACAGATGATTTATTGTCTGACCTACCAATGATTCAATGATTGAAAACGGAGTTGCGTGGAGGAATTAGTATGGCCGTTAGATCATTTACTGTAAGCAACAACAAATACTTGGACGATATATGATCCAAGTAAAAGGTTCTAACTATATTATGTATTTAGATGCCATCAATCTGTATGGTTGGGCAATGGCGCAATCACTTCCATTTAAGCAACTTTAAAATGCACACAGGTACAATAATATTCAAAAAGCATATGAAAGTGGTGTTTTGAGCAGTTTAACGCTGATCTGCAGCATGGGTTTCATTCTAGAAGGTTAACTTAGAATATCCTCATGAAAACTCCAGACCTGAATAATGGGACTATCATAGCAGCAGAAAGTTTAAAGATGGATCCAGTGAGTCGCCTAACTTGTGCCTAATCTTCGCGGCAAAAAAAAAAAATTATGTCTGTCATTACAGACTTCTACAATTTTATTAAGACATGGGCTGAAGTTTGACAGCTGTTCATGCATAATTGCTTTTGATCAAGAACAGTTCATTGAAACATACATTCATGAAGACATGATCTTGAACTAAATCCATAGATGTGCTTCAGAAAAAAGACTTTTTTTCAAGCTGATGAAACAACAGCCTGTTTTGGAAAACTATGGAGAATCCGCACAAGCGCAAAGATGTCAGATTAGTCACCAGAGAGTACGACCAGCAAATAAGCTGACATTCAAACCTTAATTATCAGGATTTCGAAGATTTCATGATAAGCTTTTTGGCCATAATGATGAAAAAAAAGAAGTCCAAATTGGACAAACCCAGTTTTTATTGGGTTTACTGTTTAGAATTATCAAAGCTTTTGATGTTAAATTTCTTTATGACTACTCTTTAAGGCTTCCATCGTATCCCGAGTCCAGAGTCTGTTTAACCACAGATACAGATAGTTTTTTTATAGATATTCATACTGAAGACTCTATAAAGACATGGAAATGGAAGTAGTAGAGCTAAAGTGCATGCAGGATGGTATGAATACATCCGATTACCCTAAAGACTCGCCCTGTACATTCAATTACTAACAAGAGGTTTTGGAAAGATGAAGGATGAATATCTGGAAAGGTGATCAGGAGTATGTTGGTTTTATGGTCAAAAATGTACAGTATTTCGAGACCAGGAGAAAATCATTAAGAAGCAAAGGGAATATCTCGCAGCGTTGTGCAAGTCAAACATTTCATAAAAAAAAAACAATGACAATTACAAAGAAGCATTGTTTGGCAATAAGACTTTTCTTCATGACAACCGGTAAAACTACGATCTAATCTACATGAGATCACACAAAACTGTTGTAACAAAGAGTCATTGATAGAACAAACACAAAAACGGGTTTGTTTGTAATCCGGAGTTTTCCATATGCTATAGGGGCACTGGAGGACCGCATAAACAGGGGGTTTTATATTTTTCATCAACTTTTATTATAAGAATCTATCATAGTTCAACCAATTCATTTAATATCTTTTTTAATGTTTGCTGAGACCGTTTCGTATTTTTTTTATTATTTCCAGATTTTCTTTTTTCCCAATTTGGGGGTTTGGATTGTATGGTGATTATGGATGTTTTAGCATTGCATTGATTAATCCTCGAAAATGTTTCCTTAATAGCATTACACGCATGAAAATGATTCCCGTATTCATCTTTTCATGGTCTCTTCCTTTACCATTTTGTTTCGTTCTGCGCTTCCTTCTGGACTTCCATTTTAAACCAAAATATGTTTACGTAAAATTAATTAAGCGGAAACGGTGCCTGGCGAGGATTATCTGCAGTTCTTCCTTCACAAAAGATCTTGGAGGGGTGGTTGTTTTGTTGTGTCTGTTTCTCGTAAATAATAACGGGCGGATTCATTCTTTACAAATTCTTTTATTTTCATATGGAGTCAACACTCCAAACTGGATCTGTTGCCCTGATGCGAGTGTCCCCTTTGCTTCCCACGGTAAATAAAGGTACCTTTTCTTTCAAAACAAGCGGTTAATAGTTGCCGGATGAACTGAGGTCTCTTCAACAACTTTATTTGTTTTCTTTTGTTTGCTTGTATGGTTTTACGCCCTTTAAATTCTTCTTTATTCAAAATGCGCGCAAAACTGTGGGCAGTCTTCTAACCATTCTGTGTTTGCGGAGAATAGTCAATCTGCTCTCTGTGATACTGGTTAGGAAAAAAGTCTTTCGGCTAACTGTTTGTTAAGTTTTCAACTAAAAAGCATGTGATCTGTGAAACTTCCGGAGGAATGCCTCTTCTTATAGTAACTCTGTTGTTTTATCAATAATGATTTCACTTGACCTTTAAATTCTTTTCATAATCGACTTGAATAATGCGAGGGAAAGTTAATTGGGGCCTCGTTGTATATCAGTTGTATAGGCGGACAGCAACAGCAGAAGCCACTCTTCTGCGTTAATGGCTCTGCATCTTTGTTTCTTGAAGCCATGTCAATATGACTGTGAGTGCGTTCTTAATCTTTTCGTCTAATCCTATCAGAGGGATAAATTATAGAAGATCCATTTGTTGGGTGTCGTTTGGAGTTGTGTTCACAAAGTGCGGTTCTGTATTTCGTTTGGGCGCAGGTAATAAATTTGCCAAATCGCTTGTTTAGTTAACCATTCCTTGCTGTTGTTCACTGGACCCCCGCTGCTTGGCTTAGCTTTTTCTTAATTGCTGTGATGCCTTCCAATATCCTTTAGGCGAAGAATAGATTTTGTTCATCTCATTTTTTTATTCAGCCACTTTTATGTGCAACAAAATACACTAGGTTAATACCAACGGACAATAAAAACCGATTTCTTGCTCCTTTTGTTTTTTGATGGTTGATTAAAAGTCACTGAAATTTGGTGGTGGGCAATGTCTGGACTGGTTTGCTGTTTACCTAGATAATATTCTTTTATTGCTTGGTCAAACATTTTTAAATGTGTATGCTGCATGCCCTGTCTTTTCAGTTTGTCATTTTAATAAAAATCTAACTGACTCAAGTCTCTGCCTTTCATAGGCGTCTTGTGACAGCTGCTAGTGCTCCATAGCTTTGTTATGTCTTTTTCTCATCGCTGTCATCCGCCAGTTTACTAAATGCGAAATTTCTGCCGCTAAAGCATGCGCATTTCACCACAGCGCCGCCTATTCATTATTGCCGAGTTGAAGCCATTTTTTTTAATTGTATTTTTTTTTTACATATTTATATTCTCTGGAATTATACCTTGGCTTAACATAGAAAATCTTTAGTAGCAAATGAAGCTGCAATAATAGCAATCAGTTTTGCTGAATCCTCAAAGTCTAGTTTGCAGATCTGCTGGTTTAATTCTTAACAAGCTTTTACCAAGCATTGTGTATCTACACTTAGGCCTCCAATACAGCAGAATGGTATACAAGGTTTAGCAACAGTTTTTTCGGTTGCTCATTTTTAAAAATAAAATTTAATTATAATTATTAAAAAACATGAACAAGCGATGATCTCCTAAGCTACAAGTCGGCCCTAAACCTTCCTGAATTTCTGATTGACCAAGATGTATGATAAAGCTATTATGCCCAAAAAGGAGAGGCTGTATTTCTTTCAGCAGCGTGTGGAAAAACAAAAACAGTTCCTCGGAACTGAATTCAGCATAAGAACAGATTCAACAGATGTCGCCGCAAGACATTTTAAAGTATCATAACAGGTTTGAAGCGCAGCTGGGGTCGAGAATGAGTTAAAAAGTGTGGGGCAAACGGCTCTTAGTTTGTACACTAAACTAGTTCAGTTAGATTTGCTCACATTGATTCTGGAACAAGATCTTACGTATGATTTAACGCAAGATCCAGGTTTTAACAAAGACATTAGTGTTTAGGGTGGATTATACTACAGATTCTGGAAACCATTGTTTTCGCCATTAATCTTGGGATTAATAAACTGTCTATCTTATAGATTTTATTTCCCTTCAAAATGAACGATCTGGATAAGTCAGCAGAACCAGAAAACACTGTATCAGGTGGAGAAAGTAATCCAAGCAAAAAAAATCAGCAGAAAAGCTGAATAAGGCGTGATGAGACATTATAAATCCTGGTGCGTGTTGAAGCAGGAAGAAATTTAGCAGGAGTGGAAAAACAAAAAAAATAATGTACAGCATTGAAAAACTAACACCGCCAACGCCAGAACAAGTTGATATCAATGCCAGCTATAAAAACTCATGTGATATCAAGGGCACAAAGTCTTCATGTATATCTGAATTAAAACTGTTGCCATTTTTGGCGCCTTGCTGCTGTGGGGGCGATTTATTACTGTTATAAAACATATAATGAATGGCACTCAGAAAACGAATGTATCAAAAAATCTGAGCCTCTAAATGCAGAGAAAAAAAGAGACAACTGCACGCCAAAACCACCCAATAACAAAGCATCTTTTTGATCCATTTCAAATGGAATTATATTTAAGACATTAATTTTAAATCTTTTTTTATAAAAATAGATCATGCGTATTATAAAATGTTGAAGTCAATAATAATTAGACCTGGGAGTCTATAAATGACATTTCCATAGGACCAGAATTGTAAATCATTGCGTTGCTTCGGATGTGAAAACCTTCCTTTAGATTTATGCAGAGAAACGAGAGGGCAAGAATTCTCAACTCAATGACACGTTTTTTGAGGCGTGTGTGTATATCTTAGACATTACTATTTAAGATTAAAAAATAGATCTTAGGTTCTTAGATCTAGGTTAACTTGAGACAACTTGATTAAAAACTTGCCTAAGTAACTTGCCTAAGATCTTGTGAATGACTTGAGGATGACTTGTTAAATGACTTGAGAATTAACTTAAGTAAGAACTTGTGAATGACTTGAGAATGACTTAAGTAAGAAACTTGTAATGACTTGAGGATGATTGATGAATGACTTGAGGTTATGACTTGTAAAATGACTTGAGAATGACTTAAGTAAGAACTTGTGGATGACTTGAGTGTGCATGCGTGGGGTGGGGTGGGGGGGGGAGACTGGCGTGCGTGGGGTGGGGGGAGTGCATGCGTTTGGGGGGCAGGACAAAACAAACAACAAACACAAACACACAATAGCCAGTCCAGGGTGGGGTGGGGGGAGTGGGAAGTGCGTGCGTGGGGCAGGACAAACACAACAAAACACCAACAAACAAACAAGAAGTAGAACTACCGGGCTGTGTCCCGCGCGCAAACCTCAATCACCCCAAGTGATCACATAGGGTTCGCTTTGGGCCTTGTTTGCCGCTACTGAGCTTTGCTGGTGCTGACGCGCTTTGTAGTCAAGCGATCACATAGGGTGTTTGGCCTAGTTTGCCACGAGCTTTTGCAGGATGCTGAACGTCATTGGCAGCAAATGCGATACATAGGGTTGTTTGCTAGTTTGCTCTGCTCCTCTTTTCTCAACCAGGCTTGCAACTGGCTATGGCAGAGTTACAGCAATTACTGCTGTGGCCGAGCTTTTATGGGGCTCTAATCGCCAGTTAGTAGTACATCCCGTCATGTATATTAGGAGCATTTATATGAAGATAGTGCTGGCCACTCACTCTTCCTCTCATACTGGTAGATGTACTAAGGTCTGCCTAGCCTATCTAGTTTTGCCAGAACCCCCGAAATTGTATCCAGTTGCATAAGTTTAATAATGGTTTGGCGTTTGGCTATACACAGTTCATTTATACTAATTCCTAGCTTGTCTTGTGGAATTTAGGATAGTTATAAAAACACACAGAAAAGTTAAATGTGTTTCATAGCATTACAAATCAGACATGTTCTCCTGCGTCTTAAGGAAATGAACGCCTTGTTTGATGCGTTTTTTTGTTTTTTAAACATGGGACTTGGGCTGTCTCAAGCCAAGCCAAACAATCAACGCGTGATGGATTGTTTTCTTTGGCCGGCTTTCAACAATGCAGCGCCATTTTTTAAATAAGGAAACCATTCATCGATAGACAAACACGCATTGAAATGGCTATATTTTGTTCAGCAATATTGCTTCAACGTTTTCATTTCCTTGACAAACAAACCTTTAAGATAGTCGTTCCATTTCCCCTAAGCAGTCGGTTCACTTTTTTCTTTCTGTTCCTTCTAGGGAAAGCAATACTTCTTTTCGGTTCGACGTGCAACGAACATGCTTCACCTCGTTCTTTTTTCAACAAATACTTGACTGCAAGTATGTAAAATTGTGGTGTTCAAGGCAAGAGCCTGCTCTTCTCAGAGAAACGGTAGCCATTTTTTAGAATAACACAGCCAAGCACAGAACACAGCGCATAAAAAAACGACCCCCCCCCCCCCCCCCCCCCACCCCCCTCTTACTCGTCCGGTAGTCAGTAGAAGAATGAGGAAAACCGGTGTTTGGTGAACTGATCATGTGAGCGGCTTTAACAGCGCCTCTCACGGCGGGAGAAGATTCGAGAATGCTTGCTGATGTCATATGGCGCGATGCGCAGGCCCGCGTGAGGGAGTGAGGGTCAGATGAGGGTGAGTAGCAGGCGGCCAGTATTGATTTTTTTAGCCTCTCAGTTTGTCGGCAGGTGTGAGGCCGCGCGGCGCGCGCGTGTATGAGTGTCTGTCTCTGCCTGTTCTGTCTGTTCTGCCTGTCTGCTCGTCTGTGTGTGTGTGTGTGGTGTGTGTGTGTGTGTGTGTGTGTGTGTGTGTGTGTTGTGTGTTGGGGGGTGGGGGGTGGCGGAGGTGGTGGTGGAGGGGTTGGGGGTGATGTGTGGAAGAGACGGAGGGAGGTAGACAGCCCGTCAGGAAGGTTGAAACAGAAAAGTATGCGAAGAAGTGTGTGTGTGTGTGTGAAGGTGTGTGGTGTGTGTGTGTGTGTTGTGTGTGTGAGGTGTGTGTGTGTGTTTGTCTACAGGTGGCCTGTGTGTCTGCGGTGTGTGGGTCTGTGTGTGTGTGTGTGTGTGTGTGTGTTGCGTGTGTAAGTGTGTGTCGTTTTAGTGTGATTGTAATATTTGTGTGTGCGCGCGCCGACGTAATTTTGTGAAAACGCATGAACACGTTTGTCTATGGCTCCGTTCTAATGAAAAATATCACAGGCAACCCTTCGCCACACGGCCAGGGACGCAAGCCCTACCTTATGGCGCCAAATTCAGGCCTTAGGGATCCGTCCAGGGTACTGCCTGCCACAAACCCAAGCCTCTTAATTAGGGGTGTTCGAGAGGGTCTCAGCCAAGTTTTAGTTTAGTGACTGTTCTGCAAAAATGATGTATTGGAAATTGACTGTATGCGCGTGAAAATGATTATAAAACCATAGTTTGAAGTCTTATTGTCACGAGAACAGTAAATACCTTTATTCTGGGCCACTTTCGCCTGAAAAACTGGTTTGAGGGGCGAGGTGGCCCAGAATGAAGGTTTTACTTTCTCTAGGGGTACTTAAAAAAAACAAAGCTAAACTAAAAACATGGCAATGATAGTGAGTTATTCTTGGGCCCTGGACATGGTTCTAGGGGACAAACAGTAACGATCATGCGAGAACACGGATTAACAAGATTCGGAGGGCCAAATAGTTATCCCTGGAACATTTACTGTGCTATATACAGGTATCATTCATTCAGAAATGGATGTCACTTTGACATAATTACAGTTCTTGGTTTGTGTGTGATCAATTCTGACAGATTCCTCTTCCGTATTAATAAAGTCAAATCCTTTAAATCACACCAGTTAAAACGGAGATTCAAAAATAGAATATGAACATCCAAATATTAAAAGCAAGCAAAACATATGCCTACATTTTGAAAATGATGAGTATTCATGTAGTTATTGAAGCGCCTACATCAAACTTGAAAATACATCTTGCACAAGGACGAGAATTCAGCTCTCTGTGTGCAAGGTTGTTCATTTTGTAGTAACTGTTCCAGTAGTTAACATCTATATCAATGATCTTGCCTACTGAGCTATGAATACCTTCTGTGACTGTTCTCACTGCAAGCCTCCTCTGCCGGATAGTTATATGCTGTCTTCAATGCAGGAAGTCCACATTTGATGGATTGGCTTAGTTATCTCTGTTCATTGCAAGAAGTCCCATCATGGAGGGACTGCTTTAGTATCTGCTGTCTCATTGCAAGAAGTCCCACAATCATGGAGGTCTGCTTTAGTTATCTGCTGTTCAAGCAAAAGTCCACATCATGAAGGGGGGTTCATGCACAAATGATCCCAGCTCCTCAAGTTTATGTAGTGTACTATATGTCTGGTTTCTAAAAGTAAAACCCCTTCCGACGTTTATGAGTCCAGTTTTGTTAGCTGTTTAATACAGTTTTAAGTCATCGGGGGGGGGAGGGGACCCCGGGAGATGTTGAAAGGACAGCGATGTCATTATCATGCCATTACAAAATTAATGCATAAGAAGAACATACAATTCAGCTGCGAATACAGGAAAAAACAAACAAACAAACAACCAAACTAAACACACACACACACACAACAACATTTTTCTCAGACAGAATGGGTTTCAAATATGTAGACGGAAATCAAAAAACAAGGGCCTGTGCCAGATTCCGATCTGAGACCTGTGTGTGGACCTCTTTAATCTCCCATTCCCTTCACATGACCCGAGCCCTCTGTGTGTGGACACACTTTTAATCTCCCATTCCCTACCACATGATCTGAGCCCTCTGTGTGTGGGTCCTCTTTAATCTCCCATTCTCTGCCACATTGATCTGAGCCCTCTGTGAGTGTACCTCTTTAATCTCCCCATTCCCTGCCAATGATCTGAGCCCTCTGGGTGATGTGGTCCTATTTAATCTCACATTACCCTGCCACATGATCTGAGCCCTCTTGTGTGGACCTCTTCTTTATTCTCCCTTCCTACCACTAATAACACATGTTAAGTGCTGTACATATTCAGCGGTTGCATGATGCGGCGTTTGCGAATATTGTTCCTTTTCCCTGACTGTCTGTTTTTTTTTCTTGGTTTTTTCATTTTCATTTTTTTTTTTTTTTGCTGGTCCACCTCTGCGCCACCTCAGAGGCAGTTGCACCCACGCCGCTCTATTCCGACACCCGGCCACAGGCCAAGGCCGGTCGGCCCGCGCAGCCCCGGCACGGCATTCCACCAGGGAGTAAATCAATCAATAGTCGCCAAGAGGCAACCCACCGGAGGAGACTCTGCAATGCTGCGAGTCACTTCGGTGGTGTTCAGTGGCGCCTGTTCTGATTAACATACGCAGGAACCAA
>CM031603.1:7379148-7423957 GCA_018398815.1 Conus ventricosus | reverse complement strand
GATCATTCATAGCCCCTCTCCCAGAACTTCCTTCCCCCTAACACACGTACACAAGTTATCGTTTGAGGGGTATACCCAATTTTGTCGCTTCCCATTAATTTTTTTTATGTTCGAAAAGTAATTCTACATAAGACATTCGAAGGTGGTATAATGTTGTTAACAATTACGTGTTAAAAGAATTGCTCACCATGTGTGTAGGCAATGAACACCCAGGTTTTCCTTGAGGCTTCCTATCTCCCTTTTGGTGGGGCGCCGGTCATGTGGAGGTGGGAGCTTTTTTTCTCTTGCTTAATGTCAGCTGCATATGTATACTAGTATTTCAAGCAGTATCATCACTTTTGTTTATCTGAAAGTCAGAATTGGAGGAGAGCCTTTATATTAAAATTTTTCTTTTTTTTTTCCTTTCCTTCATTTATTTATTATGGTCTATCTGCTTAATGTATGTATTTGTTATAGTTATTTTATCTTTTTTTTGGGGGGGGGGGGGGATGGGGGTGGGGGGAGGCATTGGCTAATCCATATCACCACAGAGATGACAAAATATGCCGTTTTTCCGTTATTTATCTCTGGACTTTCTTCGCAAGTTTTTCACTCGTTATTGTCCTAGACTGAAAGTCCTTTTTTCTTCTATCTTTTGTGGTTTCCTGTCATAGTCGACCGTAAGTGTGGCTTTTTTCATTAACTATAAGTATAATTCTACAGTGTTATACTTTCCCTACAATCGTGAACTAATTTCGTATATTCTTTGTGGATTCCTAAAAATTTCTTGTGGTTAATTTTGTTATAGCTTCAATTTTTTTCAACGGGATGATAATATATATGTAAAAAAATCACAACAATTATTTGCAGAATAAATCACGTAAATATCACTGGATGTAGCCACAAATGCATTTCTTTCCGTAGTTACTAAATCTCTTTAATTATGACCGATTTCTTCATGAGATTTATGTAAACAGCAGAGACTTTTTCCTGGGTTTTTCAGGAGACTGATCCAGACAAAGCATCTCGAACTTGGTATAACATATTTGTCCCCGAATTTACGACATAACACTGTCCCAACTAAGATCAATAATGTGCCAAACCCGACCCGGAAAACCACAGTGGTTAAATGATGATAATTATGCTTCGCTATTAAAAATTCGTGAAACTTGTTACAGTCAACAGGAAAGAAAATGATGCAAAGTTTAAGAAACAGCGTAAGTTAAGTTAATGCATATGAATAGATCTGCTCGTAAAAAACATTCTAGCGACCGTATTTCATCGCAAAAAGATTCAAATTCGCATCTGGGAAAGCCATTAATCAATTTATCTGGTAAATCGTCAAAACTACAGCTCCTTCATCTTTAATTATGTCTGCTGCTTAATCTCAATATTAAACACTTTTCTTCCACAGTCGTAAAGCATTTAATACTTGATTGTTCTAAAGTTATTGAAAAATGTTGCTACTAAGCGAATTTTGTGAGAATTAAGGGGGGTACAAAATAGGGTCCAGACTTGATTTTCTTCTAGTTTATCAGTGTACACGAGGTATGTACGAGAATTATTTCATTGACAGGAATTTAGTTGCTGGGGATTAGATAATATTGATAGCAAATTTAAAAAATTTCCGACCTTTTATCTCTGATAGCCTTACTTTTTATTCATAACCTTTTTGTATTCAGAATTATTTTACCCACAATATTTTAAAGAAGCTAAAGTTTTGTCATTTTTAAAATCTGGTGACTCCACAGATCCTTCGAAACTACAGTCCGATTTCCATTCTGTACTATAGTCTAAACCTTTAGAAAGAACCTTATAGCAAATAACCTTCAAAAGGCATTTCGTTACACATAAATTATTTCATTCAAATCAAAGCGGTTTTTGAGAAAATCATTCAGGATCAGTCGGTTCTGACCAAATCTATAAGATCAGTGGCATTTAAAATATCAATGATGATCTTCTCACTAGGAACGATTATTTGTGGACTTTGCTAAAGCTTCGTTGTTTTTAACCAGGATCTCCTCCTTAAAAAAATACTTTGTATGGTTTAACTACAAGTCTGTACCACATTTTCTCTCATCTTTTCTATCAAACTGATGGCAGATAGTTGTTCAAGTTATGATATCATTCCCCACTTTCATGCCAGTCAATTTCGGTGTGCCTCCTGGGTTCTGTTTAGGACAATATGATTTACAATTTTCATATACGATATCCATCTTTAATTTTCCTCTTCTTGTGAATTTTCAGACTGAGACACCACTTACACAATAAAGCAAAAAAAATGACAGATGTAGTGTGCGCGACTTGCAAATTGACGTTGACAGGTTCATATAATGGAAAGAACTCAATCATAGGGACTTCATCACCTAAAAAATCTTAAATTCATGTTAATATCACTCAAGGCAAAAGCGACATTATTTTCGCAAAGATAATCTAAAGGAATTAAAGTACATGATAAACGTTTAGTTGAAGTTAGTTCCTTCTACAAACTACTTGGTATTATTATCGACAATAATTTATCCTGGGTCGAATCAGCTTTCCGACCGTTATCAGAAAAGATCTATTGAAATAAAAAAAGTCTTCTTCAGCTCTTAATAAAATCAAAACATTTTTTGGTCATCAACAACACTCGGAAATTATTTTTTCATGCTTATATTAAAGCGATGTGGATTATGCTTCAACCTGTTGGGATGTTAGCTAGTAAAGCCTCCTTAAGTCATCTGAAAGTCTCTACTGACACTCCTCTAAACTTATACATTCTTAAATACTTCGTCTCTGTGTTAATTAGTGATTATAAAGAACTAAAAACATTTTTTCCTTTTGAATTTAAAATGTATCGTCAACAAATCTGTCTTTTTGTTTAAGACTTATGTATTAACCTTGCACCATTTCTATTCCGAGAGAAATTTCCCGTACGAGAGTTTCTCGTAACAAAAGCTCGATATGTATCCCTCGTCCAAGAACTAACCCCTCTTGATGACATCTTTTATCTATTCAGAAAGGAAAAAATTGTGGAAATGAAATTCCAGAATACATAAAAAACAAACTATGTTAATTATTTTCTAAAAAGCATACTCAGATATTTAATGGGAAAAGTTATATATGCGCTTTGGTTTCTTTCAGTTGTGACCTGAATTTAATGATAACAATATTTACATTCTCTTTTAACCCTCTCTCTGTCTGTTCTGTCTGTCTGTCGTCTGTTGGGTCTGTTGTCGTCCTGTCTGTTGTCGTCTTGTCTACTCTCTCTCTCTCTCTTCTCACTCTCTCTCTCTTACCCCTCTCTCTCTCTCTCTCTCTCTCTATCTCTACTCTCTCTATCTCTTCTCCTCTCTTTCTCTCTCTTTCTCTCTCTTGTGCTACCTTCTTTGTTAATGTTTAAATGCCATGCCTTGCTTCTCCCTCCGCTTCTTTCTCCCTACTCTGTCTCTACATGGTATTTTTTTGTTAATCTCTCTACCTCTCTCTCTCTCTCTCTCTCTCTTCTTTCTTCCTCTCTCTGCTCTCTTCTCTATCTCTCTCTCTCTCTCCTCTCTCTCTTCTTCCTCCTCTATGCACCCCACCCCACCCATATCCCACCCCTTCTGTCTATGTTCACTCTCGTACATAGGTTTGCTGTATTTGGTATTATTATATTTCAGAATTTGTATCTTTTCGCTTCTTTCTTTTCTTTTGGCCCGGAGGGTGGTATGTAAAAAAGCAGGTTATGATTACTCCACTAACATCTGAAAAATAAAATTCGTTCGCTCGTTTCGTTTACACACTCGACACACACACAAACATACACACACACACCCACACAAAACACAGAGACTCACTAACACAAACACACACACTACACACACACAACCACACATCACAACATCACACTCACACCACACACACACATACACACACACATACACACACATCACCACCACACACACACACACACACCACACACACAAACACACACACACACACACTGCAGGGCCATCGTAGGCCCAGGTTACCAGTTTAAGGATGCAGATAGGTCATCAAAGGGGAGTAGGTGATGTTCCATCTTGCAGTACTGCGCAATGCCGCACATGGTTGTGGCCACAGAATACACGAACCATCTGGCTCCGACCTTGGCAGTGGACTTCATGTAGCGTTGTTATGGTTCTCCACGCGAAACAACAGAGTAGGACTGGTATGAGATCTTAATAAATACCAATCACTGGGAAAACTTAATCGTTGTTTGTATGTATGTATGTATGTATGTATGTATGTATGTATGTATGTAGGTTTGTATGTTTGTAGTATGTTGTAAGTATGTAGGTATGCATTGAATGAATCTATGTTTGCAGTACGAACGTACTATTGAATGTATGTATGTTAGTTCTCCATCCCTCTCATCATGTCTGTTTTTTTTTTTATGTCTGGTCTCACCCAATCTCTCTCTCTCTCTCTCTCTCTCTCATCTCTCTCTCCTCTCTTATCTCTCTCTCTCTCTCTCCTCTCTCTCATATCATGCAGCGTGGTGTTTCTCATTCTCATATCCTTATCCTGTCACTGGCCACACTCTGGTTGTGCTGTTGGACCCTGAGTTTGTACGTTGGTAGTTGAAAACATCACTAACGTACAAGTGTTATCATATTCCATTTAATGCCAAGGGGAAGAGAACCGATTCTTTATCAGACATGTCCCACAAATGAAGCGGCTCATCTGTGTCAAGACAGTCTTTGATGGCTCCTACATGACTGCTAGTGAATAGGTTTTATATGCATAATCGAAACACCACTCTTTTCAATTATGTTTTATTTTTCTCACAAGCACCATTACATTGTCGTTTTTTCTTGTTTATTTTTGATCGTGGTGTACTGGACAGAGAATCGTTTGACTGCACATGTTTTCTATACTTGTTTGTGAATAATATTTATCATCCAGCTACTCTATCAATATCTATCTGTCAATCTAGCTTGCTAGATGCTATTTACTAGCTATTCTAGCTAGTTTAACGATCTGTCTTGAATGAGAATGCAAAGACAAAACTTAAAATCACCAAGCCAATCTGAATTGCTTTCGTTGGTGTTTCAAATTTACTCAATCTTTCCACATAGACCAAGATAAAACACATACACGAATATACACTCACCACACACACACACACACACACCCACACACACAACACAAACACACAAACACACACACATCACACTCACCACTGTCACAAAACAACACACACACACACACACACACACACACACACACAAACCACACACAAACACACATACACTCTCTCTCTATCTCTCTCTCCCTCTCTCTCTCTCTCTCTCCCTCTCTATTTCTCTCTCTCTCTCAAACACACTTACACACCACACACACACACACACACACACACACACACACCACTCACACACACAACACACACACACAAACACACCCCCACGCGAGAGAGAGAGAGAGAGAGTGAGAGAGAGTGAGGGTAGAGAGAGTGGAGAGAGCGAGAAGAGAGAGACGAGAGGAGAGACGAGAGAGAATGAGAGAAGAGAGTGTGAGTGAGAGAGCACCTGTTATACAGAACAATGTCGGGCAAACCATATCGGTACAGGGCACGCGAAGAACGGTGATGTTAAGGGATTGTCCAGTCACGTTCCAGTGCGCTTCTGGTCCGTCCATTCCTGCCATCACACACAGCACAGTCGGTCAGTGTGCACGGGGCCTCAATGCACTTTGGAACAAGAGCACGTTGTGTTAGCTGATCCCCAATGGAACGTTACAAGGGGTCGACACAAAGCATTTGTGCTAGCTGGATACTCGCACTGACATATACTAGGGGGTAGAGATACAAAGAAAGAGTATGGTATATGGAATAAAACAAAATGATGACTCTGTTTCCACCTTTATTATTTTCTCATTTTAAAACTTAATAAGCAGGCGACGTTTTGACAACATATTTGTGTGACTCAGTATGCTTCACATGGAAATCTTGCACGTGCATCTGTGTGAAGGTACAGCTAAACGAGGTGTGAGTATGAAATATTGATGCTAACTTATCAACTAATTTGCCTTTTTGATTGAGTATTGTACATTCTTGCCGAAGGGAAATCTGAGAGACGGCTTTCTTGTTCACCAATATGGACAATATTAAACACATTTCAAGACGCAGTTGAAGGGGTAAGGATACAGTGGCACAAAAATGTACCAAAAAACAAAGAAAAAATACCCTTCTTGATGTTGTCCTGACACTGCCAATTAAGCACAAAATGCCACCACAAACATCAAAAAACAACATCCTTCTTATGTTGACCTGTCCGCCAGTATTGCATGGAAACTTAACTCACAGCACGAGGAACGTGGGACATTGTCAACTTCATGTACCTTTTTGAGGCGTCCAATGAAAATATTTACTCACAGGCAATTATCATTATATACATGTGAGGTGTCAAAAGTAAAAATTCAAACCATAGAAGACCTCACCCTTATAAACAGCAGAATCATTAAAAAGAGGACAGGTTTTTAAATCATACCTACAAAAGGTTTCAAAACTTCGATTCTGGCTTAGGCCTGTAAATTTTGCTGGTATAATAAAATTGTTTAATCTTTATTTTTGTTTTTCATTTTTTTTATTTTGTTCTTTTTCAGAAAAAAATACGATGGTTGTATTCTTGATACTTTGGCCCTTGGCTACCTAGTCGATTTGGATCCCTTTATAACTCTAAAACAACACAAACTTGGTCTATAGACTTCTCTAACAGCTCATTACAGAAGCAAATCGTCATGTCAATAATGATGGCTGACGGCAAACCAATCTCACGGTTTGTTCTAATGCGTCCAGGACATTGTGTTTGTTGCAACTTTTGAACAAAGTGGTGGGGGATGATGAGTAAGAAAGAAAGGATGGGAATGAGAGTGGAGGAAATAGAGAAGATGATAGAAAAGGTCAGTATTGTAGCAGTGTGGATGTGAGATTCCCATGAATTACGTCAATAGCCAGTCAAGTTTCTATAGACTTCGTTTATAAGTTCTTTCGCCTCTAGAGAATCCTTTGTATTTCTGTCTACCCTGAATTTGATTTTTCAAGTTTTTCAGCAGTGAGAGAGAGAGAGTGAGGAGAGGACTGTAGAGTAGGTGAAGCAGGAGTGAGAGAGTGACAGAGAGACAGAGAGAGGGCTGTTATGTTTTTTTTACCCAGACCCCAGTACCCACAAAACGATGTTGTCATCGTTTAATCATCATCATTATCTTCTTTTTTATATCATCCCATCATCAACACATATTGCTATTCTCGAGTTAATCTCACCAATATATATGATCTTCTTGGGGAATTGCTATACAAATAGCTACAAAACATAGGGGTAGACCCAGTCTATTTTGCCTTGGCTTAATGATGTGTTAGGCCATTTGACATAGGCTAGAACACCAAGTCTACATGCACATGTTGTTCTGCTGTGCATAGGCGATTGACAGTGGGAAAGAACACCAATTGCTACTTGACAATTGTTGTTCTGACTTGCCATAGTTTTGCGGGAATTGTCTTTAGTTTGTGACAAGCTCCTAGCACAACATCATCCAGTCTCCAAATATTCCCCGAAGTAGGAGTGTGGCTTAGCCCACGTGGCGGGGGTAATCGAAAAAACGGGTCACAAGGTAATGTTCGCATCCCTAGCTATGAATTTGCTGCCTTAGCGGTCAAATGCTTCGGATTTTATGGATGATCCCTGGAGTTTTAGCAAGGGGTACGACATCATACATCAAAGACCCCCAGACCCATGTCCATTTCATCGATGCTATGCGCCGTACAAAGTGGCTAGCCTACCTCTTGTGATATTCGCCACACTTTTGTGGCACTCCAGCCATTCACTCCACCTGTGTTTCGATGTCTGCAACAACCAATCGATCACTCCTTCTTGCTACTTTTTTCGAGCACTTGCCACTTGAAGTGGATGTTGGTGACGTTAATCGGCTTAATGATACTCTCTGGCAAAAACAGGGAAAGCCAGAGAGGTACACATGGCGCTGTCTGAAATTCTATTTACTGGTCTTATCTGACCTGACCTGTAGTTAAAATATGTACGATTATCCTGGAGTAGGAACTCAAGTGGGGCGATGAAACTCGCCCTCAGTGACCAGAGAGCGAGAGCCTCTTGGTTCTTTATTCATGTTTCTTTTATTCTTTAACATAGTTAATTCGCCAACATGGCAAACTCCACCGCCGGCCGCCCCACTACCACCTCCACCAATGACAAGGACAACAACCATACAACAACACATTTAATAAATAATATCTCTTCACCACAATCACGATCAAAAAAAACAAATAAAAGTTATCTCTTTTGTTTTTAGTTGCAGTAAACAATCACAAGGTGGAGTTGGAGGCAATCAATTCAATGCTGTGGGATGATTCTAAAAAGACTGATTGAATGTAATTATATTCGTCATGTATTAACAATACATCCCTAGATATTTTCTTTCTCTATTTCATCATCATGTCAGTTCTCTTATGTGACTGGAAGGCCTATGAAGAATTATTGTCCTCAAAAATTTTATAGTAACAACATCGCTGAATAGATGAAAAGGTCTTATGATTACATCCGCGCTTTTCATAACGCGCTTTTCTGTTCTAGCATTTGTCATTACCCAGCTAATGTCAGCGTTTACGTGCTTGCGCGCGGCGCGCACTACCACACACACACACACACACACACACACACACACCTCACACAACACACACACCCACACACACACACTCACCACACACACACACACACACTCAAACAATCGGAGATCGCTTCACCGAAAAGCCAAATTCCGGTCCTTGATATCATTGTTTAATTGGTAAAAAAAATGAATTATTGCAAATAGATAAAGAGATTGTGTGTGTGTGGTGTGTGTGTGGTGTGTGTGTGTGTGTGTGTGTGTGTGTGTGGTGTGGTGTGTGTGTGTGTGTGTGGTGTGTGTTGTGTGTGTGTGTGTTCCTTTGTTCGTTTGGATTGAGTTATGGGAAAAAACGTCTTTGTAATTTTGTGTAATAAAGGTAACGCATCCTGAAAATAAAATGATCTATACATAATGTTATTCGAAATCACGATGATCAATAATAATGCCTTGAATTATATGTGCAATATACTGAACTGCAAAACTGAAAAATATTTATAATAAAAAATTATTTTTATGTAATAGAAAATCAATATTACAATGGGAGTGCTGTTAAATTCATCACACGACACTTGAATCCTCCTTTTGTTAATTTTTCCGGCCTCAAGAGCTTCCGAAACAAAACAAGGCAAATTCCCCCTGTACCATTTCTAAATTGTTTTTGTTTTAATGAAATTTTCTGACGACATACTGCAATATTTCCAATCTCTGCATTTTTTCTCGTTGATCTTTCTGTGACTCACGTGGTTCTGGTTTCTGGTCCATCTATTTTCCACACTCAATCTGTACGATTTGCACTAGTTGAAGCGAGGCCCTCAAACGAGGTTGTGAAAAGACATGTGGTTTAATATATAATAAAATAAGATTAAAAACGACTATATTAACAAGCCGAGTGCCCTACTAGGGTAATCTATTAGTGTCTTACTTGCATTTTTTTTCAAATCTAATCTTGAATTTTGTTTACTTAAGTTGGGGAGTACAATTAATGAATATTGCTGGTGATTTGTCGACAGTTGCCGTGAATTGCACGAATTTCCCCCGCCCAACGATCATAAGTGTTAATGGTGTTTGATTGTCATCGGATTTTTCCCTTGTTGATTAGGGAGGATACTTTGGAGAGGTCGTAGGGTGACAACAATAGCGAATAATATGCACGCTGGCGTAATCATCTGCATGCGAAACATAGGCTAAACCAAATTTATGCAGTACGTGGCTGATGAGGAGAGAGAGAGAGAGGAGAGAGGAGGACGTGAGGGAGTCTGAGAGAGAGGAGTCGACGATGGAGACGAGAGCAGAGAGAGAGAGTGAGAGAGAGTGAGGAGAGTGAGTGTGTGCGTGTGTATAGTGTGTTGCGTGTGTGTGTGTGTGTAGTGTGTGTGTGTGTGTGTGCTATGCTGTGTGTGTGGTGTGCTGGTGTGTGTGTGTGTGTGTGTGGTGTGTGTGCGCCAGTGCGCGCGGCGCGCCGTGTATGTGAGTGAGTGCTAGTGCGCGTGAACACTGTGCGTTGTGCTGCGCGTGGGCGTACATAATTATGTGTGTGCAGTGCCGTGCGTGCGTGCGTGAGGCTGTGGCGTGCGTGCGTGGCGCGCGCGCGCGGCGCGGCGTGTTGTATGTGTGCTGTGTGTGTTGTGTGTTGTGTGTGTGTGTGTTGTGGTGTGTGTGTGTGAGTGTGTGTGTGTGTGTGTGTGTGAGTGTGTGTGGTGTTGTGTGTGGGTGTCTGTGTGTGAGTGTGTCTCGTGTGTGTGTGTGATGTGTGGTGTGTGTGTGTGTGTGTAGTGTGTGTGTATGTTTGTGTATGTATTGTGATGTATGTATGTATGTTTGTGATGTGTGTGTGTGTGTGTGTGTGTGTGTGTGTGGTGTGTGTGTGTGTGTGTGTGTGTGTGTGCTGTGGTGTTTGTGTTGTGTGTGTGTGTGTGTCGTCGTGTATTGCCCTAATGATTCAACAATTTTCTACCCCTCGTTTTATGTGTTAGTATAGAAGACATTGGAAACTTGGTTTCAAATCCTACCCGTGTACAATATCTGATGGAAGAAAGTTTCGATTAGTGCGTTTAATGGGTATATCGGATTTAGAGTCAAATTGTCTAAAGCATTGCAAAGTGGTAGACACAGTACACCTTTTTTTTTTGTTTAGAATGTGGTTCGGTTAATGTGTATATTAACCTTCCTAATAGAAGGAAAAGCCCGTGGTAGTACTTAGTTTTAAAGTCTCCGTTCTCTGCAATCATTTCCTTTGCCCTACCTCTTTCTGCTTGTGTCTCCATGTATCAATCTCGTCATCTTCGAGGCATAATCTCTCGTTATCTGTTGATTTCTCGTCTCTGTCCTCACTTTCACGGTCTTTAGCGTATTTATCTTTTTGCATGTCTGTCCCTTTCTGTCGCTCTTTGACGTCAAGCTAAACCTGTTTCAGTCTTTTTATCAGTTTTTCTTGGCAAGACTTTGTCCTGTTTCTCCCCTATCCGTTTATCCTTCTCGCTCTGTAGTTGTGGTGACTGTGGGTGTGTTGTGTGTGTGTGTGTGTGTTTGTGTGTGTGTGTGTGTGTGTGTAGTGTGTGTGAGTTGGTGTGCGTGCGTGCCGTGCGTGCGTGCGTGCGTGCGTGCGTGCGTGCGTGCGTGCAGTGCGTGCGTGACGTGGTGCGTGCGTGCGTTGTGTAGTGCGCGCGGCGAACTCCTCTCTCTCTCTCTCTCTCATCTCTCTCTCCTCTCTCTCTTACTCTCTCTCCCTCCCTCCCAGCTTTTTTGTCTGTTCCATAGTGTGTGTTCGGGTCTCTTCTTCTTCTCTCTCTTCTGTTGCTTCCTATCCCTCCCACAGGGTTGCTCTCCCCGTGTCATTTAGTCTGTCTGGTATTGTCTCTGGGTGCTGGTCTCCGGTGTTGTCTCTGACGTTGTTCTTGAGGAGTGTATCTGGCGTTTTGTCTGCCGTGTGTGTGTGTCTATGGTGCTGTTTCTGGATGTGTCTCTACTGGGCGTTGTCTCTGAGAGTGTATCTGGCTACGTTTTGTTGGATTTTTGTGTGTCTCTGGTGCTGTTTTGCATGTGTCTTCTGGCGTTGTCTCTAGCCTTGTCGCATCTGGCGTGTTTCTGCACGTCTGTGGAGTTGTTTCTACGTGTGTCTCTGGCGTTTGTTTTGTATGTGTCTCTATGGCGTTGACTATGTGTGTCTCTCTGGCGTTGACTCTGTGTGTCTCTCTGGCGATGTTTATGTTGTGTCTCTCTGGCGTTGACTCTGTGTGTCTCTCTGGCGTTGGCTCTGCTTGTCGCTCTGGCGTTGTTTCTGCACGTTCTGTTGGCGTTGTTGTTAAGTGTCTATCTGGCGATGTTTTGCATGTGTTCTTTGGTGTTGTTTATGAGGTATCTCTCTGGCGTTGTTTCTGCATATGTCCCTGGTGTTGTCTCTGCGTGTGCCTCTGGTGTTGTCTCTGCGTGCTGCACTCTGGCGTTTGTTATGCGTGTGCTCTGGCATTGACTCTCGTGTGCATCTCGGCGTTGGTTCTGCCTGTGTCTCTGGCGTTGTACTCTGCGTGTGCATCTGGAGTTGCTCTCCACAATACCTGAGGTGTGCCTCAGGCGTTGACTCGCTTGTGCTATGGCGTTGTTTTGCCTGTGTCTCTGGTGTCTTGTCTTTGCGTGTGCCCTCACGAAAGGCGTTGTCTCGGACACTGTGTTTTGGACGTTGTTGGAGGCATCAATATTCAAAAACGTTCATGATGCAAACACATCGGCTTCCTCACAATACCGTGCTGCCTTCTCTGGTGCTTACTGTAGATCTCTGCTGATGACAGTGCTAGGTTGTAGTTGCCGGAGCCAGAATCATTGACAGACCTCTCGGAGGGCGCCTCTTACATCATCCAACAACACTCACCACGAACATGCCGATGTGGAGGAAAGGGACACGAGTCACGGAGACGCCTCATTCGATGACTGAAAACACTGCTGTGTGGGGACCAGTCTTCCACTGTAATGTGTGGGACAGTCTTACCCATGTAATGTGTGGGACACAGTCCTTCCATGTAATGTGTGGGACAGTCTTCCCATGATAATTGTGGGACCAGTCTTCCCCATGTATTGTGTGGGACTCAGTCTTTCAAATGTTAATGTGTGGGACCAGTCTTCCTGTAATGTTTGGGACCAGTCTTCCCATGTAAATGTGTGGGAGCCAGTATTCCCATGTAATGTGTGGGACCAGTCTCACTTGTAATGGGTGGGACCGTATTCCATTTGGTAATGTGTGGGGACCAGTCTTCCATGTAATGTGTGGGACCGTCTTCAATTGTAATGTGTGTGGGGGTCCAGTATTCCCATGTTTTGTGTGGGACAGTCTTCCCATGTAATGTGTGGGACCAGTCTTCCCATGTAATGTGGGGGAACCAAGTCTTCCCATGTAATGTGTTGGGACCAGTTCTTCCCTTGTAATGGGTGGGACCAGTCTTCATTGTATTGTGTGTCGGACCTGTTCCCATGTATTGTGTGGGACAGTCTTACCATGTATTGTGAGGGACCAGGTCTTCCCATGTTTTGTGTGGGACCAGATTCAATGGAATGTGTGGGACCAGTTCTTCCCATGTAATGTGTGCGGACCAGTATTCCCATGTATGTGTGGGTCCAGTCTTCCCTTGTAATGTGTGGGACCAGTCTTCCAATGTATTGTGTGGGACCAGGTACTTCCCATGTGTAATGGGTGGGACACGTCTTCCAATGTAATGTGTGGGACCAGTCTTCCATTCGTAATGTGTGGGACCCAGTCTTACTTGTAATGTGTTTGGGACCAGTCTTCCCATGTATGTGTGGGACCAGTCTTCCAATGTAATGTGGTGTGACCAGTCTTCCCATTGTAATGTGTGGGGTCCAGTCCTTCCATGTAATGTGTGGGACCAGTCTTCCCATGTAAATGTGTGGGACAGTTTTACCATGTAAGTGTGAGTGAACAGTATTTCCCAATGTTATGTGTGGGACCAGTCTTCCATGTAAATGTGTGGGACAAGTCTTACCATGTATATGTGTGGGACCAGTCTTCCCATGGTAATGTTGTGGGGTACAGTCTTCCCATGTACTTGTAGTGGGACCAGTCTTCCCATGTAATGTGTGGGGACAGTATTCATGTATTGTGTGGGACAGTCTTCCCATGTAATGTGTGCGGACAAGTCTTCCACATGTAAAGGTGTGGGAACCAGTCTTACCATGTAATTGTGTGGGACCAGTCTTCCCATGTAATGTGTGGGACCAGTCTTCCATGTTACTGGTATGGGACCAGTCTTCCCCATGTACATGTGTGGGACCAGTCTTTCCCCAAGTAATGTGTGGGACCAGTCTTCACTTGCTATTCGTGTGGGAACAGTCTTCCCATGTATTGTGTGGGGACAGTCTTCCCAATGTAATGTGTGGGACCACTGTCTTCCCATGTATGTGTCGGGGACCTGTTTCCCATGTAATGTGTGCGGACCAGTCTTCCCTTGTAATGTGTGGGTCCAGTTCATTCCCATGTAATGTGTGGGACCAGTCTTCCCATGTAAGTGTGGGGACAGTCTTCCCCATGTAATGTGTGCGGGTCCAAGTCTTCCCAGTAATGTGTGGGACAGTCTTCCATGTAAGTGTTGGGACAAGTCTTCCCATGTAAGGCTCGTGGGGACAGTCTCTACCTTGTTTATGTGTGGGACAGTCTTCCCATGTAATGTGTGGGATCCAGTCTCCCATGTAATGTGTGGGGACCAGTCTTCCATGTGATGTGTGGGACCAGTCTTCCATGTAATGTGTGGGACCAGTCTTCCCAGTGTAATTTGTGGGAAAGTCTTACCATGTAATGTGACTGGGACCAGTCTTCACATGTTATTTGTGGGACCAGTCTTCCACATGTAATGTGTGGGACCTGTCTTCCCATGTAATGTGTGGGAACAGTCTACACATGTAATGTGTGGTGACAGTCTTCCCAGGTAATGTGTGTGGACCAGTTTCCATGTAATGTGTGGGACCAGTCTTCCCCATGTAATGTGTGGGTCCTGTCTTCCCATGTATTGTAGTGGGACCAAGTATTCCATTGTAATGTGTGGATACCTGTCTTCCCTGTAAGGTGTGGGTCCAAGTCTTCCCATGTAATGTGTGGGACCAGTCTTTCCCTTGAATGTGTGGGACAGTCTTCCATGTAATGTGTGGGGACCAGTCTTCCCAGTAATGTGTGGGACCAGTCTTCCCATGTATGTAGTGACCAGTCTTCCCACTGTATTGAGTGGGGACACCAGTCTTCCCATGTAATGTTGTTGGGTCCAGTCTTCCCAAGTATTGCTGTGGGACCAGTCTTCACATGTAATTGTGTGGGACCAGTCTTCCCAGTATATGTGTGGGACCAGTCCTTACCCAATGTAATGTGGGGGACCAGTATTCACTGTAATGGTTGTGGGACCAGTCTTCCATGTAATGTGTGGGACCAGTATTCCCATGTAAATGTGTGGGACCAGTCTACACATGTTAATGTGTGGGACCAGTATTCCACATTGTAAAAAGTTGTGTGGGACCAGTCTTCCCATGTAATGTGTTGGGACCAGTCTTCCCATGTAATGGTGGGAACAGTCTTACCATTAGTAAGGTATGGGGGACCAGTTCTTCCATTGGAATGTGTGGACCAGTCTTCATGTAATGTGTGGGGACCTGTCCTTCCCTTGTAATGTGTGGGGGACCTGTCATTACCTTGTAATGGGTGAGGACCAGTCTTCCCATGTAATGTGTGGGCTCCCCCAGTTTCAATTATTGTGTGTGATCAGTCTCCATGTAATGTGGGGGTCCAGTTTCCCATGTAATGTGTGGGACCAGTATTCATGTAATGTGTGGGACCAGTTTCCTTGTATTGTGTGGGACCAGTCTTCCCCACTGTAAACTGTGTGGGACCAGTCTCCCATGTAATGTGTGGGACCAGTATTCCAATTGTAATGTGTGGAACATCGTCCTGTTCCATGTAATGTGTGGGACAGTCTTCACCATGTTAATGTGTGGGACCAGTCTTCCCATGGTAAAGTGTGGGACCAGTCTTCCCATGTATTGTGTGGAGACCAGTCCTTTACAAGTAAATGCTGTGGGAACCAGTCTTCCCATGTAATGTGTGGGACCAGTCTTCCCATGTATGTGTGGCGAACAGTTTTCCCTTGTAACTTGTGTGGGAACAGTCTTCCCTTGTAATGTGTGGGACACTGTCTTCCCACATGTAAATGTGTGGGACCACGTATTACAATGTAATGTGATGTGGGACCAGATCTTCCCCATGTTATGTGTGGGACACAGTTTCCCATGTAATGTGTGGGAACAGTCTTCCCAGTTAATGTGTGGGAACATTCTTCCCATGTAATGGTGGACCACGTATTCCCAATGTTAATGTGTGGGACAGTTTCCCATGTAATGTGTCGGGTCCAGTCTTACCATTGATAATGTGTAGGGGACCAGTCTTCCCATGTATTGTGTGGGACAACACAGGAGAGGAGAGAAGAAGAAGAGAGAGAGAGGAGAGAGGAGATGGAGGAATAATTTCTGCAGCGTGTTTCCAAATCTGATTTTAAAAATGTTTTACTAAATTATCCTTTAATGATATTGACTCACTTTCTCCAGATTGCATTTTTTGTTGTGGTTGATCATCTTGTAAAACAAATAGAGAATGAAAGTAAAATAACTTCATATACGCGATTATGTCCCAATAACCTGCAGAACTTACGAAGTTTGCAAAACAGGAGACATATAAAAAGAAAAAACAGAAATCAGAATCAAAATTATTTTAAAAAAAATCATCAATCCACACATGAATCGAATTCCCCGCTTTGATTTGCCCCCCATCCCCACACTCCGCCAGACGTTGTCAGTCAATACACCTAAAGGTAACTTTGACCCCCATAAAAAAATTTTTTTAGTCAATGCACAGGCCTATATACCAGGATTCCTGTAGAAAGCTACCCACTCCCCTACACTCCTATCCCCACACCCTACCTTCCTTATGCCCAGCAGATACTGCACATTAAGTCGTAGTGAATAGTGTGCATTCCCAGGCAAGACAGTCCTTGTGCACTTCATTACAACATTCCCTAAACCAATGAAAAACAGCTTGCCCTCCTACACAGAATTGCATAGGTCGCTTTTGCCGACGGTTTTTACTTTCGTATTTACGCCAGAACGTGGAAATCTTGATACAGGATCACGATTGACGTCAGAAGCCTCGTACATGGCTCTCAGAGTCATGGGTCTAGTGCTCATGATCAGCCACAAGCGATATATATATATATATATATATATATATATATATATATATTTCTTCAATCTAAGACATAAGAGCAAGCTTTGTTTATATTCAATATATATATATATATATATATATATTATATATATATATATATATATATATATATAACAAACTAATAAATTCCAAGGATAAGTACCGCACCGTTCCAGCAACTTACAGAGCAGCTTGGTGTTGCAATGACTGCAAAAAATATTGAATTATAAACAAAGCTTGCTCTTATGTCTTAGATTGAAGAAATAGGGGGAGAAACGCATTCATATCTGCAGTGGTAGATGATTCTGCCTAACTAACAGTATGTGCTTGAGTGGGTGAATGGGGAAAAATAAAATAAATGCTTCTCAAATTGAGCCTTCAGCAAGCTTATATTCTCCAAGGGGGAGACATCCTCCAATAGGGAGGGAAACCCACTAACATAACTCCTGGTCATATACCGATATTTCGAAACTTGGTGGTTTCTCCTCAGTGACCGCGGAAAGTGGTAATTTGACTCCTCTGCCTTTTCAGTTTTAAGAAGAATGCAATCCCAGAAAAGGTTGGTGTGCAATACCGTAGTATGTTCGTTGAGTTTTCAAAAAACCAACCAAGCTGCCATATAAGAAGCAAAAGAAAATCATAAAAGAGCAAAACAAGCTACATTTTCTTGTGAAAAGTAAAAAATATAAAAAGATATCCTCTAAGACACAAGTGCTGAGGGCAAGTTCTTGGAATGAATCCACAAGGGACTAAAATACAACAAACTAATAAATTCCAAGGATAAGTACCGCACCGTTCCAGCAACTTACAGAGCAGCTTGGTGTTGCAATGACTGCAAAAATATTGAATTATAAACATCTAAGACATAAGAGCAAGCTTTGCAGTCAGGACTTTCCAGGGGGCGGGGGGGGGACATGTCTTGTGGCCCCGTCCCTCCCTCCCTCACAGGACCGTGTCCACTGTGTCCCTGCAGTCAGGACTTTCCAGGGGGGAGGGGGGAGGGGACATGTCTTGTGGCCCCCTCCCTCCCTCCCACACACACAGGACCGTGCCCATTGTGTGTCCCTGCAGTCAGGACTTTCCAGGGGGGGGGGGGGGCATGTCTTGTGGCCCCTCCCTCCCACACAGGACCGTGTCACTGTGTGTCCCTGCAGTCAGGACTTCCAGGGGGGGGGGGGGGGATATGGCTTGTGGCCCCCTCCCTCCCACACAGGACCGTGTCCACTGTGTGTCCCTGCAGTCAGGACTTTCCATGGCAGGGGGGGGGGGATATGGCTTGTGGCCCCCTCCCTCCCACACAGGACCGTGTCCATTGTGTGTCCCTGCAGTCAGGACTTTCTAGGGGGCCAACATGGCAGACCCAGCCTGAGTATTGATCAATGTGAAGGAGTGGAGAAATCCATTCTGTCACAGGTCCTTAACGTGCGCAACTGTCGAGCGCAACATTTTGCTTCGATTCAATTGATCGAAAAATTAATGTTTTTTTTTCCCGTTTCCACATTTTCCCTTTTCAGGTCACTTTATTTCAAATACGTGCATGTGTGTGTGTGTGTGTGTGTGTGTGTGTGTGTGTGTGTGTGTGTGTGTGTGTGTGTGTGTGTGTGTGTGTGTGTGTGTGTGCGTGCGTGCGTGCGTGCGTGTGTGTGTGTGTGTGTGTGTGTGTGTGAGAGAGAGAGAGAGAGAGAGAGAGAGAGAGAGAGAGAGAGACGGAGAGAGAGAGGAGAGAGAGAGAGAGAGAGAGAGAGAGAGAGAGTGAAAGAGAGAGAGAGAGAGAGAGAGAGAGGAGAGAGAGAGAGGAGAGAGAGAGAGAGAGAGAGAGAGAAGAGAGAGAGAGAGAGAGAGTGAAAGAGAGAGAGGAAAGAGACAGACAGACAGACACACACACACACACACACACACACACACACACACACACCACACACACACACACACACACACACACACACACAGTCAGACAGACAAAGAGTTGAAAAGGCTTTTCAGTCGCTCAGGCGACACCATGCTGTTTTGTCAAATGAGGACTTAACCTATTCAGCGGCGAGCGTAGTCAAACAACTCCAAAGCCTTCCATAAAGCTAGGAGAGTTCACGGACATCCCAAACACCTGCTGGGAGGCCTGTACTCCGCCAACCATGGGCAAGCTGAAGTGGTGGGGAGGATTTCGATGGAAACCTGTCCATCGCAAAGTATTCACAGAGCTGCAGCGAGACTTAATTGACACAGTTTAAATCCGATTCCAATTTTTTTTTCTTTCAGACCTGAAAATACATAGAAGGGAGAGCAGCTGCAGTGTGTATGGGGGGGTGGGGGTGGGGGAGCTTTTTTTCATCCAACAAATGTTTTTAAAAGCGGATGAATGAGGAATGTGGAATTGGGTTGATGTTGACCGTAACGACAACGTGACGACATCACGTGTTGCTTCTGATTCCCTCATCATTAAATTTATCACACTCTTGTGAGCAAAATCTTGTTGACGTTGTGCACGTGGTGAATTGATTTGCGGTCATTCTGAGTGCATTTCCCAAAATAAATTAATGTTTGAAACCCTTTAAAATACTTAATTTTATTTTTACAGGTTGTCCGGGAAAACGCCCCCTGAGCCACAAACAATGGTTTAAACCCCGCTATATACTCCGACACTATCATCCTTTTTCATTTTACTATTGTTTTTTTATTTAAAATATCTCGACCCATTTACTGAAATGCTGCTGAATTTTTTTACATTACCAACAAGACACGCAAAACAACCAAAAAAAAAAGGGGCAGGGTTTTTAAAAGGGTAGTCTTTTTTTTCTTTCTGGGGGTACCGGGTGATACCCTGCGGCACTCCCTGTATAGCCAGGCAGTGGAGTTTTGTGTGTATGAACCCCTTTTTTTTCCCCCCCATTAAGGGAGCCCTTAAATCCAAACTTCGGGGAAAAGGGGAAAGCATGTGTAGTGTCATCCTTTCCAACGGGCCCAAATGGCCCCTTCCGAAAGGGGGGGATGGGATTTTTCGGGGTGCAAGAGGGTTTGCTTTCGTTCACACACGGAACCTCGGTTTATGTCTCATTCGAAGGACTTTATGGGGAATGGGTCGAACCAAAGTTAACTCCGAAAAAACCCCCTTTTAAAAGAAAATTTTTTAAACCCCCAAAAAAACCCCGGATCACGAGTCCGTGTGTGTGTGTTTTGTGTGTTGTGTGTGTGTGGTGTGGGTGTGGTGTGGTGTGGGTGTTTGGGTTGTGTGTGGTGTTGTGTGTGTGTGTTGTGTGTGTGTGTGTGTTGTTGGTTTTTGTGTGGGGTGTGTGTGGTGTGGTGTGGTGTGTTTCGTGACTATAGGGTCAGGTAACCTTTCAAATTAATTCAAAGTTTCGTAATTTGTTTCTTTACCCAAAATTCTCATCTCCAAGTAATAAATTGAGAGAGCTTGTTTTTTTCTTTTTTAATTTTATTAACAATTTTATTTTCTTTTTCGGAACTTGTTTTTATTTTTTTTTTTACAATGTCATAAAAAATTTTTTGGTTTTAAACTGAAAAATAAATGGTTCAGATCTCCTCTCTCCCCCTTTCTCTTTTTCTCTCTCTCTCTTCTCTCTCTCTTTTCCTCTCTCTCTCCCCTCTCTTTTTCTCTCCCCTCTCTCCCCTCTCTTTTTGTGTGTGTGGGTGGTGTGGGGTGGGTTCCGTGTAGTATTTCGTTGGGCGTGTATGAGGAGAGGGAGAGGGAGACAGGAAAAGAGGAGAGAGAGAGAGGAAAAGGAGAGTGTGTGTGTGTGGGGGTGTTTTTGTGTTTTGTGTTTGGTGTGTTGGGGGTGTGTTTGGTGTTTGTGTGGGTTTTGTGTAATTAGAGAGATGTGTTGTTAGAGGGGAGTGTGCGTGAATTTTGAAAATATATAAATTTTAAAATTAAATATATATTTTTTAAATTTTAAAATATAAATATATAATATATATATATTGTGGTGTGGGGGTGGTTTTGTGGGTGTGTGTGTTTTGGGGGTGTGTGGTTTTGGGGTGTGATGTTTTGTGTGTTTTGGGGTGCGTGCGTGCGCACGCGCGGGGTTTGTGTGTTTTGGGTGTGTGTGTGTGTGTGTTTTGTGTGTGTGTGATGTGGGGGGTTTTGTTTTGTGTGTGTTGGTTGGTGGGGGGGGGGGAAAAGAGAGAGAGAGGGAAAAAGAAAAGAGGTTTAAAGAGAGGAGTGGGTGTGTGTATGGGAGAGAGAAATAGGGGCTTAGGGTGTACTTTTATGTGCTTTCTGCATGCCTGCTGCGTGTGTGGGGGGTGTGGGTGCGTGTGTGGGGGATGTGTGTGTTGGTGTGTGTGTATGTGGTGTGGTTTTGTGTGTGTGGGTGGTGTGTGGTTTTGTGGGGTGTGTGGGTTGTGTGTGTGTGTGGCGGGGCTGCGTCGTGCGTGCGCGCGCCGGGGGGCGAGGTTTTTTTTTTTGGGGGTGTTGTGGGTTGTGTGTTGTGTTGTGGGGTGTGTGTGTGTGGTTTTTGTGTGTGTGTGTGTTGTGGTGTGTGGAAGGGGAGAGAGAGAGAGGAGAGAGAGAGTAAGAGAGAGAAGTGAGGGTTGTAGTGAGAGAAGTAGGGCTTGTGTGTCATGTATGTGTCCCCCTGCGTGGTGCATGCGGGTGCGTGCGTCGTGTGTGCTGTGTGTGTTGTTTTTTGTGGTGTGTGTGTTGTTGTGGGTTTGTTGTTGTGTGTGCGGCGCATTCGTCCCCGCTGCGAGGTTTGTTGTGGTGTGGGGGGGAGGGGGGAGTTGTCGGGTTGGGGGTGTGTGTAGTGTGTCTTGCTTAAAGTCGCATATTTGATTTCATAAATATTTTCTTTAATGTTATACGACAAATAGGGCGGTATAAAGCGTTTTTAAAAACAAAATAAATGTGTGTCAAATTTCAAACAGAAATTTTTTAGCAATTTTCATTCTAAATTTCATGAACTAACTGTTGAAAACAAAGGGTACAGTAATGTCAAATTGGAACTTAAAGTGGAAAAAGAAAAACAAGAGAGTGATTTGAAACGATAGCTTCAGAATCATTTTCAGAGCACCAGTTGGGTTGTAAATCAGGTAAAATGGTTTTGTAAGGGGCTCTTTATCCAAAACAACAGCATACACACTCAGATTTTTATATCCTTAAGAACTACGTTTCAGTCTGTGAGAACAACAAAAAAATCCCAATACCTGATAAATCATAACTAATATAATGTGGAGAGGAAAAGCTTGTGTTGTCATGTTCGTGCCTTTGTCGTTGTCTTTGCAATATTCTGTCTCCAGAAGTCTGTCTTTCTTCTACAGACAATGGGGGTCCTTACATTTACACACTGTTTTGCATTCTCTTCTGGTCATTTTATCTCTCCCTTCATTGGCTGGAGCGCCGCTGTAAACTCAACAAACGGTTGCATAAAACCCATTCCAAACGAGGAAATGAAGACACTGTTGTATTCTCATTGCTAGATCATTATTAGATCAGATCTTACCTTCAGGTTTATTGCGTTTTGGTGGAGTGTGTGTGTGTGTGTGTGTGTGTGTTGTGTGTGTGTGTGTGTGTGTGTGTGTGTGTGTGTGTGTGTGTGTGTGTGTGGTGTGTGTGTGTGTGTGTGTGTGTGTGGTGTGGTGTGTGTGTGTATGTGTGTGTGTGTGTGTGTGTGTGTGTGTGTGTGTGTGTGTGTGTGTGTGTGTGAGTCTGTGTTCGTGTGTGCGCCAGCGTGCATGCGTGCGTACGTGTGTGTGTGCATGTGTGTGTGTGTGTGTGTGTGTGTGTGTGCGTGTGTGTGTGTGTGTGTGTGTGTTGTGTGTGTGTGTGTGTGTGCGCGCGCCTCTGTGTGCCTCTGTGTGTGTGTGTGTGTGTGTGTGTGTGTGTGTGTGTGATGTGTTGTGATGTAATATTGTGTAGCGTGTGCGTGTGTGTGGTGGCGCGCGCGCGAGCAGCGTGATGGCGTGGTGTGGCTGTGCCTCTGTGTGGGTGAAGAATGTAGACTCTTCTCTATCTATCTGTGTGTGTTGTGTGCGTGCTGCGTGCGTGCGTGAGTGCGTGCGTGTGTGTGTGGTGTGTGTGTGTGTTGGTGTGGTGGGTGTGTGTGGGTGTGTGGTGTGTGACTGATGTATGACTGACATGAGCTAGTAAGTCGAGATATAGTGGGACGAATGAGAGAGAGAGAGAGAGAGAGAGAGGAGAGAGAGAGAGAGAGGAGAGAGAGAGAGAGAGGAGAGAGAAGAGACAGATGGAGATTTCCAGAATTGAGAGAGAGGAGAGAGAGAGAGAGAGAGAGAGAGAGAGAGAGAGAGAGAGAGAGATGATTTTCTTCATTCATAGGTTATTGCCCCTCATGAAATGGGTTATAACAAAATAATTCCAAATAATATATCAGAATATAACTGGCCAAGCTTACTCTATTAAGAAAAAAAATACAGATCATAACTGAAAAGCTTTATATAGGTAAACAGAGAGTTTTTGTTTTTCGATCTAATTTTATGCTAGAAATAAATTAAGACGAAAAAGACTTGGTTATCTATAGTATTTTTAAATGAACATGGCTTACCCTTAAATCACTTAGTAACGGGATAGCATAAAACAAAATGCACCTCTCCTCTTTAGCTTGTTTACACAGTGGGACAATCAAATCAACAAATGCTTGTTGTTTGTACCGAAACTTGTAAACAGTAACTTCTTAAACGCCCGGTCTAAATTTTATGTAATAATTTTTAGATGTCTGTCTAGATTCAATTTTAAGTGCATTTTATCAGCAGCTCTTTGGTAGAAAGTGTTATACAAACTGAATCTTTGCTGCTCTTAATACGATAATTCCATGATTGCCATCTACCGAGAACCATCCTCTCCTTAACTGCAGCAAGGAACTGATTTACTCGTTCAACGCCGTGGTTTAGCCATGCATACCCCAAACCAAACATGAAAATTTACAACGAATATCAGAAACCCAGTTTGTTTTGTCACAAGAATCAATGCACGATATGCTTTTCCAGGCAATCTTGTCTCAATCATTTTTGTCAGCCTTAACACGTAGTGTGTATGCTGACTGCAGAAGTTATGTAAATTGGGTATTATTTGTCGCCCCATATATCAATCAGTTGGTGTTTGTATTGAACTCCAAGAACCTTTTTAAGAGCCACCAGAATGTACCTTTTCACATGGCGAGCTGAACACATGTCACATTTAGCCCCGTATTTACAATTCGTTATTTGTGGTCAAATATTCTAGATGCAACAGGATTACAGATGAATCAACACATGTTGCAATATAATAACCCTTGCATGGGTTTGCTCTGGCCCCATAGCAAGTTTTCAACACACAGTAAAACTCAATCTTGCTGAGAAATAAATGCCTAAATTCTTATAAATATTAACGACGGGCATATGGATTCCATTGTAAGTCCAATGTTTGCTGGCTGATAACTATCCACATTTCCTAAAAGCAACTGTATTACTTCTACTCATATTCAACTTTAGGCGAATCCTGATGCTGCTCTATGTAGACTATTTAATTGTGTCTGTAAAAAAAAACTACTGTTCCAGACAAGAGAGCCACATCATCTACCAAAACTAATATAGATAATTCAAAGTAATCATATGTAAATAACCACGATGCTTCCCATTTCTGATGACGTTCATCGCTAACACATCTATAAATAAAGTAAATAACACAGGGCTAGTAGCGTCGCCTTGTTTTAACCTTCAGTTAAAATTATAAGTTTGTCGGTTTTGAGCCAGAACGAATTCTAGTGTTGCCTTGGACATATACACTGTGAATACATCGGAAATCTTTTCATTTGATGCCATATTTCATGAGAATAGGCCACACTAAATGCCTTCCCACGGAATCAACAGTTTTCCCCAAAATTAATAAAAGCAACATAAAGATTGTATTTTAAACAAAACTGCTCTTGTATTAAAACTGATAATGCGTATATTGCGATCAATGGTATAGCATCCTCTTTTATGAAGGAAGACGGACCGACAAACATCAAGCCAACCCAGCTTCAGAATGAGAAACCACAGCGCTAGGCAGACAAAGACCACTCACCTGATCCAACCAGACGTTGGTGGTCAGAACTTGATTCTTCTCGTCCTGAAACCACACAAAGCCACGCGTTACACCAATGCACGGAATTATCCACACACAACGTACATTAAGTGGCACTGTCGATCAGCATGCTTTAGTTATTGTAATGCGGACAAATCCACGTTATGTATTTGCCTGTTGGGGAATGTTGCGTTTTCCTCTGTGTATGCAGAATGCACTTTACACGCACGCAAAACACAAAACAAAACAAAACAACTGCACATTACTTTAGAATAAAACAGGGGAATATCATACACATTCACCATCCTCAGAACCTGTGCATGCATCGAGAGCAACTTTCCCCTTCCAGACGTCATTTCACAGAAGTGATGAACAGATCTGTTACTGCAGTGTTAACAAGGTAAACACTGTTGTAATACGTATTTTAGATATTCATGTTACACTCCCAGCACCGCTGTTTGTGTCTTTCAGTACCACCTTTACCTTCCTGTCTCGTTGGAGAATGAGTGACCGTCACATCTAACTTAAATGCACGTACATAAACAACACAACACACACACACACACACACACACACACACACACACACACACACACACACGTGTGTGTGTGTGTGTGTGTGTGTGCGTGCGTGCGTGCGTGCGTGCGTGCGTGCGTGCGTGCGTGCGTGCGTGCGTGCGTGCGTGCGTGCGTGCGTGTGTTGTGTGTGTGTGTGTGTGTGTGTGTGTGTGTGTGTGTGTGTGTGTGTGTGTGAGGTGAACAGGGAGACCAGTGTCTTGGTCTATTGGATTACATCTTCCCCCTGTCTGCTGATGGTCGTTTTAACAAGATGAAGCAACACATTATTGCCTCCGGACGTGCACAGACCGGACTGGCTGTCCCACTGTTATAGTCCCACTGTTATATGTCCCACTGTCCACTATTTATGTCCACTATCCACTGTTATATGTCCCACTTTTATATGTCCCACGTGTCCCACTGTTATATGCACCCACTGTTTTATGACCCCTGTTATATGACCACTGTTATATGGACCCACTGGTTATATGACCCACTGTTATATGACCCACTGTTATATGACCCACTGTTATATGTCCCTTGTTATATGACCCACTGTCCCACTGTTATATTGTCCCACTGTTATATGTCCACTGTCCCACAGTTATATGTCCCACTTTTATATGTCCCATCTGTCCCACTGTTATATGACCCACTGTTATATGCCCACTGTTATATGACCCACTGTTATATGACCCACTGTTATATGTCCCACTGAACCCACTGTTATATGACCCCCTGTTATATGACCCACTGCATATATGTCCCACTGTTATAATGTCCCACTGTTATATGTCCCACTGTTATATGTCCCACTGTTATATGACCACTGTCCCACTGTTATATGTCCCACTGTTATATGTCCCACTGTCCCACTGTTATATGACCCACTGTTACATGACCCACTGTTATATGACCCACTGTTATATAGCCCACTGTTATATATGACCCACTGTTATATGACCCACTGTATATGTCCACTGTTATATGTCCACTGTCCCACTGTTATATGTCCCACTGTTATATGTCCCACTGTCCACTGTTATATGTCCCACTGTTATATGTCCCAGTCCACTGTTATATGACCCACTTTATATGTCCACTGTCCCACTGTAATATGTCCCACTGTTTATGTCCCACTATTGTCCCACTGTTATATGTCCCACTGTTAAATGTCCCCTGTTTATGTCCACTTTTATATGTCCCACTGTAGTTATGCCCCACTGTATATGTCCCACTTTTATATGTCCACTGTCCCACTGTTATAATGTCCCACTTTTTCATGTCCCATCTGTCCCACTGTTATATGCCCACTGTCCCACTGTTATATGTCTCCACCCTGTTATATGTCCCACTGTTAATGTCCACTGTTATAAGTCTCCAACTGTTATGTCAACTGTCCCACTGTTTAGTCCCAATCTCACTGTCAATACTCAATGTCCACTGTATATGTCCACTGTTATTTTTTCTACTTTCACAAGAAAATGTAGTTGTTTTGCTCTTCATGATTTTCTTTTGCTTCTTAGATGGCACCTTTGGTTGGTTTTTTGAAAACTCATCAAACATACTACGGTATTGCACACCAGCCTTTTTCGGGGATAGCATTCTTCTTAAAACCGAAAAGGCAGAGGAGTCAAGTTACCACTTTCCGCGGTCACTGAGCAGAAACAATCAGGTTTCAAAATACCGATATCTGACCAGGAGTTACATGTTAATGAGTTTGCTCCCATTGGAGATTGTCTCCCCCTTGGAAACTATAAGCTTGCTGAAGGCTCATTTTGAGAAGCATTTATTATTCCCCATTACACACTCAAGCACATACTGTTAGTTAGGCAGAGTTATCTACCACTGCAGATATGAATGCTTATCTCCCCCTATTTCTTCAATCTAAAACATAAGAGCAAGCTTTGTTTATAATTGCACGCACCACACACACACACACACACACACACACACACACACACACACACACACACACACACACACACAACACACACACACACACACACACACACACACACTAATACTCATATATATTATACGCATGCGCGCTCGTGTGCGACGTGCGTGTGTGCGTGCACGCGCGCGCACGCGAGCGTGTGTGTGTGTGTGTGTGTGTGGTGTGTGTGTGTGTGTGTGTGTGTGTGTGTGTGTGTGTGTGTGTGTGTGGCGCGTGTGATTTTGTGTCTGCGTTTGAAACAAACGTTCAGAGGTTGTATGAAAACCAGTTTAGCAGAAATATGATTTCTGATGCTAGAATACAGTTTTCTCTCCATTTCAGTTGGAATTAGATGTCCGACTCTGTGGAGATGTTAATTTATTTTCATGTATTCTTTAAGGAAGTTTGTATCCGATTTCATGTGCATCCACCAACGTCAATAAATCCCAACAAACTTACTTTGCTCCAATTGAGATGATATCAGGTCGTTCAGAGAAAAACCCTGTATTACTGTGGTCGTCGTCGTCATCACCATCATCATCATCGTCATCATCAAAGAAGAAAAATCAATAAATAATAAATGCGCGAAAGAATTACATTAAAAAGTGTCACATGTTAGTCACAGGCTCAGTAATAAAATAAACAGATTGAGGCAGCGCTAGAAGGTTGATGAATTTTCTTTGTCTCAGTGGTCAACATGCACGGCCTCTTACCAACACTGACGAGGACTTTTCATGCTTCAAGAACTTCTCAGACATTGTCTCAGTGGTCAACATGCACGGCCTCTTACCAACACTGACGAGGACTTTTCATGCTTCAAGAAATTCTCAGACCTCTTAAGCCCTGGACAAGGAGTTTTTTTTTCAAGATCCACTTATGGATAACGCGCATGATTTGCAATCGTCATTGTTTTTTTTTTAAATGTATATATAGTGGCATTCTCTGAAGATACGCCTCTGATTTGCTTGTGTGTTTACTTTGCATACCAACAATTCCAGTATCTAGAGGGAGGGTGAGAGTGAAAGATGGGCATGGGGGTGCTGGGGAAAGCAATGGGGAGGAAGTGTGGGTGGATGGTAAGAGGGAGAGGCAAACAGATCGTCTGGGTTTGTGATTCCTCCTTCACGTGATGGTGGGGGTGTTTTGATCGCCCATAATTGGGGGTGAAGTATGAAAGGAATGTCTGCAAGAAGTGTGTAAAAGTGCACTTGAAATGTCTATTTCCTGTACCAGTTCGACCTTAAGGAAGTTTGACAACCATGTGAAAAGGCTTTTAAATGTCTTCAGCCTATACCATCTAAAATCGTTCAGTTGATTTAAGTTCACCTTTGTGTCCATTACAGGAACGTGCCATTGCGTTCACTGGAAAGCTGGCAACACTAAAGCAAGAGATGTAAGAAAATGAATGTAAAGTATAAAAGTAATGATCATTAGTATTTTATACCTCACATCCCCCTACCCCACACACTTCGTTTCTTCTCTCTCTCTCTCTCTCTCTCTCTCTCTCTCTCTCTCTCCTCTCTCTCTCTCTCTCTCTCTCTCTCTCTCTCTCTCTCTCTCTCTCTCTCTCTCTCTCTCTCTCTCATGCCTACCCACACCTACATCCAGCCACCTGGCAAACACATAGAGAAGGACAGCTAGGGAGAGACAGAGAGAAAGAAACATACAGACTGATTGATTGATTGACTGATTGATCTTTAATACACAAGGATGGAGATTTCAGGCCAAAGCCTAGTCTTACAATATGTCCTTGTCATGCATACATTATTTCAGCACATATCATTCATAGTGACAATTCAACATAGCAACATTGTAATATAATTCTACAATAATAAGCAAATTATTCATAAAAGCACTAATGAGATGGGGATGCTAAAACAGAAGGAAACTTACAAACAAACAAACAAACAAAACTGCAGAGAGAGAGAGGTCAGAGGAGGGTGGGGAAGAGAGAATGGTGGGCAGGGTGAGAAGAAAAGGGATGTTAGACAGAGTGGGAATGGGGATGGGCGATTTTAACGGAGTAGGTTTTATGTTTTGACGATTTATTCAAAGTATGGTTCACAGAAGACTTTGTGAATGGGCGTTAATCATTGTAATCGAATAATTTAATTACTGGGACATAAAATGTTTACGCAAATGTTCATTGAAAAGTTTTAAAGTATTCGTGTTTTGTAGATTCGGTGGAAGTGAGTTCCAGACAGATGGTCCAGAGTAAGCTAGGCTTGTTTTGTACAGATCAATGCGTGGGTAGGGAAGAAGGAATTTCATCGAGCCAGGAAAGCTGTTCGATCTTGTAAACAGGGCATTGATATAACATGGCATAGTATCTGTCAAGATTGTAAACATAAATGATGCCTTGTTGAATTCCAATTGCCTATTCAGAGGAAGTATGTTCAGCGCTTTTAGTTTTTCGTCTGTTGTTAGAGATACAGCTGGATGGAGTAGCTTTGCTGCACGTCTATGGGGAGAATTCAGCCTTTTGTGGACGTCACTACTTCCGTCCCACACTGTCGAGGCGTAATTGATACGTGACATTATGTGTGCATTGAAGAAAAGTTTAAGCACATTACTGTTGGCGTAGCGCTTTAATTGAGATAACAGGAAAAGGTGTTTTGAGACTACCTTGCATACGTTATTGAGATGAGATTACCATTTCAATTCTTTATCTATCGTTAACCCTAAAACACAATGCTCATCTACCTGCTCAATAGAAGTGCCATTCAACTGAAGTTTTAGGCAAAGAAGAGTCAACTGGTGCTTTTGGCGGGTAGCTATAATCATAGATTTGGTTTTGGCTGGGTGTATGACCATTGAGTTTGAATGACACCAGTCTGCCACGTCGTTTAGACTTTCCTGGAGAGAAGTTTCTATTGTCTGTAGATCACTACCATTCGTTTGGAGTGACGAGTCATCAGCAAATAAATCTGTCGTGATCTTTTCATCTGATATGGATAATGGTAAATCATTGATGAAGATGCAGAATAGTAGGGCGCCTAGTATTGAGCCCTGTGGAACTCCATGTTTGACAGTCTGAAGCGGAGGTTTTGCCATTAAGCACCACATACTGAGTCCTATCGTTCAAGTATGATTGGAATAATGAGTCTGTTGGGATATGGTTCAAGTAGACAGATAGTTGCTTTAGAAGAATGGAATGATCAACAAGATCAAACGCATTTTTGAAGTCAAGAAAGACAACCCCTGTCATTTGTGACTGGTTCATATTTGAAAGCCATGAGTCACACATTCGTGATAATGCTGTGTGGCAGGAATGATTAGATCAGAATCCAGATTGGAGTGGGTGAAATAGTTCTGTTTTTCTCCATGAATGAGAGAGAGAGAGAGAGAGAGAGAGAGCAGAGAGAGAGAGAGATGAGAGAGAGAGAGAGAGAGAGACAGGCCGACAGACGGACAGACAGATAGACAGCAGACAGACAGGAGACAGAGGACAGAGACAGAGACAGAAGTTGATGAAGCGCGGGAGGGAAATTTTGATCTTGAACTAATTTCATGCCCGGGTCTAGCCGTGACACCCTCCCACCCACACACACACACACACTCACATAGCGCGCGCACGGGCTTCTCGGGGAAAAAAAATGCTCAGCCCTTGTGATATAGCAGGTCTGTCCCTGTACATTGTTAGAAATTGACCCGATAAGCACCCCCTTTATATTCTCTTTGGACTGAATAGAGCACCCCTCTTACGTTCCATATTACGACAAAAAACGTTACTCCTGTTTACTAGCTTATCTAAGAACAAAACTCACGCCATGTGCTCCTCTTCTTGTCCACAAAAAGCGACCCCTTTTACAGTTCCTTCGGGTGGTTCGACAATATCCCCCTTCACGTCCTTTATTGGTGAACACATAGCTCATCTTGTGCCCTTCTTTTTGGGGGACAAAAGCGCCCCTTTACATTTTCCATTTGTGGACAAAAAAGCGCCCCCCCCCCCCCCCCCCTCCGCCCCTCAATCGTGCTTTAACCTTTTTGTAGACCAAACCTACTGTCTTTTACATCGCCTGAGAGAACAGGGAAAGGGCATTCTGGGCCACTTCAGCCCTCCTCAGTTCGGGCGAAAGTAACAGAATGCCCCTTACCCTGTTCGCTGACAAGTAAGAATTCAAATAACCAAAAAATATACGATTATCTACAAACAAAAATACTGTGTGAGGGTTTATCCGTTTTCAATACTAATTTACTTAACTTTTTAGATTTTAATTTGGCTTAATCCTATGTTTTTCCTGGCATTTTCAATAACATCATTTTCGCGCAACATTCTTCTAATTGAGTCTTTGCTTTCATGTGAAAATAAAACTACAGTCTTTAACTGTTCTCTATTGTCTTTTAAAACCGAGTTATATTTTGGCATAAAATCCACACATTATCCAGCATGTCTTCCGCTGAAAAGCTAGTTTCGACAAAGTGTTTCTCTTTTTAACTATGTCCTCTTTCTGACGAACAGTCATCTATAATAAATAGTTGTCTGCGTTCCTTCAAACAGTCTTTAAAAACTGTTCTAGACACTCCACTCAGTTTATTGCTAGGATTAACGAATAAATTAGGTTATCATCAGTCCATCATAAACCTTCTATCATGATATGCTTGGTTCATTTAAGCTGTTGGACAGAAAACCAAATATGATTATAATTTATAACGATAAAACTTTTGTTACTGGGCAAGGACTAAGAATGTTTTTCCACAACCAGTTGTCCACAAAACTTAATGAACAATGAGGGGTTTTTGTCTTAAAGTTTACTGCTCTATAGTGTTATAACAGAACTAATCTAATCAGTTATTGTTTTATCATGCTTCTGTTAAAAATCTTGTTCAGTATAATACAATTCTATAAGGCCTAAGTGGGTAAGATTAATCCAATTCAGTGCTGGGTTAAGATTGTTTCTTTTTAGACTCAAATAATTGATTGTGTTGCTTGTTGTGTTTGAACCTTAATTTACTCACCATTGTGAAGAATGACAACAGTAACTTTAAGACTGTCACCGCCTCTAGTTTTGGCCAGCTAATTAGAATTCCTTGAAAAGACGCCTCTCCACTTACGCCACAACACAATCCCTATCCTTTTCTTTTTAAGACAGAAATTTCTATTTTTATTGTGAACGCGTCCCTATTTTCATTTGCGGCATGATCTGTAATTTTGTAGAAGCATCTTTTAAAACCACTTCTCTTCTGGGAGGATTGTACTGTTTTTTCCCTACGGCTTTATTTCAATCTCTTTCCGTCTAGTGTTCATATGGCTTAAGACTTACATGTAAAGGGCCAGAGTGAATGCGTTTCTGAAACTTTTTTGACGGCTAAAAAATGTTAAATGGGCTTATGAATTCAAATTTTATGTCCATTCTAAATTTGGTTCTAAGTGCCATTTGAGTAGGTTTTCGAACTATTTTATATTCATACTGGACCAACATTATTTGCTTCTAGATTGCGCAGCTGTTTGTTTAGGAATACTTTTTGTTGTCGCCAACCTCTTTGCGTGATATATCCTTTCTTTGTGTACTTCAAAACCATACAAAGCGCCTATCTCACCGTTCTGTTCCGAAGTCCGCACACGTCTGCAAGGTCTTTTAAGTCTAAAGTTATACACCTCACAGGCGCCAATGTAAACTCTCGGTTTTTCTGGCCCACGCGTACCATTATTTTTAGTAAAGTATTATTTTATTTCCAACATCCAATGTGCAGGTTATCAATTTTACCGACTTTCCCTAGTTTGTCTTTGATTTTTTAGATAAATGATTCACCCTCCCACCAAACTAATCTTTTATAACTGTAAATTAGGGTATTGTTATAATGTCAAATAGCAATATATGCTGCTTTCCCTGACGAAGAGCTCTTAACACGTGAGGGCCTTCCGTCATATAAGTTTTCATCAGTGCTCAGCTCATCCTAAGAAAACATAGCGTAATGTTGTAATGCAAGATGAGCGGATTTTCTCCCTTCAAAGTAGTTTTTGTTTGGGAGTAACTCTAAAATCTCTGATTGGTGAGCTGCAAAGCCTAACTTTTTAGCTTGCACTTTATCAAAATAGTAACCTCTCTTCTTCAGGCCTTGATTGTATGGTAAAGTGTTTTTAGATTTGCATTGTAAGTTTGAGAGTAATGTCAAAGTTACTCATGCTTCTTTTAGGGAGCAAAACCTGTCATAACCAATCAGGTATTGTTAAACTGGTCTACTTTGGTCCTGTTTTGTCTACCTTTAGAACCTTATTATTCACCTGGCTTCGCTGATATTAAACTTACGACTTGTAGAATTATTTCATGGAGCGCGACCGTTTTGGCCCGCATTCGTTATCATTAGCAATGTTCTAAAAACGAAGGACGGTCTTGGGTTGTTATTGTTACAAAACATTTTTTGAACGAAAATAATAATGAGTGCATTCAAATATGCTGATGCAAAATATTCTGTTGGCCGCATACAATCTTAAAAATATAGCAACTGTACTTTGACATTGCTGTGAACAGGACTGCTCTTTTCATAAAAAGGTGAGTACTCCATTAAGCAATATCGTACCCCCCTATTGAAAAACGACACACCAAGAAAGCGTGGTTTAGTCATCCGATGCAGTTTTATTCAGAACCAGTTAGACTGTGCTGTGTTTTGCGCATCAACTGGGTGTGGAGTGTCGTATGCCGATCATTAAAATCACCATGATCCTTTGGTTGAGGGTCAGTGTCCAAGATTTCATTTCTATTACACCTTCAGACATATTTTGTCTGAACTCGAGCGCCATTTGCCCAAAATGACAAACGTTTATATCCACTCTAGAACATAATTAGACATGATAAGGTTTGAAAGGATCTGTAACGAATTCAATATTAACAATCAAGACAGGCGTTGGACAAACGTTGGATCATAATCATGGTCTAGGCGACTTTATTTTCGGGGACGCACAGAAAAGTATAAACGATGTGGCATTCCTCCTTCAAAACTTTCTTTTCAGGCCAAAAAAAACAGTCAGTACGGGGGTCCTACAGCAGAGCATAAAACAGCATGGACACATTTATCTTTGACACTTCTAAGGGCCCTATACGAGGGCGGGAATAGAACGAATATAAAACGACTCTATTCCACTTACGTTTGGTGTTTGCTTGGTTTCACAAGCACAGGCAAGATCAAGCATAAATGATCTTATCTGGCTTTTGACGCGCAAAAAAACATTACTTAGCAAATTTAGAGGACGCCATTATTTCTACAGTTGATTTACCTTCAAGTATTAAAAGATACCAAAATGTTGTTACATTACGCAAGATCGGAAAGTAGACTTTGCTGTTGGCATGGTTTATACATGCGGCCTTCTGACCTCAGACTCCAGTAGGAATATAATATACTATAATAATGAAAAATTTTATAGCAGGGCAATGAAACAGAAGGTTGGAAAAACGACTCATAAATCTGAGCAGTATATTTACTAACAATAAAAGAACGCCAAGATTAAGTTCATCTAATTCCTGAAGTCCAAACACCCCCAAGTCATTGAAGACTCAAGCAAAGCTCGCCGGACTCTGTTCGCGATGTCTGAATATGAAAAGACAGCGCTTGTTATGGGATTGAACGCCTTAGGATTTACTTGGTCTGTATCTTACTAAATATTAACCCCAACTATTAAGAGAACTAATGTCCATAAGTGCTCGGCATAAAGGGCCAACTACTTTGCTTGCAGTAGACAAAAGCCAGCTGGAGATATCCCCAATATTCCTGGGTTAATAGCGTCCCACGGCTTTACTGGCTAATTTTTTTAATAAACTCGCAAGATGATCAAGCTGTTTTTTTTGTTACCCAGATTTATCAGGGGTGAGGCGATGGCGGCGGAGGTACTGAACTTTGCACCGCCGCCTGTAATAGCCAAACACCAATAGTACTTATTGCAAATCCTAAGGCAGTTTAACGCTTGCTTTTGTGACACCTTGCTCTCTAAAACAGTGCGTTCGTATTCGTGCTGCTAGTGTCGTGTCTTCATAATAAAATTTTTTCGATAGTTTCTCTGTATTCTATCATTGAGTCGTAAATTGTCTCGGTTAGTAGTTAGCACTTCTAGTCTGGCAGATCTTTCTTGTTCAGATCTTTTAGTTCTTTGGGTTATTCTTTCTTTAACACCAGGCCCTAAGTGGCGTCATCAGCCTCAACGAGTTTTTCTTTTTTCTCTTTTTATATGCTCATCTCGTTCACCTAGTTTTGCTAATTGTTTGTTAATTCGCCTCGGATCCTTCTCAAAGCATGTTCAAGGGGCCTCTATTTCTAGCAATGGGGTAGCGGTGAGTCGTGTATAGTATTTAACGCTGTTTTATTCTGAAAAATGGATTCTGCTTCTATTACATTTATTAATTCACTGCTGATTGATTTAATTCTTTACGTTCCATGTTTTGCATTTGGTTATCTGGTGGGAGTTCTTGCAGTGTGTTTTTGATGTTTAGAAACTGCCTCCCTATTTAATTTTAGGTTTCTAGCAATGCAAGGCGTTTGGATCTTTCACACTGAGTCTTTGTATATTGTACTCTTGGCTAATAAAACTTTGATGGTCTGGTTTAGTTGGAAGCCGAACAGATTCTCCTTGAACTCGCTCTTACAAACAAATGACCATCTTCTAATTTCAAATCATTTTGGGTATATAAATTCGGGAGGTTCTTAGACCTAAATCTTTTGATAAAAATGCTCGACCGTACTTTCTGTTAATTCACGTAGCATGGAGAGCGCTGAGCGATGCCGTGTAAATGGATCATTCACTCATGTTCGTCTCCAGGATTCAAAAACATCAGAATCTTCTTGCCTTCAATTCCTGCCATGTTTTAAATATTAACTTTTTTTTTTGTTTTATAAAAAATGTCACAGCATATGGCTCGATTCCTTGGCCCGTATAGGAAAGCTGAAAGAACCCTTTGGCGTGAGGGGAAATAAACGGAATATTACTTTTTCCAAATAATCCATCTATATTGATGCAGATCAAATTCTTACTGTTATTAGATTTCCTGACCTAGGAGCGGATGATTTGGATCGTGCCAGGCTCTGCTCGGCTTACTTTTAAAATAGAAAACACGCTTCAACAAACAGACCAAACCAGAACAGTTGTCCAGAATTTGGGCACGGGGCAATCGTTAAGAAAATTTCGGGTAAAACTGAAGGGCAAGAAGTATTTTCTTTAAACAATGCAACATATTTTTAACCCTTTTATGAATCTATGGATAACCGCCGAATGAAAGGAAATAATTGCGTTTCAAGGATATTGGCAGAAGAAGCACTAAAAACTTAGAATAGGCGACTCGCTCAGGTGCTATAAGCAGCTAAAAGGCTTTTAGTGTAAGTTAGCGTATGGGATATGGTAATCGATTTTCCTTTTCCCTGATTTTGGTTGTTAACAAGCGCATGCCCCATACTTTCTAGGAGCATTTAAAAGACAGAGTGTTCTTATGAACTAACTTTTAATGAAATACAAACCGTGTTAAAATCAACAGACACCGAAGCAAAGTACAGCATTTCTGACATCTCGTTAGAGGTTTGACGTGTTAAGCAAACCCTGATTTAGCAGAGCCTGATTGAGAATGCAATATAAGTCCCATACTATATATTTATTACGGAAAACGTGCGTCATTCATACAAGCATTATCCTAGAAGCAGGGCAGACACTATATGGAATTTTAGTTTAGCGTCTCAGCCAAGATCGCTTAAGGTATTTTATTGCGGTGTGAGATGAAGAACCATTCAAAGAGGAAGTGAAAGTTTTTAAGCCAAAAATAACGAAAGTACAATGATCGATGAGGGCCAGTCCTAACCATCTATGCTAGCGGACCTTAGACCTTATCAACATTGTGACGAATAAGAAAATTGTTTGGGGGTGGGAGGGGTAGATGTCCAACAGCAGACTTGCGTCTAAAGATTCTACACCTTTCACAGTGTAAGACGTGATGATTATTTAACTACACAAAATACGGTTTATGGATTGACCTAGGTAAGGAGGATAATCAGTTAATGGAAGCGGGGAGAACTGTGAGGAGGAGTAATAAACATTCAAATGATAAAGGAGGAAGAAAGCCGATAAACCGCGAATGTACATATGTTTTTAATTATGTTGCGAAGCTGACTATTGAAGGTAGCAGATTACATGATATACAATACTAAATTTTTTTTATTTTATTAAAAAGCATGTCTGTCGGTTTACCAAATGTGCCTACAGCACCGCCAACCCCCAAAGAAAGAGAAGCAGGCAATTTGCTGTTATTAGAAACCCTGAAGTTAAAAACCTTAGGTTAACATACATTAACAAATGCAACAAAAACTAGAGCAGGACCTTTCAAAATACGCAAACCAAACGAAGGGTATTCTGCTGCCTTTATTGCTGTTACATATGTCAATACGGGAGCTTCGACTATTAGTGCTGCATCAGCAGGAACGAGTGTAGGGTCTCTTAGCATACAGGCGTTGGTTGCACCCGCAGCTTTACCTCTAGGCGTGTTTGTCTTAAGCTCTTGGCCCTGTGTTAGTAGCTTGTAGGTGCTGCCTAGCAAAAAAAATAAAGTAAACCTCCAAAGCACACAGCTCTGGGTTCAACTAATAACGGCTTAAAACTTAGCTCGTTTCAAAACTGACAATAAATAAAGCGCTAGCTGACTCAACATCACGGATGAAGAATTTAATCGTTACAGGCCGATTTTGATGACTACAAAAGACCAAAAAGTTTGATCTTCAATAAGAACAGGCGAGGACAAGTTTTTCTCAACAGCCAGACCGAGCAGATAAAAAAGGAATGCTTAAAAAAAGTTTAAACGAAACATTAAAACTCTGTTCTAACAACAGTCACATTAACTTTGCCAAAGGGCGTTTATACTTGAGTTTATGAGTCCAAGCGAAAAGAAGACCGTTGATATTGGTTCTGATTAAGTATTGTTTTGTAATTTAGCATAAATATTTTGGTGCTAAGAAAAGAAAGACAGCCTGGCTAAATATATGAAGGACAAGACGAATTGTTTGAAGGAATGAATGCTCGGAGAGTGAGCGTTTATCACGAGGCACTGAATGATATTTGATTTAGAAGTCATTGACCCAACAATCGTACAGGCAGTTTTGTTCATGCAAGTTTCAAGTTCCAAGTAAACTAACAATCGACCCACCAGTTAAAGTAATGTTAGCTGTTTTAATCGGACTATGTAAACAATAAATGAAGGAAAATCTAGGAAGTCTGGGGTCTCGACTAAACAGCAGACTAATCTTTCTCATACACATGACTTAACACCGGGTTGGGCAGCACGAAACTGCTTACAAGTTGACGCTGCCGATGAAGAAGCTAAAAATGAGAGGGCTTGGTTGGTCAGGAGGGCGAAGTCTAGAGATCAGATTAAAACTGGCTAAGTATGCACCCGGATTGTAGGCAAGGCTTACATTCAGCTACCACGGGGGTTGGTTTTAAAAGAGAGCAGTTTTAAACATAACAAAATTCAGTCAACAAATGTTTCATGAGGTTGCGTTCTTGCAATGGCTGCATCATGTCCGCGAACACGCAGAAAGAGTGACTAAATATCGGCAATACGCCAAAAGATCTTAACTTCAATGGAATATCCTTCCCGTTAGTGTAGACCAAATTGATCAGTTTGAAGAACAAAACAACCCAAGAACTGTTAATGTATCCCACATGGGATGACGAAACAAATTTGGCGCCAATAAAAGTGTCTCCATGAACAGTCAACAATCGGCGAACCAGGACAAAAATCTGTTGACTTACTAACTAATGTTTTCACCAGCGGGGGCTACCCCATTTACACAGTGATACGCACAATGAGTGATTATTGAGTTATACTACAAACAAACATAGCTAACAAGAATTCCTGCAGAAAAAGTCTTTAACAAGGAAATTCATCTGTGCAAGCTGCGATGTGAATATAAAACATTGTAAAGTTCTGTAGACTGTAATACAGAACTAACTTATTACGCCCCGCCACGGATTAAAGTTAGTTTTCAAAGAACTGGAAAAAACTGCAAACATTCTCCATACGTAGTTTAGCAGACTTTGAATCACTCATGGGTCTTATGAAAGGCCAGCACCACAAAAACTTCGAAAAACAAGTCTTAATGAGTAATCATCGATTTGTTCATTTGCTTTCATCGTTGTCAGGTCGGATGGCGTTTTATTCAGAACAGAATTATATAGAGGACCTGAAGACTGCAGACAACATTCTTAAAAACGCATGCAGCAATGTGCGTAACGCCTGTTCTAATAATTCTAAACTTATCTGAAATCATAATGGCGCCTGAAGACCAACAACAGTATGACTCAGCCACGCATTGTTGGATTTGCCGGTTTAGAGCTAACGCCCTAAGAGTGTTAAACCCCACAGTAAGAGACCATGACTCAACATTAGTGGAACGTTCAGAGGGCAGCGATACAAATGCAATATTCAACTAAAGTTTGAACACAAAAGGCCATGGAAGCTGCCCATCTCTTTCATAACTTGGAGGTTACGACTCTTCAATCTTATATTGCAATCAGTAACCTGCGCCTTCAGGGTAGCATGCATTGCACAGTCATCAGAAAGTACATGTGCTTTATTCTAAAATAAATGTCTTTTTTATGACTCTATGCAAACACATGATGGGCTCCTTAGAGGCATGGCTATGTCCTTAAGTCCTGCCCAATAACGGAAATATATTTTGACCCGACTTCGTTAGAAAGGGCGTTTATCCTTTATGAGTACGTGAACTGTTGGGAAAGGTTGACGAAATACACTTCCGCCTAAAGGGCGCGTTTCGTTCTTTTCGCAGTCTTAGAGGAAAGGACATCAGTGATTTGATTACCAGCATAGCTCTAGATTGCGTGGCAGAAGTTAGAGTGTAGTAACGATGGGAGGACTATTCTTGATTCATACTTGATGGCTCTGACGTTTGTTTGTTGGCGGGGACGTTTTTGAATAATATAGAAAGACCTGCATGAAATTATTATAGCTGGATCCTGCGCATTACATTTTCTGCCCCGGATGAGCTGGGTTGCTTTTCTTTAATGGTTCTGTGGAGTACAGATTGTTTATTGTAAGATTTCCCAATGATTCAGATGATTTTAAATCGGTTTGGCGTTGGGGGAATTAAGTATGGCGTCGCATCTTTTACTGTAAAGCAATCAAACAAATACTTGGACGACTAGGAATCCGAGTAAAAGGTATAACTATCTTAGGTATTTAGATGCAAACAATCGGTATGGTTGGGGCTAAGGCGCTATCACTTCCATTACGCAACTTTAAAAATGTACACAGGCGCGATCCGAATAATATTCAAAAGCATTAAGTGGTTGGGCTGTTTAACGCCTGCTCAACAGCTTGGATACTTCTAGAAGTTGCCTTTGAAATATCCTTCATGAACTCCTATGACCTGCATAATGGACTATCATTAGCAGCTCGAAAGTTTAAGAGGATCCAGAGAAGCCGACTCTAAACTTGTGCCTAATCTTGAGGCAAAAAAAATTATGTCTGTTCATTACAGACTTCTACATATTTTCTTTAAGACATGGGCGTTGAAGTTAACAGCTGTTCATCGCATACTTGTTTTGATCAAGGAACAGTTCATGAAACATACATCATGAAGAACACTGTTCTCAGGAACTAATTCCACAGATGCTCAGAAAAAGACTTTTTCAAGTAATGAACAACAGTTGTTTTGAAAGACTAGGAGATATCCGCACAGCGCATAGATGTCAGAATTGGTCACCAGAGAGAACGAAGCATTAAGCTGACTTCAAAACCTAATTATCAGGACTTTTAAAGCTTTCATGATCAGCTTTTTGATAATGATGAAAAAAAAGAAAGTCCAAATGGACAACCTGTATTTATGGGTTTGTACTGTTTAGAATTATCAAAGCTTTTGCTGTTAGCGTTTCTTTATGGGACTACTTTAAGCCCTCGTAATCTGAGTCCAGAGTTACTCTTTCGCAGATTCAGACAGATTGTTTATAGATATTCCTACTGAAGGACTCTATAAAGACATGGAAATCGAAGTTGCTAAAGGACATGCGGGGATGGTATGACACGTCCGATAATCCTAAAGATTCGCCTTTACATTCATTATAACAGAAGGTTTTTGGAAGATGACAGATGAATTATCTGGAAAGGTGTGCAAGGTGTCGAGTATGTGGGGTTAAGATTGAAATTTGTACAGTATTTCGAGACAGGAGAAAATCATTAAGAAAGCAAAGGGAATATCTCGCAGGTTGTTGCAGAAAACATATCACATGCAATACAAAGAAGCATTGTTTGGCAAATAAGCTTATTCATCATGACAACGTAAAAACTGCGATTAATCAATGAGATCAAACAAACAGTTGTAACAACGAAGTCGTTAGATAGAACAAACACAAAACGGGTGTTTGTTAATCCAGAGTTTTCATATGCAATTGGGCATGGGGGAACCGTTTTTATTAATGTAAAGCGGAACTGTGTCCGGCGGGATTATGACAGTCTTCTTCACAAAAAAGTCTTTGAGGAGCTGGTTGTTTTGTTGTGTCAGTTTCTCTTTAATAATACACGGGCGGATTATTTTTACATTTCTTTTTATTCATATGGGTCAACACTCCAATGGATCTGTTGCCCTGATGCGATGGCCCCTTCTGCGTCCCGGTAAATTCAAAGGTACCTTACTTTCAACCCCAACTGGTATAGTTTGCCAGATGAAGGACTCTCTTTCAGCAAACATTTATTGTTGTCTTTTGAGTGCTTGTATGGTTTTAGCCTTTAAATTCTTCATTATTCATTGCGCGCAAAAATGAGGGCAGTTTCCTAACCATTCTGTGTTGCCGAGAAATTATCAATCAGCGCTCTGTGTTACTGGTTGGAGAAAGTCTTTCGGCTAACTGTTTGTTAAAGTTTTCAACTAAAGCTGTGATATGTGAGACTCCTGGAATGCCTCTTCTAATAGTAACTCTGTGTTTTAACAATAATTGATTCACTTGGCCTTTAAATTCTTTTCCATCATCGAATAGAATCATGGAGGTTAAGTTAAAGGGCTCGATTGAATATCCAGTTGTATGGCAACAGCACAGCAGAAGCACTCTTTTGTGTTAATGGTTCTGCTCTTTGTATCTTGAAGCCCATTGTCAATGACTGTGAGTGCGTACTTACATCTTTTCGTCTAATCCTATCAGAGGGTAAATATAGAAGATCATTTGATGGGTGTCGTTTGGAGTTGTATTGACAAAGGTGTGGTCTCTGTATGCGCCTAGGCGCAGGTAAATAAATTTGCCAAATCGCTGGTTTAGATAACCATTTTTATGCTGTTTGTTCACTACTCCAGCTGCTTGGCTTAGCTTTTGTATTGCTGCGATACCCTTCCATTATCCATTTGGGCGAGCGAATGAATAGATTTTGTTCATTTTGATTCAGCCAATATAGGTGCAATCAAAATACACGACGGTAATACCAACGACAATAAACGCCGGAACTTTCTTGCATCTTTTGTTTGTCTGGAATGGTTTATCTAAAAGTCACTGATTTTGGCTGGGGGCAATGTCTGGACTGGTTTGCTGTACTAGTTAATATTCTTTTATTGCTTGGTCAACATTTTTACTGTGTAGCTGCATGCCCCTGTTCTTTCAGGGTGTTCCTTAATAAATCTAACTGCTCAACGTCTCTGACTTTCTTAGGCGACTTGTGCAGCTGCATAGTTGCTCCATAGCTTTGTTATGTCTTTTTCTCTCGCTGTCATCCGCAGGTTTTCTACTAAATGCCAAAATTACTGCAGCCTAAAAGCAAGCGCATTCACCACAGCGCGCCTATCTTTTATTGCGAGTGAAGCCATTTTTTATAATGTATTTTTTTTCTTACTTATTTATATTGTCTGGAATGTATTCCTTGCTTAAACTAGAAAATCTTTTGTGGCAACCGAAGCAGCTGCCAATGATAGCAATCAGCTTTGCTGAATCTCAAAGTCTAGTTTGCCAAGATCTGCGTTTTATTTTTAACAAGATTTTTTACCAAGCATTGAGTATCCTACATTAGGCCTCCATAACAGCCAGAATGGTATACAAGGTTAGCAACAGTTTTTTCGCGTGCTCATTTTTAGAAATAAATAAATTATAATTTAATAAATAACCATGAACAGTGATGGATCTCCTACAGCTACAGGCAGCCTAAACTTCCTGAACTTATGAATGACCCAGTTGAGGGCTCAAGTGTTTATGCCCCAAAAGGAAAGGTTGTATTCTTTGTGGCAGCGTGTGAAAACAAAACAGTTCCTCGGAAACTGAAGTCAGCAAGTGGAACAGATTTCAACTGATGTCGCCACAAGACATTGTAAAGTAGAATAACAGGTATGAAAGCGCAGCTGGGGTCGAGAATGGTATTAAAAGCGTTGGCAAACGGTTCTTAGTTTGAACACTAAACTAGTCAGTAAGATTTGCTCCCATTGATTCTGAACAAGATATTACGTATGATTTAACGGCAAGATCCTTTTTAACAAAGTCCTTAGAGTCTCTAGGATGTGATTTATACTATAGATTTGGACATTGTTATCGCCATTACTCATGGGATTAATAACTTTTAATCTATAGATTGTATTTCCCTTTCAAAATGACCGAGCAGAAAAATCTTTCAGAATCAGGAATACATTGAATCAGGTCGGAGGAAAGTAACCAAGCCAGGAATCAGCGAAAAACGCTGGAATCAGGTGGAGACCATTAAAAATCCTGGGCGTGTTGAAGCAGGGAAAAAAATTAGCAGGGAGTGGAACAGACAATAAAAATTAATGTTAAGAATTTGACTCATCATTGAAACATAAACACCGCCAGCGCCAGAACACTTAATTCAAGCCGTATAAAAACTCCATGTGATACAAGGGCACCAAGTCTTCATGGAATATTGAACTTAAAATGTTGCCATTTTTGGCCGCCATTGCTTGCTGTTGGGGGCAGTTATTGCGGCTTATAAAAATATATAACGATGGCAACAGAAAACAAAAGCAATCAAAAAAATCTGAGCACTAAATGCAGAAAAAGACAACAGCACGCCAAAACCGCCAATAACAAAGGCATTATTTTGAATCATTTGAAATGTAATAATATTTAAGAACTTAATTTTAAATTTTTAAATAAAAATAGATCATGGCGTATTATAAAATGATGGTGTCAATTAAAATAATGACCTGGAGTCTATAAATGACTTTTCATTCGACCGAATTGTAACTCAATGCCTGTTGCTCGGATGTAAGACCCTTCCATTAAGATTTATGCGAGACGCATGAGCAAGCATCCTCAACGATGACGCGTTTTTTTTGAGGCCGTGTGTGTACTATCTTAGACATTTACTATTTAAGATAAAAACATAGATTGTATTTTTTTGTTAAGTATAAGTTAAACTTAATAAGAACTGAGTTGTACTTAGAGGATGACTTGAGGATGTACTTAGGATGACTTGAGTAAGAACTTCGAAGTGATTATGTAGAGATTAGAAGTGACTTGGGGTGACTTAAAGGATGAC
>CM031603.1:7366648-7371648 GCA_018398815.1 Conus ventricosus | reverse complement strand
TCCCAATAGAACCCAAAAAAAACCAGCAGACTCCTGATTCTTTTTTGGTTTTGGTCCTCTAAATTTCACTCTTCTCCCCCTTTCCCTTTTTTCCGGCTGTTTTGTGTGCCCCACAACAAAACCTAAAAACCCCCTATGTCTCCCTTCTACGGACACATCCCGTATGACTTTCTGGAAACTTAGGCAACAAATTCCCCCCTTTTTCTGTGGGTCTTTTTCACCTCATAAATGATTGCTGGCCCCTATGTGTGATTCACGCTGAATAATTTGCGGAGAAAATTCGCATGGAAAAGTTTTGCCCATTCACTCATTTCGAAAATCCCGATCTCCTTTCAGTGTGGTGAATGGCCCTTTCCCAAATGCATCGCAGCTTGTTGTGAACCGTGGAAGCGTAAGGATTGATCCCCCGCCTTGAGAATTGCTTCCTCCCTTCCGCTTTTGCTTCTTCGGACGACCCAGCCTCCTGCAAACTCCCCTTGCGACCTTACATGTCTAAAACCTTTGGGCCCACCTTTGGAAAGGGCGGGGTTTGGGCCAATCAGATCGACGGCCATCCCCTGAATGGGGTGTCAATTAAGGGGATTTTTAAGAGGCCCCTTTCCTCTTCACCCCCTCTTGTGGCTGACCTTTGACACACGTACAGCCCAGCAAAAACCTTGAGTCTGCCTTGTCCGGGCCCATGAAAGTCATCAAAGATTCGGTCAGTGTTTGTGTGCCGAGATGACCCCCCAGACGACTGGGAAACCCCGACATGACAGTGCAGATAACCTGCGGGTGCCTTAACTGAGGGGTCACCTTACCTGTCTTCCCCTTGGTGAACACTCGTACAACAGCCCGCCTTTCACAAGAAATTCGTTCACCTCCTTAACCTCCCGTTTCTCTCCACCCCTTGCCAACTCCCCAAATTCCGAGCGAAGGTCTTGTTCCCGCGCCGCCCTAAAACCCTCAGGGGACCATTTGCCCCACTTCCTTGCTGGAACGACTAACGGTTTATCACCCTTTTCCCCCTTCTTGCCCTTTTTTGAACGCCCCCTTAGCAGTCAACAACTCAGGGTCCCCTGGGTCCCTTGCCCTGAATATTTCCAATGACAAACATGGGGGTTTCTTTTCCCCCCCCCAGACAACTCGCCTGAGAATAAGGGTAAAAGTACTTCTATTTACAACCCTTTTAACCCCCCTCCAGTGCCTCGATTAGAGTACGGTCTGGATTTGCCCCTGTCAAACCCCTTTCTCGACCAGGTTGTTCGTACCAAAGCATGAACAACCGGGCTCGTAACATTTCACCCCTGCTGGCCCCCTCCACCCTTCTTCCCTGGGAACGAACCACCAGCCAGTGCCCTCCTCCCCCGACACTGACTGCTGCCGTGCTAGCCATGGCTGCACTCCACCCCCTTTTAGAATGAATCCCTTTTGGTTCCACTGCATCGTTTCCCTTGACGACCCTTTTCACCTCTTGCAAAGGCTGCTGCCTTCGGAACTCATGCGACAAACCCTCGCCACATTCCCTTTGTGACAAAAGAAACCCCTAATGCCCTTTGCCCTTCTTTGCCCAACTGGGTTTTCAGACTTTGCAGAAAAACTCCCATCTCCTTCACTCTTCTCCCTGTGCCCAGCCCTGTTTTTTTCCTGCACCTTCGGCCCAAAAGTGCCTCCTTACACCTCTGGAAATTCGCAAACCCCTCCTGCTTCTCTGGGTGTCTCTCTTTTTAAATGTTGGTTAACTCAGGGCCGCAACCTGACAAAATCTGTTTCCCTTTATAACAGCTCTTTCAATTCGCGAAATCCTTCTCGACCACTCAAACCCAAACCCTTTCTCAAAATAGTGATCTAAACGTCACCAAACTGCGTGTACTCTCACCTGCTTGCAATTTAGTGAAAAATTTCTTCCCGAAACCCCTCCTCTGTGAGGTCAAATCCCTTCATCAATGATTCCTTCAACGCCCAATCAGACTGTTGTTCTGCGGCAACGCAGTGAAAAATTTGAAGTTTCCCTCAGTAACGCAGACAAAATGATCCCACTTTCTGGAGGCCAACCTGACTGGTTTTTAAACGTTTTGAAAAGACTGATGTATGCAATCTCGAATCGGTCCCTTCCCGGGAAATTTTTGGGAATTGGGTCGGGGGCAAGCTGCGCACGAGTCACTGAAAGTGAATCCATCATCGGTGGTCCCTTAATTTTTTCCCTTTCCTGCTTCATTCTTTCTGTTTTCCGCCTTTCCCTTATTCTTTCTGTTTCCTGCTTCATTCTTTTTGTTTCCCGCGCTTCCCTTTTTCTTTTTGTTTTCCCGCGCTTCCTTTAGTCTTTTTTGTTTCCTGTGTTTTTTTATCATTGGTACCTAAACCTTAATTTTTTTTTTTCTTGCGCTTCTCGCAACGGGGTCGTCTTTTTCCCCCGTTCATCCCTTTCCATCGTTTGCTGGTTTTGACGAATCCGCACTCTTCTCCCGGGAACCAATACGAGCGACGCTCACGGTTTTCAATAGGGGTTCTTTTTCCCGCCTTATACCTTCTTTTTTTTTTTTTGAACAAGATTTTATAAAATACGACAGCCAAAATGGGGGTTACCGACACGAGTGACTAATAGCACAAACCATGAATGATAAAATTAGCTTGGGACAACGTAGTTTGTTTTATGACGCCCAGCGCCTGACCCAACTAGAAAGGGGAATTATAGGGAACTGTGCAAATAAGTACTCTGGGCTGAAATGCCAAGCCTAGTATAACTATTGGAAGCAATCCAAGCCAGTATTTAACTATCTTGGGACATACGTAAGACAACCCCTTGTCTAGGGTACAATACTTGAATCCCCCAGCTTTCCCCTTGAGAAGTTGAACAATTTTTAAAAATGGGCCCGAATATCCTGGCAAGCCGCCAATAAATTGTCAAAACCCCGGGTGAGTCGATGGAGGAAAGGGCAGCGCACAGCCCAAACACACTCACGCTTTGGGTTACGACTCATTTAAAATCATGCTTCGTCCCCATCAAAACCCCCCCGTAAAGTCTATAACTTTATACAAAAGTTTATGAACGAACCCTCAAACATATGGAATCAAACAAATTTAAAAAATTCTCCTTTCCTGAACTTCACAAATCATTTTCTAAAAAAACTTAACTAAACCCGGTTTTAAAATTAAATTTTTATTTTCCCGGCCAGGTGATCTTTAACTATTCACGAATCACTGTCTTTTTTTTTCCTTTTTTTTTTTTTTTCCGTCCTTTCACAAAAAACGAACAACTGTGGCACCGGGGAAGTTTTGATGCTGGAAACGGTCAGGGTGGACTGCTGGCACTGGTCAGGTCAGACCGCTGGCGTTGGGCAGGTTTGGGGCGCCGATGAAAGTGGCCGGCCGGTAGAGGTCGAACCCCCGGTTCAGATGGAAAATGACTTTTAACATCGATCGTTTCCTTTCCTTCTTTCCCGCATTAACGCATTTCAACTCTTCTTCCCAGTCTGCTCTATTAAAAGGACATGTTTTTTTTCTTTTCCTTTCTTTTCTTTCTTTTTCTCTTCATTAGTTAGCAATCTCTCTTTCCACACCTCTTTTGTCCTCCCTTTGCAGACTTATCTGGTGTAATGCTCAAAACTTTCCTCTTCTCTCTGGCCTTTCTCCTGAGAGTCTACACCCCGAACCCCCTCCCTCTCTCTGTCTCTTGTTCGTTCTCCCCCTCGTTCTCCCCGTTCTCTCACTCTCAACCCTTCTTACCCCTTCCGACTGTCAAAAAAGGGGCAGTAAAATTGGCAGTTTTTTTTTTACCCCTGATCCCCGAATTTTATCTCCCCAAATTTCCCCTTTGGATATTAAAACAGACATCAGCCTCACCCTTCTCTCTGTGGTGGTCAATTTGGCATTTAATTGATTACTAGATTTCACCCCCACCCACACTACCTTCCCCCTCTCCCTTCCTGCTTAACCCGGGAGTCCGACTAAAAATGGGCGGTTCCCAAATTGGCTAGATGAGCCAGCCAGGCGCTAGACTGTCTCGCTAGACACGAGGCGCGGTCAAAGCTGCTTTGTCCCTCTAGCCGGACGAAACCCTCTTGTGGACCTTCCCCCATGCTTAATTGGCGGGCCCAACCATGGGGGCCCTTTACGGGCCCAAATTTTGAGTTGAGCTTAGTCCAAACAACCCCGGACCACGATTGGTTGTCTATTTTTTGACAGAAAGAGAAGAGAGAGGAGAGAGAGAGAGAGAGAGAGAGAGAGAGAGAGAGAGTGAGGAGAGAGAGAGAGGAGGAGAAGAGAGAAGAAAAGGAAATTTCGAAAAAGCGCCAACAACAGCCCTGTGTTGAACCTATAATTCCCGAAAGCACCGAAAAGGCTGAGGGTCGGGTTTCCCGTTTCCACATAACAGAAAGCGCCAGAAAGAACATACCCAGCGTGGAGGTGTTGGCGTCACTGGGACAGGGTTTTTCCCTCCTGTCTGGAACAAGGGTAGAACGAACGCAAACCCAAAGTGTTTACTTGTCATGACCGACAGGGTACTTGTTGACTTCCTTTGGACAGGAAGACAGGTTGTTTTTTGATTTTGAAAGTACAAGCGTATGTAACCAAGCCTTACTGTCCCCCGGTTTGTTTGAAAAAAAAAAAAGATGTAAACGTACAAAAAAAAATCCTTTGAGAGGGAAAATGTTTAACTGGGGAAGTCACCGTGTCTTAATCATACACAATAACAGCACGGGGGCGCGCGCACACACACGCAGCACACACACACACACCACACACACACACACACCAACAACCACACACACACACACACACAAAAAACCACCACGCAGCACGCACAACACCACACAACCACACCACACCACGCACGCACGCACGCACGCACGCACCAAACACACACACAACAACACACACACCACACACAACGCACGCCGACGCACGCCCACCACACCACACACGCACACACACCACAAACACCACACAAAAATCAAACAACACAACACACACCCACAAAACAACACACACACCCCACACACCACACACAAAACACAAAA
>CM031603.1:7364339-7365648 GCA_018398815.1 Conus ventricosus | reverse complement strand
CATTGTGACTGGTTCATATTGAAAGCATGATCACACATTCGGATAATGCTGGTGGCAGGATGATTAGATCAGAATCCAGATTGGAGTGGGTGAAATAGTTTGTTTTTCTCATGAACTGAGGAGAGAGAGAGAGAGAGAGAGAGAGAGAGAGAGAGATGAGAGGAGAGAGTACGAGAGAGAGAGAGAGGAGAGAGAGAGAGAGAGAGAGAGAGACAGGCCGACAGACAGACAGACAGACAGAGACAGAGACAGAAGTTGAGAGCGCGGGAGAAATTTTGATCTTGGAATAATTTTCATGACAGATTAGCGTGACCACCCTCCCACCCCCCCCCCCCCCACACACACACACACACATGCGCGCGCACGGGCTTCTCGGGAAAAAAAAATGCTCAGCCCTAGTGAAATAGCAGGTGTACCTGTACATCGTTAGAAATGACCGATAAGCACCCCCTTTTACATTCTCTTTTGACTGAAAGAGCACCTCTTACGTTCCATATTACGAAAAAAAAAAACGTACCATGTTTAATAGCCTTATCTAAGAACAAAAAACACGCCACTTTGCTCCTTTCTTGAACCACAAAAAGCGACCCCTTTTACAGTTCCCTTCAGGTGGATGAAAATATCCCCCTTCCACGTCCTTTATTGGTGAACAGAAAGCACCATCTTTTGCCTTCTTTTGGGGGACACAAAGCGCCCCTTTTACATTTTCCATTTGTGGACAAAAGCGCCCCCCCACCTCCCCACCCCCCAATCGCGCTTTAACCCCTTTTTGTAGACCAAACCACTATCTTTTACATCGCCCTGTAGTTGACAAGAAGCACACTATTTGCGTCCGCATTTTGTGGTGGTCAAAATACACCTCGTTTATATCCCTTTCCAGTGAACAAAAGAAACTCCGTTTTCATCTTCTGATGACGAACAAAAGGCATAAAGTGGGGGGGGGAAAGCCTACCCTTCCTCCTTTCTGATAATGTATGGGAGGAAAATTCACCCCATTGTACAACCCTTTTTGTGGATCAAAAATCACCCAATTTTGCAACGCTTGTTTTGGACAAAGAAATCACCTTACTGTACAACTCCATTTGTGTGAGAAAAGTCACTCGGTTATAGTCTCCTTTCTTGTGCGCAAACACAACAACAACCTCTCTCTTTTCCCTTTTGATGGACAAACACCTCCTGTTTGCATCTCATTTTGGCCCCGGTCCTATGGATCCAGCCTACGTTGTCATATGACTACGGCCTCCTCCATCAGTGAGGTCGTCCAGTCGTTCATCATGTCCTTCCCTTCCTGTGGTGAGGGACACCAGCA
>CM031603.1:7344339-7351839 GCA_018398815.1 Conus ventricosus | reverse complement strand
ACTAACGGCTATAACGGCCCATAGCTGTCTTTTCCTTATGGTAAATCTCACAAAGTACATGGCTGATCTTTCTGAAAATTTGTAGGTATGTTCATAATGGGTCACAGGTGATGGCCGATGTTTACCAGAATAGCCGTTACTAACGGCTATAACGGGCCAAAACGGGCTTTCCTCTTTATGGAATATCTCACGCGTATTCAAGATTAACTGGTAGTACGTTTACATGCTTTGCATTTTGTTTGTTCTTTCTTCTAGATACTGAGCATTGCCCATGTTTGCCCTGTCATCATTCATCTGTCTAAGCAGAGTGTATATTGAAGCATATGAAGGCCTGGTGTAATTACCTTACTGGTATCTTACTTCCGATGACCTATTTGGGGGGGTGGGGACAAAAAACCTTCAACCATGGAATGATTTTAAAGTGTGAATCATAGACGGAAGGAATGTATTCGGTTGAACGTCTCTATCTGATGACACGATTTACTGTGGTCTGCGGTCAGCATAGCAGTAGTATTCACAGGAACGAATTCGCGTCGACGAAGAAGTGTTTCTAGCAATACTCTGAGAACTACCGATTTCCAGGGTTAAACAAAACAAGTAGGCAGATGTCTTAAACAGTGGCGCTGTATTAAAGGGGCGTGATGTAGGCCTACACAGAGAAAGCAGCTCGAATGCACACGAAGGAATCTTTGATGGCGATAGAATCATTTGATAATTCCTCTGTATGTAGGTCTACATTGTAATGGTCTATCTTTTTATTATGTCGGTTACAATTATGAAATGTGGTGTTTCTACTTCCATTTTAATGTAGAAACATGATAATGAAGTTACTCTCCTGCAGGTGACGTTAAAGCAATGAAGATGCCCAAACCAGTTTAATGTATCACAGCCTTTATTAACCACATGAGTTGGTGATGCCAACAGCGGACTGTTTTGGAAGAAAAAACAGTATTTTCATGTAACGTGATTTTCATTAAAACCAGTGCTAATCAAACGACGCCAGTTCACACACAGGAGCTGTCTGCAAGCAATTCCGTCAGGTCAGGGACTGGGACTTGGCAAAGTTCAAACACAGGAGCTGTCTGCAAGCAATTCCGTCAGGTCAGGGACTGGGACTTGGCAAAGTCACACACAGAGCTGTCTGCAAGCAATTCCGTCAGGTCAGGGACTGGGACTTGGCAAAGTTCACACACAGGAGCTGTCTGCAAGCAATTCCGTCAGGTCAGGGACTTGGCAACAAAATTATTTCGAAGCAACACAATATATTTTTTTTAAAATCGTCACGGGAGTCAAAATTATATAAAAAAAGGATCTGTCCTGTTGTAGGAAATAAGCATGGTGACAAAAGAAGAAAGAAAAAAGATAGTGACTGATACACGCGCAAGCACGAACCCAGTTGTGCGCACATGAACACGTGCACCGACATTTGCAAACACACGCACGCACGCACGCACGCACGCACTGCACGCACGCACGCACGCACGCACGCACGCACGCACACACACACACACACACACACACACACACACACACACACACAGCTTTGTCCTCCCAATGCATTCCTAGACTAAAAGCTAAAACAGTGGCTAATCAGAAACCTGTGCTGCTACCATTCGATAAAGTTGTAACACCACAAACCAAAACAGTCTGAGAAATTGTTTATATTGAAAAAGAAAGAGCGGATCGGAAGCGAAAAACGAAGTGTACGAGTAATACAGATTCATTTTGTTTCCTGTTCCCCACGGATTCCCCCTTTTACAGACAGGTCTCTTCTGAAGCCCTAGTTCGATCCACTTTACAATAATCTATACACATTCTCCTTGTTATTCCTGAAATCCGTAGGGAAAGTTCGTGACAAAAGTTAACGAGGGTCCACGCTGAGACTATTAATTTTGCATCCGTCTTACATGAAAACTCCATTCTCCTGAAGCAAGTCGCAAAGACCCTAATGCGTTTTTGTATTTCATTCAGTTCCCCTTGTCCGTTGTGAACTTGCCACGTGTAGTGCTTCTTTTTCTGATCAAAAACATGCTATGTGCTTACCAAACTGTTATTCTTCCATTCTGAACTCATTAATTCTGTCCTCTTTTATGAACGTGTCCTGGTATATATATAATATATAAAATATTATATATATATATATATATAAATATATATATATATAATATATATATATATATATATATATATATATATATATATATATATATATATATATAATGCTCATCTCTGAAATTATATCTTGGAGATGCTATTCAGCAAGTGTGTTTTGTCTATTCCCCTAAAGATGTTTATTAACAGCATGTCTAAAATGAGAATACGTCGCATTACCACACACGCACGCACGCACGCACACACACACACACACACACACACACACACACACACACACACAACACACACACACACACACACACCACACACACCACACACACACACACACACACCACACACACACACTCGCACACACACCACACACTCGCGAATGCGTGCGTGCGAGCATACGTGCATGTGTGTGTGTGTGTGTGTGGTGTGGTGATGTGTGTGTGCGTGCGTGCGTGCGTGCGTGCGTGCGCGCGCGTGGTGTGTGTGTGTGTGTGTGTGTGTTGTGTGTGTGTGTGTGTGTGTGTGAGTGTGTGTGTGTTGTGTGTGTTGTGTGTGTGTGTGTGTGTATGTGTAGTGTGTGTGTGTGTGTGTGTGTGTGTGTGTGTGTGTGTGTGTGTGTTGTGTGCGTGCGTGCGTCCGAGCGCGCGCGCGCATGTTGTATGCATGTGTACAAGTTTTTATGTATGTATATGCCAAGAAAACAACTAGAGAAGTAGTTCTTAACATTTGAATGATGTTCACATTGTACGACACGCGCTTACCTCGCCCTCTTCTCTTTTACATTATGTAACAGTCCTCTTCTTTCTTCATACATTTACAGTTCGGTCCAATCACGGACAAACGTAGTCAAGCCAACAAACGTTGTCGCTGAGCAATCTGGTCCGTAGCGGAGCTGCGAGCGCCGGACATTGAACATGTCAGGGGAGAGCAGGTTTCTGACACAAGCTGAGGTGTCTGTTCATCTAACCCACAGGACAAGTGAACGTTCAGAGAGCGGGGACCAGTTCTAGTCTCACAACAACCACTTGCTGACTTTGTTTACAGAATACGTACCATCTGCTGTCACTCTTCACAAAGTATGCGTCCGTTCAGATAAAGCATCCGAAATCTAACTGTACAGCCGTTTCTTCTCTGTGAAACAACGGCTGTGTGTGGCTATGTAAAGTCAGTTGAGCGATGCACGATTTGATTGCATGGGAATGCAGAATAGACAGGGCTCTCTAATGTATACCTCATCGTCACTCTGAAGTCCCCAAGATGTTCTGGATGAGACAAAGCGCAGCCTGCAAGGGCTTCCATAACAGGCAGCGCATCAACGAGGAAAACGACATGGATGCAGGCCAGCCACTTACCTCTCCATACTGACATCTCTGCTATGAAAACGTGTTACACAGATAATATGATATCCTTTGATACGCCCGTTTCTGTATCTGTCACAGGATAACATACTGAGTGGTATCTACGTAGGTGTGAACGAAATCTTATACAGTTGCTGTAGTCATGACCATTGTGTGGGTGTGTTTCGTGGTGTCATGATGAATGTCTCCTAAGACAACATAAGGACCCGTTGAAGAGACGTTAAGACATTTTAGTCTTCACTCCGTGGCTGCGTAGATCTGAACTGATTGGGAGTACTGAGGTGGCCATACAACCAGCATGATGTGTCCTAATTAGCTAACCCGTCATTTACTTCCTATTGTTACGGCTGCTACGTTTGAAACTGTTTTGGGGACAACTGATCCATGTTTTTTTTTACGCTGGTTTTTGAAAGCTAGTGCTTGAAATGTTCTGCTGTGGCACCTCATCTAAGAGAAAGAGTTGAATTTAGGCTGTCTCCTTTGTAGTACTGATGAGTGTGGTTGGCAACAGTCTAGTGATACTGCGATGGGGCCTGGTCTCGTACGTTATCAAAGAAACTGTTAATGAGTTTTAATGCTACAGTCCAGGCTGTTGAATCCTATTCAATGTGGGAGGTGGAAGAAGCTTCCAGTGCCATCGCTTGATTATTTCTTCTATCAGTCTCTAGCATGTTCTGGTTAGGTTCAGAAGGATGACAATGTTTTCCCTGCCTTCTTTTTCATATTTTAGCATACAGGATTTCCCTGCTGTTTCTTACTGGGGAGAAAAATGGACGTTGGTGCCAGTTAATTTCGCGTTGACATCAGCTTGATCGCGACTGAAATGTAACGTATGACAAACGCTGGGGGGGGGGGGGGGGGACATAAACAGACAAAAAACCGCCCTCCATTAACCAGAGGCTACCGCATGGTTTGGGGTTCAAACCCACATTAGAAGGCCTGAAACAAGCTCTCTATGGCTTAGTTAACAGGTCATCTTGTCCCCAACCCCAAAACATCCTGCCATCTTTTCCTCCCACCCCTTCCCTCCCACAACCCTGCCATCTCTCCCTCCCACCCCTTCCCTCCCACAACCCTGCCATCTCTCCCCCCACCCCTTCCCTCCCACAACCCTGCCATCTCTCCCTCCCACCCCTTCCCTCCCACAACCCTGCCATCTCTCCCTCCCACCCCTTCTCTCCCACAACCCTGCCATCTCTCCCTCCCACCCTTCCCCCACAACCCTGCCATCTCTCCCTCCCACCCCTTCCCTCCCACAACCCTGCCATCTCTCCCTCCCACCCCTTCCCTCCCACAACCCTGCCATCTCCCCTCCACCCCTTCCCCCCCCAAAACCCTGCCTTTCCTCCCTCCCCCCCCTTTCCCCCACACCCCGGGTACCCTTCCCCCCTTTTTCAGCAAACGTCAGATCCCAACAGCTCTGGGATCAAAGAGGCGCATACGCCTTGGACCCCCTCCCCCCAAACAAGCCACCCCCCCCTCCATCGACTGAAACATCACCGTTTATTTTGAACTCTCCTCTGAAAAACCCCTTTCTGCCAAAATTTTTTTTTAAAGGTCAAAACAGACGTGTGGGGTGTGTTTTGGTGTGGTTTTTTTTGTGGTGTGTGTGGGGGTGTGTGGTGGGTGTGGTGCGTGCGCGCACACACGCACGCAGCACGCACGCACGCAAACACGCAGCACGCAAAGCACCAGCACACAAACAACACACCAACACACACACACACACACACACCACAACAACACACCCAAAAACACACAACCGCGCGAAAAAAAACAAATTTACGTCATTTCGGGTGTGGGGGCAAAAACATACCATGTGATCTGGTGAAAATAATGATGTTTCTTTGCGTTGCCCCCTTTCCACTCTCTTTTTTCCCTTTTTTTCTGATCGTTGGAGATACACACGGTATCAAAAGTTACCAATAGTTCCCTGTTTGAGGAGAATGAAATTTTATCTAAAGTCAAAAATCCCTGTTTGAGGTAAAATGTAAATTTAAAAGAGTTAGCTTTGACTGCGGTCATACAAAAAATTTTTTTTTTACTTCAAATTTTTTTTTTTGCTTTTTCGTTCGCCTTTTGTCCAAAAGGAAGGATGCTTACATAACCCCTTCTATTACTTTTATCCCCTTTTCACGGTTTCGGTCGATAAATTTTTGGGAAAGTGCCCTTTAAAAAGAGACGGAGCGCTTTCTGAAAAAAACTAAACAATCAAAAATTGAAACAAGTGCCATACTTGAGGGGTTTAACCCAGTAGAAAAATTTCTTAGACCCTTTGAGTAACCTCACGGAATTTAAATTTAAAGAACCACAATTTTTACCCGAATAATGAGTTACCCTATTCCAGATCATGGCGGTTTGCAGGTCGAAAATCGAAAAAATTTAAATTATAAGGGACGTAAATTTAGCAAAAATTGCTATTTTTTAAAAGGTTTTTTTTGTTTGTCATTCAAAGAAGGGTAAAAAAACTTGAAAAGAAAAAAAAACTGAACACATTCTTTTTACATAGACACGGAATCAATTTTAAAAATACGGTTTTCGATAATTTTCGCAAAACAGATTTTTTTGCCCTTTTTTTGTTTTTAATGAATTTTTAAGACAAGAAAAGGATACAAAAAGAAAAGAAGAAGAAGAAAAAAGAAAAGAAGAAAAAGAAGAAAAGAAAAAGAAGAAGAAGAAGAAGAAGAAGAAGAAAAAGCGGAAGAAGAAAAAAAAAAGGCGAAAGAGAACAGAAGTGGGGGCTTTTCCGAGTTTTCAGAAAACCAAAGGGATCAAATGCCGAATCTAGTGCGGTTGATTCAGGCTTTCAGAGATTTTCTGTGAATAAACATTACCGGGTGGGCGCCAACCAAAGCGCCACCGTTTTATTCTTGCTTGCAGGGGCAAACCCTCAGTTAAATTTGTACAGCTTTCAATCCCCCCGGGACATGCATGAGATGCCGCCAATAATCCCGAATTTTTCTGAAAAGTCACAATTTTGAAAAACGTGTTTTAAGGGGCCCGTTTCTTCTTGTTTTTGTTTTTTTCTTATCTTAAAATTTTCCTTTTCCTTTATTTCTTTTTTCTTCTTTTTCTTTTTTTTTTTCTTTTTTTTCTTTTCTTTTCTTCTTTTTCTTCTTTCTTTTATTATCGTTTTTTTTTTTCTGTTTTTTTATTAATTATTATTATATTATTATTACTGCTGCTGTTGTTGTTATCATTACCCCATCCATTACCATAACATCATCATCTAATTTTTTTTATTATGTTATCACATCATCTTATTATTTTGTTTTCTATCTCATCATCATCATATCTCATCATCTCACATCAAATCACATCATCCCCTATTCTCTATTTCATCAATAACACTCACATGCCTTTTTAATGAATGCCCCAGTATTTGCAAAAAATGACACAAAAATCCAATCAGAAGCAAAAATAAATTAGAACAGGGAACACCTACAACCGCACAAACGAAGTCACAACCCCGCTCCACATCCAAACGTTCAAACCATCCAGCCCTCTCACACTCCATCTCCACCTGTCATCACCTTTCAGACATAAAACACTTTACTAAAAATACGAACAAACACGGGCATCCCAAACATAGAATACTTCTAAACACAGCAGCAGCACATATTTGTATATATCAATCCGATGGGTAAAAAATAGTTTTTTGGCTTGAGTTAAAAGATGGCATAGAGGCGAAGTATCTAAGGACGAGACAGAATTGTTCTTCATCAAAATGAGCCTCTGGGCAAAGGAGCGCTTACCAAAAGTGTGACTACAAATAAAGTGAATGTGGGAAAAGACGAAATCAAAAGAAGTCCGCAGTTCTTGGGGTAGGGGATACAAGTGCAACAGGTCAGTCAGAATTGAGGACGGAAGAATTCAAAAGGTTTAACGCGCAGAGATGCAACTTTTTTAGAGGTCTTTTCTGAACTGGTAGCCAGTGAAGAGAAAGCAATGATGAGCAAACACGTTCAACTATAGATGAGCGAGAGATGAGGAAGTTAACAAGATTTTGAAACCTCTGATTTTTCTCGCTTAGACA
>CM031603.1:7317542-7341739 GCA_018398815.1 Conus ventricosus | reverse complement strand
ATTTTTAAGTTTCTCGTCAAACATTTTTGTATGACCTTTAACTAAACATGCGTAACCTTCTTGTAATCTAACCGCATCTTAACTGAACTGAACCATCATGATTGGTTTGCTCCTTTTCTTCTTGCAGTCTCGATCACCCATTCTTTGAAAACGATTCCACAGTGGAAGGCACCCCAACAGAAAGAGACGCGGTTCCTTTCAATGATAAAAGATGAACATTGTTTACTTTCAATATCAACTCCGATCGCTTTTTCTGGGTTTAAAGATTTAAGTCCTGTAAACCGATTTAGATCAACACACAATAAAATAAATATGTATTTTTCCGAAAATCAGAAATGTAATTCAGGCCTTCAATATTCAATTAATCATTTCAGCAGAAAAATAGAAACATTGTTACAAATGTGGAAACCGTTTTCTCTATTTCTAGACAGGTTAAACGAAGGCAGCGCCTACTTTTCTGTTCCCAAGTACAGACCCCCATCTGTATAAATCTTAAAATGTTCGAGATACTACTTGTTATCAATATGGACAACTGTACTTTTCAGGATATTATGTGAATCATATTGGATATGTTTGTGTGGATCTATATCAAGCTCCAGTTGTTCATCTCCCATGTGGTTATACGGAGTAGGAAGGTTTGTTGCATTGTCCTTTCTTATAATTTTGATTTTTTAAAATCTGTAAGTAAATGTGTTTATGGATTTTAATGATTGGATGATTTAGGCGCCCTTTTTGCAACATGTGTGTGTGTGTGTGTGTGTGTGTCCTGTTGTGTGTCTGGAGTGTGTGTGAGTGGTGTTGTGTGTGTGTGTAGTGTGTGCGTGTGGTGCCGGTATGTGTGTGTGTTGTGTGTGTGTGTTTGTGTGTGTGTGTGTGTGGTGTGTGAGTGGTGTGGTTGTGTGGTGCTTGCGTTGTGTGTGTTTTGGTATGTGTGTGTGTGTGTGTGTGTGGTGTGGTGTGCGTGTGTCGTTGTGCGTGTTGTGTGGAGTGTGAGTTGTGAGGGGGGGGGGTGGTGTGTGTGAAGAGAGAAGAAGAGAGAGAGAGAGAGAGAGAAAGAGAGAGAGAGAGAGAAGAGAGAGAGAAGAGAGAGAGGAGAGAAGAAGAGAAAGAGAGAGAGATTAGTTCTTTGTGAATGGAATCATGTCACATTGTTAAATCCTTAACTAGAATGCATTATTGTTCAGCAGATGTTATATCACGTAATATCCGATATTCACCATATATTAATTCTACTTACAACATTGAATTCAAGAAGTGCTCCTATCTATTTACACCCTATTGATCACGTTTCCTGTATTTTCTCTCTTCGACTACTGATTTTTGACGGGCGGTGTCGAATGTTTTGCCGGTCAGTTGTTTGTCAGAAGATGGGGAATGTGAAATGATTGCAATGCCAGTTTAACTCGCACTATCATATCTCTCTCACCCCGACCGAGAGAGAGAGAGAGAGAGAGAGAGAGAGAGAGAGAGAGAGGAGAGAAGAGAGAGAGAGAAGAGAGAGAGAGAGAGTGAGGTAATGGTGTGGTGAACAAGAACGGAGGGAGGGGTGGATATTGGGGGTCAGGGCGGTGATGGAAAGGTTGTCAAGCGACGAAGCAGAGAGGCCGTGTGCGTGACAGTCCACATCACATCGCAATGGGTCTCTGTGAAAGTCGTGTCCCCCTGACACGCCGTTCAACTTTGTTTAGTCTGTGATCAAATCAAGGTTGGGAGCCTCTCAAACGATCGACACAAGGAATTCTCTTCCCCCATCTCCCCCCCTCCTTACACATCCTCTCTCTCCTACTCTCTCTCTCTCTCTCTCTCAAGTCTCTCTTCTCTCTCTCTATCTCTCTCCTCCTCATATATATAATATATATACTATATACCCATGTTCCTCATTTGCTTCTGTTTCCTTCCTGTTTGTCTGCCTCGCCTTTTTTTGTCCTCTGCGTTTTTTGCTGAAGTGCAGGAAATTTGCATAACCGACATTCTTTGGTCAATTTGTTACTTTGACTGCATTACTTACTCCCGGCAAACCATTTGACACGTGAATGTACTTTCAACGCAATCTGTTCATTCCAGAAGAGAGTGGGATCACTATCCAAGAAAGCTAATAAGTTTTCTTTCTGACTATGGAATCGCACAAAGCAGTTTCTTCATTGGCTCGGCAACGTGCGGTTTACATCCAGAAGAAGGAAGAAGGAGAGTAACCCGGTTTTTTCTTTTTTTTTCCCATTTGACTACTATCACATTGTTGTTATAGAACTACAGATCAGTGCTAAGATGAACGATGTTGATCCGAAACTGGTAAATAATCATCTCAGCAGTACACAACGCATAAAGCGTTTTTTCAACATATAAAGCGGCTGTACCTTAGACAAAACCGAGCCACTGACTATCACGCCCCATGCTCTCTCTATGTCCCAGACACCCATTTGAGCGCAACTGTCGTAAAAACAGCTTGTCAAGCAAATGCTTTACTATTTTTGCTTTAATATGGAGCTTAGGTAACCGTTACCCGACACAAAAAGGCATATTTTCCGTGTTCGCACTGGCCTCTTCGTAAACCCCCCCCCCCCTCTCATTCTCTCTTCTCATCACTCCTCTCACTCTCTCTCTCTTCGTCGTCTCCGTCTCTCTCTCTCAACTCTCCCTCTCCACTCCTCTCTCTCTGTCTCTCTCTGTCTCTGTCTCTCTCTCGTGCAAGTTTTTTCTTTCTCTCCAATGTTCTTGCCCAGATCCCTCGCCGTCATTATCGACCATAACGACACTAACTATCCATCCTAGTCTTCATGGGCACTAGCAAATTTATCCACGTGATCACTGACGTATTAACGCACTTGATTTGATGTACTTGGCGACAGTTTCCAGTGACCAAAAATCTTCAGTGCAGTGTAATGTGCACAAAAAAATGATGTATATAAATAATAAGATAAAACTAACGAAAATTCAAACATGGATGACTGGACAACTCGCGATACAACTTCTATTAGACTTTTGTTGTCGTAAAGTTAATTAGTGGCGAAGAATAATTCGACCCCACAAGCCACATAGTGAACACCTACCCCCCCATTTTTTCGATCTTACCATCACAGTTTAGGTGATACATACTTCCCTTGTGGCGGGTTCTGGAGAAAGTTATTGCAAGTCTTCAACCACAGCAGGTAACCCAAACTGACTCCACCCAAGTTTGCAGGTATTGTTGACACCAATGTGACATACTGTGTGTGGTCCCTCGTCTAATCCTGAAACCACAGACCATCACAACCAGAATGAGTGCAGTGCTCTTTCCAACAGTGTCCTTGTGGCGATCCTGCTGCGGACAGCCCGCTGTGAATGTGGCTCTGACCAGTGTAGGAGACGAAAATTGCTGTGCTTGGTGAAGACGGATGAAAGGCATGAGAGTTAATCAGTAAACAGCTCACAAAAACGAGATTCAGACAGTGAAAGACGAAAAAGAGCAGAGCGACACATGCACACAACAAACGGAAGGGAGTGGACACCATAGCAAGTCACAACAGACACACTGTCACTTTGCATACCCGCATTCATGACAGCATTTACTCCATACGCACACGCAATCTTTCCAAACCACCAAAAGCGCACTACCTGAATGTTTTCTTCTCCCCCTCTCCTTCAGGAAAACAATTTACTTACAAGTCAAATCACAACCACTTGTAAACAGATTTTACAACTGTACCTCTCTCCACACTGAGAGACAAATAAATCTCACACATGTAACTCACTTTAACACTGAGAGAAAAAAACAGTCTTCCACAAGTAAACTCTCCTCACACCGAAGATACACTAACCTAGTTTTTCCGCTTCTATAAAGCTTATGCCTTCACATTCCGTTATCCAAAAATCCGAACCAGGAGAATACATAACTCCCGTAATCCACTGAGGACCTGCCTGCCTCAAGTAAAAAGCTTTCCCTGCTTTCCTCAATTCCCTGTCTCCCTCTCTGAGACAATATACTGCCCCCCGAACTCTCTTGTCCTGGAGATACGAGTCTTCGTCTCCTCTTCCGCGATATTACTCATCTCTGTCTCTTGCGAAATGACAGCTTCAACCCTCTCCCTGAGTTGGTTACTGGCTGGGCTGAACTACCGGTATGTTCCCCCACACCAAGGCCATCTTCAACCACCTCACGGGTGAAAGATGAAGGTGAAGTGAGCGAAGGGTAAAGGTGAAGGGCTGAAACACGAATAAGGTTCGAGTACGTAACCTTCTTCTCAAATCCAACCATATGAATCTTATTCTCTCCTTCTTATTAAGTTTTCCCCCTGTAGCTTTCCCCAAACTATCTATCTCTCACACGTAATAACAGTCAGCAACGAGACCACCGTCCTGACAGTTAGTCTCTAGCCACTGCTGGGTTAAACACTGACTCTTCCCCCCATCTCCGTATTGAGGCAAACTCAGAGTTCAAAACACATGACCAGCACCTACCTACCAGCCCTGTGTTAAACACCACCACAGTGGTCACTTCACCCATGACCACATTCGGTTCTTGAAAATGAATCATACTCACAATAATTTAGGGGACCCCCCGCAACACAAGACAACCTCTGAATATTCTTCCATCAATAGTGTTGTGGCACGGGAAATGAATCATATCACTAACTAAACATGCGATTGAGAGCTTCCACAATGCCTTGATGTAGGCTAACTTCACATGACACCCCCCATCCTGGATGAAAAATTTTTCTCCAGAAAAAGATTTTACAGTATATATACAACTTCACTAAACACTTCCTTTCAGCCATGAAACTCAACATGAGTAACCATCACACATATTCACCAAGATTAATAATCAACGAAAGAATCAATCATCATGATCCACCATAAATAGCATATTTCAAACTTTCAGTCTTTCTAAAAAAAAACACTCATTTGATCACCACATCTCACAAAATACAATTCACAAAATTACATGGATAACCAATTAGGGATAATACCAATTCAAAGTACAAAAAGTAGTTCATACATTAAGATGTGAAGCACATAATTTCCAATCGGATCTATGTCTCACACATCATGAGGTTTCAAAACCCCACATGAAAAGAAATACTTCCAAGTTGAATGTTTCCAATAGACAAGTAACCAAAAATAAACATAGTTTTACACATCGTAATCTTTTTTCCTCACATTAGTGTTAAAGCTCCATTGAAACGTCACCTGCTTTCCATTGTTGACAGTGACAAAATACAACAATTGTTTAGTCTCATTGCACAATCAAAACATTATATATACATTACTAAAGAAGTGTTTTGCTCATCAACACTACATAAAATTCATCTTCCACCAAAGGAAAAGCAAATTATACATAAATAGTACTTGATTTTTCCCATTGTTTACCAAAGAAAAAAATAATGTATTACATCAACATCAAGTATTTTTTGGCTTGCAAAACATTAGACACTCAATAAGCAAATTAAGCATAATACCACTTGATTAACATCGTCAGTAGCATACAATGCACTGTCAAATGTGATCACAACCGAATCTTTAAGAAAGACAAAAAAACAGAATAGTCTTACCCTTGAAGACAGTTTACATTAGTCCATGAAAATTCAACGCACGGGACAAACAAATCTCCAAGACATTTTGTGTTCCAAGCATGGAGAACAATGTGTAAATTGAAATTCCTTAGTCAAGTCTACTGTCACAAAATTTCCCTTCTGAGCATCTGACAACAGAAGTTCTACAATGTCTGAATAGGCACCAGCATCGAACGACAGTGATCCTATTTACTTTACTGTCATCTAATGCAGAAACGCACCGATCCATCAGGAATTGTCCACCAATACACTGGTACTGTAACGAGATGTAGAAGGTTCAATATGCACCTTTAAATCCAGCATTACATTGATTTTCTCTCTCAACACATCTTTTTTTTGCAAATGGGAGGGTATGGTCTGGTTCGCAATCTGGTATCAATCAGAATTAACTTAAATACTATGGGGTTTCAATACCCAGTTACTGTACCTGGGTATCCGTCAACACATCCTGAAAATCTTCAAAATGTCTGTTGATCTGTTCTGTTTGACTTTAGACAAATCATTCGACAGAACCACATCCGCTCCTAGGTTGCACCGTTTGATGACAGAATTAGGAAGGGGTACAACATCAACTGCACTGTAGATGTTTAACCTCCTACATGTAGCTGTTTTCATAACCTTTGATCTGTCTCTGGTACTTTACATTGGGTACAAATTCATCACTGGGATAAGCTTCATGTTGACATCAGTTTCAGACATAGGAATATATCCACTCAACCGACTGGTTGATGGCAACATTAGTACGTTCAAACATACTTCATCACCATGTTTCACCAGAAATACCTTCCTCAGTGTTGCCATTTGATCTTTATCATTTACTCAGAAAGATTTTTCGACCACCTGAAAGAGACCCTTCACATAACACGAAGCTTGTTATGTTCCAACAGTTAGAAGCCCAAGGACTTTATCCCCTACACTGACGGAAACGTTCCTTTTGCATTTCTGTCCTGCAAAGACCATGTACACATCTGTTTTCCCTAACAGCTGACTTTTCGAGCAAGCTCACATGCATCCTTCAAACGATTATGCATTCATAAACGTATTGAACAGTTTTCAACTGTCAGTAATGTCCGTCTTTCCGACATAGTGTCATCAACAGATCACAAAGACTCCCTTGTGATGTTCCGAAAAGAAGCTCAAATGGAGAGAATCCCACGTTTCGTTCGGCATTTCCTGTAAGCAAAAAGCAAAGCCGGTACGAAACGATTCCCATCCTGGGCACTTGCCTTCAAAACCTTTCTCCACATGGACTTCAACGTCCATTGAAACGTTCAACCATGCCATTCGATTGGGATGATTATGGTGTTGAAAAGGAAGAAATTGACACAGTCTTCAATTTCTCTCATAGATCAGAAATGGAATTGCGTTACCACAATCCGAGAGAAATTTCGTCTGGAAGACCCACTCTGGAAAAAATTTGCAATAAGGCTCAGCGACAGACACTTATCAAATTTACTCAAGTGGAATCGCTTCCTGGTTACCTTGTCGCTGTATCCACCAAAGTCCAAGATATAGCGAAAATCACAAGAAGACAGTGGTACGGTCCAACAAGACAAAACTACCTACCGAAAATGGACGGAACAAGAGAGGCATTTTGTGCAAAGGTGCAACATTGACCTACCTTTCGGAGAGTCTTTGGCAGATTCACATGAGGCGGCATTATATTCGAGTACACTTCCTTTGTGACACCTTCCACTAAAAAGAATCAAGAACACTCTTTAATGTTCTTTTGATTCCGCAGTGACTCAGGCGAACAATGCATCATGAGCCGTGTGGCAGCCTGTTTTCTCTAAGTGGTTTTGGAACCACAACTTGGTCTGTTGTCCTGTCCAGGTTACACACCTGTAGAGAATGTCAGAGTCCAGTATTACTTGTTTGTCCCTTGGAGTACGTCCATGACAGTCTTTTAGCAGCAGAAAGTATAGTCTTCACGTCCTCGTCTTATCCCTGCCTTTCTTTTTAAATCATCTGGGGAAATCTGGAGTTCATCCATTTTGAGACTTTATAGGAGCGCCTTTGTAGCTTTCCCCTGGCTCATGACGTTTGAATCTATACTCAACATTAAGACAAGGGAACAAACGATCCTCCATCACCACCATGTACTGTACGACAACCTGCAAATTGCCAAGATCAAGTCCGCAGACGGTTTATCAATAACACCAGGCAGTAAAAAACCGAGTATAAGGTGTATCGACTGAAATATTCGGGCCATCGAAAACGTATTCAATTTGCCTCCAAACGAAACCCTACACTTTTTGGCGACAGTGTTGAGATACAGACTTTGAGGACGAAAGATTTCCGTACACCACAGTATGCACCCATTGCTCGCAAAACCGAAGCCTGGCAATCCATTGATGCACCGGTTTCTAACACCATCCATCAACAGATTGATCTGGTGCAAAACAAGGCCTTCTACACAATCAGTGAGACTAATGCCGGGTTTTTGAATCACACCGTCTGAAAGGGCAATTCTGTTCAGATGGAACTTGCCATCAACAAAAGAAACAGCGCATTGTCTGAATCGCAGCTTCTGATTTTTGTGAAACTTCTGTTCTGCCAGAACTGGCCCAAAAGGTCTAACGTGGTTGTCGTTGTCCACGACCTCGGACCGTTTGCTGAGGAATAACGGGTCTTTCCGGGGGCGTGAGTACGGTATTTCCGAAGTACCCCTCGAACCGCGGAAAGTCCCTGTCCATTCCTAGAAGGTATAGATCCATGGAGACTCAAAAATGACCCACGAATTTCCTTTCCTGAACTTCCCTGTCCTGATGGGTATAGTACATGACGCATGAGACTCAAAGATGGAAAATTCTCCTTCCTAAGCCACGCCCTATCTGGTGAGCGATACAATACTGATCCAGCCATCTGACACATTTCCTCCACGTTTTCAAATTGCCTTTCTTTAAGGAAAGCCAATCTTTGCTCACGCTCTGAAAAGATGTTCTCTAAGAAGGAGATCTCGCAGTGAATTGAAACGTTTTGTTCGATAAGACAAATCGAACCATCGACCAAACAATACTCACATGCGGATCAAAAACGACGGAAACGAATTCTCCTTTTTTTCAGGGCTCACAGAACTGAAACGTTCGTGAAAACGCTCAGCAGAACATTGAAATTTCTTGAGAGTTCTTCCTTTCAACTGATCCCAATTAAATTTTTGGCGCTGCCATGAGTGGTACAATGTCCAACAGCGCAACCACTTAAACACCGACGCATTATCTCAATTCCCTTCTCCTTGGCCAACCACAAAACTTGCGGTGACTTTCAAAACGGAAAAGAAAACAATCAGGTCATACCGTTTATTCCTCAAAAGGCGCAACTTTGAATAATATGCCGCTTTTTGGTTTAGGTAGGCTTTCCGGAACCGACTGGTGGAGGTCCTCGATGCCTGTATTTCTTCTAATTTCACATCTGTCCTCTAATTCTAATGTCTCACGTAAATTTCCCATCAGTAGACTATTTTTCTCAGCTTCCCTTTGTAGTCTAATTTTCTTCAGCTTCACTTCCCTCTGGTAGTTCTATTATGCCATCAGTTCCCTTCTGTAATTTATTTTCTTCAGCTTCCCTCTGTAGACTATTGTCTTTCAAGCATCCCTCCAGTCATAGACCTGTCTGCCCTATCTGTGCAAGTGATGCACATTATTAGTAAGTTTTTCTCCATCAAAACCCAAGCTTTTCGCGCTGTATAACATATCTACAAAATCATCCATAATGAAACCTTTCAGGATAATAAACACCAAACAATCTCAAAGTAATGATAAAAATAAGCGAAATATATAATGTTATGTTTCACCACAAAACCGTAATTAATAGAAAATACAATACAGAATTCAATTTCCCTGAAAAAAATAAAAGAAAACAGCTTACTTAGAACAGGGTAAATAAGAAATCCAAAGAATGTATTTTTCCAAAATAATTTGCAACTGTTAATCAATTTGGAATTTATACAAAACAAATGAGTTTAATGCAAACAGTTGTCACCTTAAGAAAGGAAATAAACACAATAAAGTTTTCTGAAATAAATTCTTTATAAAGTTTTAGGTTCTTAAATGTTCTTGTTTGTTATCTTCTTCTTTCTTACTTAAATTTCAAATGAATTTACAAAACAAATGTACCGCCTTATCCAAAAAATTGAATATAAATTTACAAAACAAATGGAAACACCAACAATAAAAAAGAGGGAAAAACACAAACTACGGAAATCCTACCTAAAATATGAAAATGTTGAAAAGAAAACTAGATAGGAGCTTATTGAGGAGAAGGTTTAAGAGATTTTGAAAAGTGAGAAAAGGAAATGAAAGGAAACCCAGGACCGGAATATTGGAGCAAAATCAAGAAAGCAAAAATTGCCCACAACAGCATCCCTAGTGTCACTGTCTCCCGTGCAACTGGAGACGGAAAAACAAATCACTGCTACAATATACACCACACAACAGTAATAATACAAAATACTAAACAATCAATCAATAAATGCACAAACACGCCAAACACAAAGACAATCTCGCACCGACACCCAAAAAAAAAAAAATGATCAAAAGATAAAGAGGTTTATTTGGGCAGAGCGGTATCAGACCTCACCACATACACTAATAGCGTGACTGAGGAGAATTTGATCCACACTCTGAGGGTCAAGGGGAAAAATCAAACAGAAACAATAGAAAGCGAAAGAAATAGATATATATAAGAAGAAAGACTAATGACTCCCCAACGCCATGTCCCCCTGCTAAACGCGAGGAAGAGTTGGGGCTATCAGATCAGTCCTGGGAAAGGGGACCAAATCTCAATACTCTAGGGGAAGGACAGCGACTCCCTCAACGCCCTGGCCCCTCTTGCTTGCCCGGTTCGAGCAAGAGGAGGTTTTGAGCTATCGGTCTGAGGTGGGGAAGGGTCAAAAAGAAATCCTACCAAAAAAAAGAAAAAAAACCTAACGGAGTAGAGCAACCAAAGAATCTCAACCACCTTAACCACACATAAATACAAAACAACAACAAATGCAAATATAAATACACAAACATTAATCACCTTAATGTTCTTTTTTTTTTTTCCTTCCCTCAAACTCCTTGAGGCACAAATAGAAATCATTTTTTTCCCTCTTCCCTCAAAACCCTTGAGGGTAACAAATTTAAACCATTTTTTTATAACCCCAAGGGCAGCAATATAAATCTTTCTTTTTTTATATTTTTTTTTTTTCGCCGGAACAAACGGCAGCACGCCGGTGAAACAGAAGTCGTGTCACCTTCTGTCACACGTCACTTTGCATACCCGCATTCATGACAGCATTTACTCCATACGCACACGCAATCTTTCCAAACAACCAAAAGGCCAATACCGAATGTTTTATCTGCTCCCCCTCTCCTTCAGGAAAACAATTTACTAATCATCAACCACTTGTAAACAGAGATTACAACTGTATCTCTCTCACACTGAGACACAAATAAATCTGCCACACAAGTATCTCTCTTTACACAGAGAGAAAAAAAACAGTCTTTCCACATGTATCTCTCCTCACACCGAAGATAAATAACCTAGTTACCGCATCTATAAAGCTATGTCCTTCCACATTCCGTTTATCCAAAAAATCCGAACCAGGAGAATACATAACTCCCTAAACAACTGAGACCTGCCTCCTCAAGTAAAAAGCTTCCCTCTTCTCAATACCCTGTCTCTCTCTCTGATCAATATACTGCCCCCTCGAACTCTCTTTGTCCTGGAGATACGAGTCTCGTCTTCTCTTTCTCTTCCGCGACATCCTCTGTCTCTTGCGAAATGAGAGCTTCACTCCTCGCACCTGAGTATGGTACTGGCTGGGCTGAACAACCGGTAGTTCCCCCACACCATGGCCATCAACAACCACCCACGGGGTGAAGATGAAGGGTGAAGCGAAGGGTAAATGGGTGAAGGGCTGAACACGAATAAGGATCGAGAAAGTAACCTGCTCTCAATTCCACCAATGATTCTTTCTCTCTTCTTTAAAGTTTTGCCCCCTGTAGCATTTCCCCAACTATCTATCGCTCACCCTGGTAAATAACAGTTCCGCAACGAGGACCACCCGTCCTGCCAGGTTCGAGTCTCTAGCCATCTGCTTTGGTATAAAACTTACTCTTCCCACCCTTCTCCAATTGAGTGCATACTCATGTTCAAAACCATGACCAGCACCTTACCTTAACCACCCTTTTAAACGCCTCACTCAGTGGTCACATTCACCCAATGACCACATTCGATTTCTTTGAATGAGTCATACTACACATATTTGGGACGAGGGCGCCGCTACACTAGACAAGCCAAATAATAATCTTCTTATTGAGGCACTGGGAAATGAATTCATATCACTAACTACATGCGATTGGAGCGTCACATGCCTTGATGAGAGGCTACGTCACATGCCCCCAACGTTCTAGTACCAAGACGTGTGTCAAACAAAACGGGTGACAGAGAGAGCCATCTGGTTTTAAACCTCTCGGTACGGTCATAGGTATGCAAACAGGAAAGCATGGATAGGAGGAGGATAAAGGAGAACCTACAACCCCTGAATGATGACATGAGTTTGCTGTGGCAGCGTGGTAGAGGGATCACAAAGAAGACGAACCACTGAATGAATGGAGGTCACACGAAACGATCGGGACCGCCAGACGTTTTGCGGTTAGTCCCCTCCCCCCCCCCCCCCCCCCCCCCCCCCCCCCCCCTTCCTTTTTTTGCGTTCTCTGGGTCATCTGCTTCCGTCTTTTGCATATGCTTTTAAAAAATGTCTGCAAAACAACACACACACACACACACACACATCACACACACACACCACACACACACACACACATCACCACACACACACACACACACACACATCCACACACACACCCACACACACACACACACACACACACACACACACACACACACACACACACACACACACACTCATACACACACACACACCACACCCACACACACAAACACACACACACACACACACAAACACACACACTCGCGCGCCGCACGCACGCACGCACGGCACAGCACGCACGCACGCACGCACGCACACGCACGCACGCACGCACCACACACACACACACACACCACACACACAAATGAGTACACTCTTATCAACAAGGTAGATGCGCAACAACTATGTAAACATACAAATACTCTGAAATGCACTCTCTCCTCCTCTCTCTCCTCACTCCTCTCACTCCTCCTCTCTCTCTCTCTCTCTCTCTCTCTCTCACTCACACACACCACACTCACAGACACACACACACACATCACACACACACACCCACAGCACACACACACACACACAACACACTCTCTCTCCTCACTCTCTCTCTCACACACACACTCACACACCAAACACACACACACCCACACACACACGCCACACACACTCACACACACACATACACACACTCTCTCTCTCTCTCCATCACACACCCATACACACACAGCACACCACAACACCCACACCCACACACACACACCCGACACACACAACACACACACACACACAACTCTCCTCTCTCTCTCTCTCTCTCCTCACACACAACACACACACACACACACTCACACACACACACACACACACACACACACACACACTACCACACACAACACACACCCACACACACACACACACCTCTCACTCTCACTCTCTCACACACACACACTCTCTCTCTCCTCACACACACACACACGACAAACACTACTCTCTCTCTCACACTCTCCTCTCACACACACAGCACACACACCCACAACACACACACACACACACACACACACACACACACGTACACACAACACACACACAACACACACACACACACACACAGCACACACACACACACACACACACACACTCACACACACACACACGACACACCTACACACAGTCCGAGGGAATGCAGAATTGATGGAGCGACAAGGTAAGATCGTCATTTTGCCCACAACACAAGACATAACGTAAGTTCCGCTTTGTGTCTGACATCACGACTAAATTCTCAGGGAAATATTTTCCCGCACGAAAAATGGTCAGACCACTTCGTCTTATTAACGAATCTCGCATCTCAGACCGTGTACGGCTAGGGAAGATGGGGGTGTGGGTGGGTGGGGGGTGGGGGGCTAGCGATGTCCGTATCACTAACCACGATCAATAGTGATCTTCGAACAAGAAGCCAGAGAACCTCGACGCCCCAGCACGTCACTGTTTGATTTGGAATTTAATGTGTGCGAGCTTCTCAAGTCCTGCAAAAACCTGTGCATGCTGGTAGCTATAGCTGACACTGACTGTTGCACTTCACTTTCTCATCTGCTAATAAACTGTGCATGCTGGTAGCATAGCTGACACTGACTGTTTCACTTCACTCTCAGTCTGCTATAAACTGTGCATGCTGGTAGCATAGCTGTCACTGACTGTTGCACTTCACTTCTCAGTCTGCTATAAACTGTGCATGCTGGTAGCATAGCTGTCACTGACTGTTGCACTTCACTTCTCAGTCTGCTATAACTGTGCATGCTGGTAGCATAGCTGTCACTGACTGTTGCACTTCACTTCTCAGTCTGCTATAAACTGTGCATGCTGGTAGCATAGCTGTCACTGACTGTTGCACTTCACTTCTCAGTCTGCTATAAACTGTGCATGCTGGTAGCATAGCTGTCACTGACTGTGCACTTCACTTCTCAGTCTGCTATAAACTGTGCATGCTGGTAGCATAGCTGTCACTGACTGTTGCACTTCACTTCTCAGTCTGCTATAAACTGTGCATGCTGGTAGCATAGCTGTCACTGACGTTGCACTTCACTTCTCAGTCTGCTATAAACTGTGCATGCTGGTAGCATAGCTGTCACTGACTGTTGCACTTCACCCTCTATTTCTGGGGAACACAGGAAGAGGGTGACTTAACACATATTCCTTGTCCCCAAACACAACACACACAACACACACACACACAACACACACACACCACACACACACACACACACACACACACACACACACACGCACGCAACGCACGCACGCACGCACGCACGCACCACGCACGCTAGCATGCACACACACGTACGCACGCACGCACGCACGCACACACACACACACACACACACACACACACACACACACACACACACACACACACCACACACACACACGCACACACGCACGCACGCGCTCGCACGCACGCACATACACACACACACGCACATACACGCGCGCGCACGCGTTTGCGTTTATGCATGCATGCACTAATTTACATGCACACGCACTTGCAGGCATGGACACACACACACACACACACACACACACCACACACACACACACACACACACACACACACACACACACACACACACACCACACACACACACACACTTCCTGGACAATCCTAATAATGCAACGACCTCACAGACGATTGGCAGTGACTGCTCTCTTTGAGGGCAGAGAAACACGGATTAATTCAGCATGACGAGAATGCTGGAGGCACCATGAACTGTCGTAGAATGCTGGAGGCACCATGAACTGTCGTAGAATGCTGGAGGCACCATGAACTGTCGTAGAATGCTGGAGGCACCATGAACTGTCGTAGAATCGATTTTCCATGCCCCTGCTCGCTGGTCTGTCCATATCACTGATCAGTCACAGACTGGAAGCTCATGGATTCTCATATTTCACACGTCTGGCTTGACCTGAAATTGAAACTGGACTTGGCTTTAGGTTGAGCACGCGCACAGAGGTTGCGCTGTAAAGTCGAACAGTATTGCTGACAAGTGTTGTGAATCTTCGCTTTTTTGTCTCTTTCAGGAAGTAGCTTTCGCACCTGGCGCTGTTAGTTCTGTTACTTGTTGGTCTTTTGGTTGATAGCAGACATACATGAACGCATGTTTTTTTCACCGTGCATTTTACCCATCAACTCTCTCTCTCTCTCTCTCTCTCTCTCTCTCTCTCTCTCTCTCTCTCTCTCTCTCTCTCCTCTCTCTCTCTCTCTCTCTCTCTCTCTCTCTCTCTCTCTCTCTCTCTCTTCCCACCTGTCCACAGTTAACACCCACCCACCCACCCACCCACCACACACACACACACACACCACACACACACACACACACACACACACACACACACACACACACACACACACACACACACACACACACACACTCACACACACACACACACACACACACACACACCACACACACACACACACACACACACACACACACCACACACACACACACACACACACACACACACACACACACACACACACACACACACACACACACACACACACACACAGGCTTTCCAACCCCTTTAAAAGAGAAACGTAGATCAAGAGCATGTGGGTGGAAAACACCATGATCATTCATGGTTTCTTGACGAAGATCATATCAGGTTTCAGGCAGAGCCACTAGAAATTTCACATGACCAGAGAGCGATGTATGCATATGGTGTCATGCTGTTCAGGGAGAGTGACAGGTTCTAAGCTCACCATCGACACAACTTTTCATCCATTCTTCTGTGTTTGCAACCTTCCGGAACTAACCAGTTCCATGCTGGTCTGTTGGACCTGAAAGGCGGAAGGTTGTCTAATAGAGCAATTGTGTAGTCAATGTGAACTGTGTTATCTCTGCAGACAAACGCTGTAAACATTAGAGTATATGCCCCAGTGAGGTCCTACCTGTTTTAAACATCCTTAATACTTTTCATTGGAAAAGGAATTATTTTCTTCAAGAGTCAGTAATAATTGTTATCTTCACTTGAAAACAGTAACTGCTACTGATGTTGTTGCATCAATTTGACACCATTTGGTATTTTTCGGTTTCGTGGCAATTAGGTCTGATCATCATGATAACAGTAATTATGACTCAAGAAAGCAGATAATGATAAATGATCAAAAGAGTAATCGTGAGGCATAAAAAGGTATGATATTAACTCAGGAAATTATGATTATAGTGTATGAAACGAAAGTAGATGGTAATGACCATGAAAACAGGCGACGATGACTCATGACTCCTGATTCATTCCAAGGTACCACTGCCCCTCAAAGGTGACTCTCCTCATTCATTGCAAGGTACCACTGCCTCTCAAAGGTGGCTCTCCTCATTCATTGCAAGGTACCACTGCCTCTCAAAGGTGACTCTCCTGATTCATTGCAAGGTACCACTGCCTCTCAAAGGTGGCTCTCCTGATTCATTGCAAAGTACCACTGCCTCTCAAAGGTGGCTCTGCTGATTTATTGCAAGGTACCACTGCCTCTCAAAGGTGACTCTCCTGATTTATTGCAAGGTACCACTGCCTCTCAAAGGTGACTCTCTTGATTTAGTGCAAGGTACCACTGCCTCTCAAAGGTGGCTCTCCTCATTCATTGCAAGGTACCACTGCCTCTCAAAGGTGGCTCTCCTTATTCATTGCAAGGTACCACTGCCTCTCAATGGTGACTCTCCTGATTCATTGCAAGGTACCACTGCCTCTCAAAGGTGACTCTCTTGATTTATTGCAAGGTACCACTGCCTCTCAAAGGTGGCTCTCCTCATTCATTGCAAGGTACCACTGCCTCTCAAAGGTGGCTCTCCTGATTCAGTGCAAGGTACCACTGCCTCTCAAAGGTGATTCTCCTCATTCATTGCAAGGTACCACTGCCTCTCAAAGATGGCTCTCCTGATTCATTGCAAGGTACCACTGCCTCTCAAAGAGGACTCCCCTGACTCATTGCAAAGCACCACTGCCTCTCAAAGGTGAAGAATATTGGCAGTCGGAAATAACAGCCTTAAGTAATCCTTTGACATATTCACAGGTTACTAGAGCCTTAATCTTTTAATTTTCCTTCTGACTTTGTCTGATCGGAATGACCTACTAAAATCGGGGAAATACCCCCTCCCAACCCCCACTGAAAATTACCGTTTGCGCCTTAAAATTAACGTGATATATATATATATATATATATATATATATATATATATATATATATATATATATATGTGTGTGTGTGTGTGTGTGTGTGTGTGTGTGCGTGTGCGTGTGTGTGTGTGTTGTGTGTGTGTGTGTGTGTGTGTGTGTGCTCGCGTGCTAGAGCTCGAGCACACCCATGCGTGCATACGTGAAACTGCAGAATAAGAACGCTGTTTCTTTGGTGATCGATGCTGTCCGCAGAGTGGAAACGGTGGCAATGATCTTCTGAAATTGGTCAGCTGTCATACTGGCCACTGTTGACAATCTTTCCCTGAAATCTGACCCCTGGAAGAAAGAACATACAAAAGACATAGGATGTGAAAGAGGGTAGTACTTTCCATGCGAACGTAGGTAAATCCACGTGCCTTTGTCAAATGCAGTGAAGTAAAGAATGACATGATAAATGTCCCCGCCAGTTGTTTAGGCAGATAACATGTGCGTCTGCATCTCAATGCATACGTGTGCTCGCATGCACGGGTACGTACGGAAAAAAACAACAACCCTCAACTGCCTCCCCTCCCCTCAACGCGAACATACACACATGCACGCACGTGTGCGTGCGCACGGACATAAACACACATCCACACACACATATATGCAACATATACAGTCACACTCACAAAACATCATATATAGGGTATGAGAGAATGAGAAAGAATAGGAATGCTTTATTTCCTGGGAGAGAGAGAGAAATGGAAATGGAAATGGAAAATGGTTTATTCAGGTTAGGCCCAGCCCCTACTGAAGGGGGGAACTATTTACAATGGCACTTTAACGACAAGAAAAGGTATGGATACATCAACATAAAAATCACAGATTCCAACATCTTTTGACAATAGAGTTCAACAGATACATGCTTCAATATTAACATTCACATCCTTCAACTACAGTCGCACGCCTTTTAAATGCCTTATATAAAATACATGCATACATTTTTCAGTATAATTTCATTACTGTTAGCCATCAATAAGGCTACGTTGAATAAACATGGATTTGCATAAAATTTTCCTGGAATATATTGTTGCCGAAGCTCACAGAGACTAGGGCAACAAAACAAAACATGTACTTCATCTTCTTTTGCGTCATTACACAATGGGCATGCTACAGAATTAGTTGATACCTTATTATAACGGTCCCGATGTATTGCCATGTCTGTTACTCCGAATCTAAATTTTGTTAAATAACATCTAATACATCGTCGTTAAATTTAAAAAAACCTTTCGCGCTCCTAATGTTTTGAAAGTTCTAAAAAAAAAAACCGGTCGCTGTTTTGGAATTTTTCACCCCAGTTTTGCCACGGAAATCAAAAAAGCCTCTGCGAAATTCACCAGAAATGATTGACATTTTAACCCCCTGTTTTAGCCAACCATTCCAAAACCTTTCGAAAAAAGTTTCTCGAACCTTTAAACCCTTTAAATTTTTAACCGCGTGAGTCTAGCCACATCAACACCGAAGCTTTTCCCCGGGTATCTTTTTTCCACCATACGTAATAACTAAGCCAAACAATAAACCGAACAGACGAATTTACATAAACAGGGTGGGAGAGAGAGAGACACTTTGCATTTTTATTTTTTAAATTTTCATTACCAAAAGGCTTATACAAGGGGGGTGAAAGGGCAAAAACCTATTCATCTTCCTTACACTACAAGAAAATTTTACCAGTTATTCCCAAAGGGGCATAAAATAAAAACAAGCAAACATAAAGACAAATCTTCGAATACCCTCTCAACAGAGAAACCATTTAACATTAAAATAGCAACAACAAGACAACCACAACGACAAAGACAACAAAATGACGAAAACAAAAACAACAAAACAACACACCACGCACGTACGCACGCCACACCAACACACACACACAGGAAAGAATTTTAAACGGATTGATCCGCCCATCCACTTTTTTTGGGCATGAAAAATTTACAAAAACAAATTCCAAATTTTTTGTCTTATTTTTTAGTTTAAGCCCTTTTTTTTTCAACAAAAACAATCTTTGTCTTTTTTTCATGCTTCTGAAATGAATTTAGCGCCCCAGACTTAATTAAACAGTCGTCCATCAAAAAAACAAAGAAGCAATTTTTTCCTTTTCCCAAGCACCAAGTAAAAAGGAAAAAATTTTGCACGCACATCACGTACATAAAATGAAAAAAAATGCTTTTCATTATAAATAGAAAACCCCAATGAAGGCAGGTAAAATTCTGGGATGTTCCACACTCAAACCCATCTTTTTTTTGCAAAAAACCCTCTTTTCAAAAACCCTAATTTGCGTAAAAACTTTTTGCCATTTATCCTAAAAAAACCCTTAAAAAGAAACTTTTCCGAGGAATATGTTTTTTAAAGGAAAAAAACCAAATATCTTTTTTTTGGTTTTCCCAAAAATCAGAATGCCAGTCCGTTTAAAAAAACAAATGACTATCCCTAAATTCCGAAAATAAACTCTGTTCGTTTCCTACTCCTTAGACACCCCAAAACTTCTCCAAAGCCCTTTCTGATACACTTTTTTTTAAATTTATAAGCCCAATTTTTTTTAAAACCTCTTCCATTTGAAAACAGCATCAAATCAAAAGCTTGTCTGCATAAACGGCTGTGGGAGCCTCAACTTTTTAACCTACCTAACACATTTCCATAAGATCTTAATAAAGAGGGTATCTGCCCATCTCCCGTAAAAGAGTTAGATCAAAAATTGGGTACCTAAAAAAAACGCTTCATAGCATACGGTGTACTTTTTCTACCGGATTTTTTTTGCAACCCCCAAATTTCAGCTCCAAAAGTAAGAAGGTCTATTTTTAAACAAACATTCTCCAAAAAATACTACAATCAATACATTCAGTTTCCCTTTTAAAGGATCCTAATTTAATGACACCTTTTTTCCCTTCCTTAAAGTTTCTTCCCCCATAACTTAACGCAATTTTGTTGAAAAATCACCCCTAAGTATTTTAGAATTGACTATTAATTTTTTGTATTTCCATAAAACCATTTTTGGGTAAAAAAAGATGTCCCCTTTCTGAAGACCACAATTTTCTTATCCGGGTTTTAACTGTTAGACATAAGCGTCTGCTTCCCCTTTTCAAGAATTTAACTTTTTTTGTAAACCACAACTGTCCAAACAAAAGAATAACACGTCAAAACGTAACAAAAATATCTCACTGCTCCGGGGATTTTTGAAACCAAAGCAACCTTTACTAAAATAACTCCACTGCTAGCCATTTTAAAAAAGAAAACAGCACGGACTCAACAGACACCCTTGTTAACCCTTTTTTTGGGGCAATCAAAAAAAAATCCAATACTCACTCTTGACACGTACACACCAATACCGATTTTACCTCCAAATGGCTTTATAAAAATTTTACCTTTCACCCAATTTAAAAGACACCCACAAAACATTGTGATTTATAGAATAAATGCTTCTTAAAATCAACAAACAACAAAAAAAGCTTCGTATTACAGAGAAATTAATTTCTGTACCAGGGGTTAGGTAAACATAGGGTCTATGGTGCGTAATAGTTCTAAAACCCTTTCCCTCTACTACTTTCCTTCATTTTCAGCCCAGTTGTTAATCTTTTATTTAAATTTTTTTTATTAGTGTAGACTTTACAAAAATGCGGTAAGTGCCCCCCACGTAGTTATCCGGTTGTTACTCCCTTCTTATGTTTTGGTATAAAAATCGATTTAGCCCTTCAAGGAAAAATGCTATTTTCAAAAAGTGTGTGAAAAAATGGAAAAGGGAGTCATTACAGCTGATTTTGCAGCTTTAGCATTTCCGCAATAATTTTTTTCGGGCCCTGCGCTCTTTCCAACCTTTAAATAAAAAAAAAGCGCAAAAACTTCTTCTCTGGATACAATTTGTTAAAAATGGCTCATTTCAACCTCTTCTTCCACCAAATTTGAAAACATTTTTCGTAACACTGCTACAAATTTAAAAGAAAACGCCCAAAATGACAAAAAACCAATTTTGTCTGAACTCGTTATAAACAAAGCGTTTTTTTTAAAAAAATATTAATGCCCAAAAAACTTGAATCATCAACAGAATCTCTTATTTCTTTAATCTTTTTTTACAAAATCATTCCTTTATTTTCCTTAATGTAATGTAATCTTTTTCGAGCTAAAACAAATCCTCTCTTTTTTTTAATTTTTTTCCTTATTTATGCATCTCGAAATCTTTTCAGTAACTTTTACTTTCCGTTTCCTTTCGTTTTCATTCATCACAAACCAATCGTTTCATTTCTGCCCTCCCAAAAAATCAACCAACAAGCGCGCCCCACACAAAGCCTGACAAATTTATCAAGAAATCCCTTTACATCAATATCAAAAAAGTTACAGGCTTTCTGCAAAGTCTCTTTAAAATTCCATCACATTCAAGTTCATTTTTTTTACAGTTTGCATTTCATCTGACCATATGATTTTTTTCTTCACCTTTCGCGAGATCTTTTCCTCCCCAATACAACACCCCCCCTCCAAAATTTCCCCCGACTGGCAGGTGCCATGATAAAACAGTCACCAACCGTAAATCAAAATTTATAACAAATCTGTGACAGAAAAAATCGTTACCCCGCAACCATTGGTAACACAAAATATATTCGCCCTCACAACACCATTACAAAAACCATTTTAAATCTCAAATCGAAAGAAACAAAAATTCAACAATGTTTTGCCAAAAAACTAAAATTGATTATTTTGAAGAGTGCACACCTTTTATCATCAATATCAGCCCTCATCCCGCTAGCAAGTTTGTCATCATTTCATTTGTAACTTTTTGTTCCTTTCGGCATTAAACTCCCCAAACTATAAAAAATTCTCCATGTTTTTCCAAAGTATATAAAATAGTATTCTTCCAAAAAAAAAACACCATCTTTATCAATTTTCGATGTAGGGCCCCCCTCCCGGACAACATAGCAAGCAACTAGACAAAATCTCGCCAAAGCCAAACCAGTTTATCAATTTAACCTTACAACATTACACATTCAAGTTTATTTTCTTTTTACACATTTTTTTGTAAACTTCTTACAACAAAATTTCACCCCCCTAATTCCTCCCGGAAACGAGATTTTCCCGGACGGGAAATTTTTAATAATCAGAAAAAACATTACTATAATCAAACGAGAATCAAGAAAATATCCCTGAGGGTAACAAATCAAAAATTTTTTACATAATTCAAAAAGAAAGGGCAGCGTTTTTTTATACAATTTTCAACTTATAAAAAGAAAATCCACTGGGGTAATGTCGGGGGCCCGTCCATGGCTTCCGGGCGGTCGAGCCAGGCCCGTCGCCACCAAAGCCTGCCCCCCGCCACGACCCGGACTGTAACTTTTCTTGGGCCGGGTTCAAAAGGAGGATTTCAGGGATGCCGCCCGCCCGAGCGTAAACCCCCCCACGTGATTCCGTGGGCGGCCACGTCGCCCCCGGTGACACAACTCGGGGGAAACCCCGCGGCGCTCCCAACCCGTGTCTCCTGCTCCCCGTGACTGTGAAGACGTTCCTCCACCCCGTCACCACGTCCCCGCTGCTGTTGACCGGGTGGGCCGGGTGCCCGAACAGGGGGGAGAGGAAAACCACCACGTCACCGTGCTTTTTTGCCTTTGGGTCGGGGTGTTTATCGGGGGTATATGGCACTAAAGGGGGAGTGCTCTGACACATTTACCCGTTAACAACAGTATCGCTGAGCATCGTCTTGCCACATTTGATTTCCCCCATACATCACTGCCCACCCCACCTCCCCCACCGTGCATATGTTCAGGATCTGGGGGGTCGAGGGCCAATGACAAGAGGGGCCTTTTTTAAAGTATCTTTCTTTTTCCCCCCCGCTCCTACTTGAGCAAATATTTTGGGCCCGTGCTTTTAGGAGGGCATTAGCCACTCAAAACCCCCTTTTCCTGCAGTTGTTCCTGGTTTCCTGTTTGGATCACTGACATTTTGTCTCCCACCCTAAATTTTACAATCTAGGGTCTAACTTGACCCTCGCTGCATATCCTATCCGGAGCCGGCAATTCCTCATCTGCCATGCTTCTCATCATACTATTTAGAACAACAAAAACTGCTCTACACACTGTCGAATGTCTCGTTGGGGATTTTTCCCGGGAAATTTCCCAAGAAGCGCAGATTGTCTCTGCGGGGAATCCCGAGCCCGCCTTCAAATTTTTAGTTTTTTAACCTCTTTTTGATTTCTTCGAGTGCTTCGGTCACGTTTCTCTTCTTTTCTGTCATTGACACAGCAAACAAGTGTTCCTCAGTTTTTTCATGTCGTTCACCGTCTCTGCAAGTGTCTGTGTTTAAAATTCAAGTCTCACTTTTTTGTTGATCACCTACACGCGTTTTACTTGACTAAGAAACGTTCCGATTTAAAAATTTTTTTGGTGCGAAACTGTTGCGATTTTTTGCAAAAAAAAAAAATTTTTTCTCTCCATCAAGTGACTTTTCCTTTTGGGGTTTACCCCGTAACTCCCCTTTTTCCTAAGTGCCTGTCCCCTCAGGGTTAGGGCCCGGGGCGTCTCCACTCACCGCTAACACAGCTTGCGCATGAGAACACGGGTGCACAACACAAAAAGCAAGGACAGGGACTAGCACTTTCTGTCCAAAAGACAAAAACCGGGGGACACACATCATGTTTCGGATAAGACGCAGTCCCTTTCATATTACTTTTCTCTAATCATTTCATGCCCATTGATGCATTTCAACACATTTCTAACAAATGTTAATAAGGGGTATAAAAACCACACTCACAAACGTAA
>CM031603.1:7302542-7307542 GCA_018398815.1 Conus ventricosus | reverse complement strand
ACATGACATTATGTATCCATTAAAGAAAAGTTTAAGCAAAGTACTGTTGACGTAGCGCTTTAATATGAATAACATACAAGTTTCTTTGCGTACATTATTGAGATGAGTTGCCATTTCAATTCTTTATCTATCGTAAACCCTAAAACACGATGCACATTTATTTGCTCGATATAAGTGCCATTCAGCTGAAGTTTGTTTTGCTAAGAGGAGTCCATTGGTGCTTCTGGCAGGTAGCAATAATCATTGACTTGGTTTTAGCTGGTGTATGACCATTGAGTTTGAATGACACCAGTCTGACTAATCATTTAAACTTCCTGAGAGAGTTTTCTGTTGTTTGTAGATCACTACCATTTGTTTGGAGTGAAGAGTCATCAGCAAATAAATCTGTCGTGACTTTTTCATCTGATATTGACAATGGTAAATCGTTTGATGAAGATGCAGAATAGGAGGGGGCCTTGTACCTTGTATGACTCCATGTCTGAAAAAGACTGAGGCAAAGGTTTTGCCATTAGGCACCACATGCTGAGTCATATTGTTCAAGTTATGACTGCAATAATGAGACTCGAGGAATGTTCACGTAGATAGATAGTGTCTTTAAAAGAATGGAATGATCAACAAGATGAAACGCCTTTTTGAAGTCAAGAAAGACAACCCCTGTCATTTTGATTGGTTCATATTTGAAAGCCATGAGTCAAACATTCGTGATAAGGCTGTGTGGCAGGAGTGCTTACATCAGAATCTCGATCGGAATTGTTGAAATAGTTTGTTTTTCTCTCCATGAATTGAGGTACATGTGCGTGTAATGGGTCTTTCGATGGTTTTGGACAGAGTTGACAGTAAGATATTGGTCTGAAGGTATTTGGATCCAACGAATCATTTGATTTTGGAGACGGAATCACTTTAGCAATTTGAATACTTGGGTGAAGCATAAGTGTCAACAGATAAATTATAGATGTACGAAGGGTTATGGTTGTATCTCTCATGACTTTTCTGTGGCTTAGTAATCCTTGGTGGCGCCAATCCCCTCTCCAAGTCTCCTACTGTGACAGGTAGTACTGGGCTACAGCTTTACCCAGTAGCAGACCATTTGTCTGACCTACCAGATGGACGTAAGGGTCAGTTGGAGTCCGTCAAGGCTGCCTGGTATCTCCCGTACTGTTCAATCTCTCTTCCTGGAAAACATCATGCGTGAAACCCTCCATGACTTCCACTCCACTGTCTCCATCGGAGGAAGAACCATCAATAATCTGAGGTTCGCAGATGACATCGACCTGATGGGAAGCAGCAACGAAGAACTACAAGACCTGACAAAGAGACTGGAAGAAAGGGCAGGTGCATATGGAAATGGAAGTGAGCACAGAAAAAAGCAAAGTCCTGGTCAACAGCACAACCAACACCCATGCTGAAATCTACATGAACGGACAACAGCTTGAAGAAGTGGGCGCTTTCAAATACCTTGGCGCCACTCTCACCAAAGACGGTCGCTCTACAACAGAAATCAAGACCAGACTAGCGATCGCAACAGCAGCAATGGCAAAGCTAAACAAGATCTGGAAGAGCAGGGAGATCAGCTTTCCTACAAAGATGAAGCTGAAACAAGTCCCTGGTGCTGTCCATCCTGCTGTATGGCTGCGAAAGCTGGACCATGACAGCACAGACCACCAAGAGAATCCAGACGTTTGAAACTAAATGCTTCAGGCGCTTGCTCGGGATCTCTTGGCAAGACCGGAAGACAAACGACCTTGTGAGGAGCCAAATAGCATCACTTGCAGCCCCCAAGAACCCCTCTTGGCAACAGTCAAGAAGAGGAAGCTGTCGTGGTTCGGGCATGTCATGCGCCACAATTCACTGCCCAAAACAGTCATCCAGGGCACGCTGGAAGGTGGCAGACGAAGGGACGACAAGCCAAATGCTGGATGGACAACATCAAAGAATGGACCAGGATGGATGGCCCTACGCTGATGCGACAGGCAGAGGACAGGGCCGGATGGCGGTGCCTGGCTTCGAGAGTGTCTCTCATCTCTCCTCTACGCCCATCATGGGCACGAGAATGATGATGATGATGACGTAAGGGTAAGAGACTCAAGAAAAATCGGGTATGTTATCAGGACCCATGAATATTTTATTCCTTAACTGCGCTATGTGCATTCCTACTTCAGAGGGAGAGAGAGAGAGAGAGAGAGAGAGAGAGAGAGAGAGAGAGAGAGAGAGAGAGAGAGAGAGAGAGAGAGAGAGAGAGAGAGAGAGAGAGAGAGAGAGAGAGAGAGAGAGATTGGGTGTGGTGTGGTGTACATAGCGCTTACAACATTCCAAATGTACCTTACAGAATTATACAATACAAAACGGATCCATGTATTTTAGGTGTACTTTCGACTCACATGTTAAAAGAATTAAGCTGTTATTTTGATTCCTCTTTATCCTCGATATAAATTTTAGCATCGTTCTTTCGCTAAACGAGCGAGTTTACGCTGATTTGCGGCTTTAAAACCTTATTCATTGTACAATTTATCAGGCCAGGGAATCATAACAGCTGTATATGATCTTCCTTGCATAACATCCTGCATAAAGAATGTTGTATTATGTGTTTCATATAATGACTTGCCCCGCCGCTTCCAATCATAATCGCTGTCTTTAACATTCACATAATCGAGTTGTGCAGATGCCATTCTGTTAGAGTGAGGTGAACTGAGATTATAGAAGCGACACTTCAATATCTCCTACTCCTTCATATTCCTCGGCACACTGCCAAGCATCCAAGATCATAGAAACGGCTTGCAATCATCACTTACTGAAACTGTATGATCCAAACAAAGCGTGCCTGACTTCAAGAGTTTTCATCCAATTTTCGTGGCTAAGTGAGACTTCCCGAAACGTCGGTTGTTTACGATGGCTCATTTCTGCAAGTGGACGAACTAGTAGTGGCCTCTCTCCTAGCTGCATGAGCTATTTCTGACCACCTCTCGCAGGGATCACACGTTGATTGAAGACGGCAGGGAAACAGTGGAGGAACTAGCAATGACCTCTCTTCTAGCTGCATGAGCTATTTCTGACCTCCTCTCGCAGGGATCAAACGTTGATTGAAGACGGCAGGGAAACACATTGCACTTCCACCCGCGCTCCCATTCACTCACACACAGGTTTTTTTTCCGGGTTTGTTCTGCTCAGTAAGACCCACAAAGACCCTCCGTCCCCAAACAACCGCTCTTTTCAGATTGGGGCTTGGGCATCCCTCCCATAGAGTAATCTAGAACGATCCATTGGATGTGTTGCCTATCATTTTTGTGTTTGGTATCTGCAGAGCAGGGCTGTTGCACGCAGAAGACAAAGGCACTAGCACGCCCATGGCATAGGGAACTGGAGAACCATTCTCAGGTGGTCTGGCAATGTGATACAGTTGAGACTTTTCCATCAGACCAGCGTTACTCCTGTGCATTATCACTATCAGCACACGCGCGCGTGCACTCACACACACACACACACACACACACACACACACACACACACACACACACACACACACACACACACACACACACACACACACACACACACACAACACACACACGCACGCACGCACGCACGCACGCACGCACGCACGCACGTACGCACGCACGCACGCACGCACGCACGCACGCACGCACGCACGCACGCCACACACACACACACACACACACACACACACACACACACACACACACACACAAAGTTGTCATGGAATTTCCATATAGAGCATGTTCTAACAAAAGCTCGAAAAACTTTAAATGTATCAAAGATCATTAGCAAGCATGTTTGGGCTCCGGACGCAGTTACTCTTTTGCACCTTTCTACTGCACTGGTTAGATCAAAATTAACGTATGCACAAGAGGTGTTTTCAGTGCACCCAAATACTTACTGAAAAAACTTCAAAGTATTGATTCCAAAGCATATAAGATAGCCATGGGACTACCAGTACATGCCTCTTGTCAAAAGCATACAGTGCTGCTGGATATTACCACTGGAAGAATATGGGAATCTTGCATGCACCAAATTGTTATAAGGAAGTTCTACTATAGACAACAATATAGGCCCTGAAATAAATATTAAATCGGACACTGATTTTCCCAAAAGAGCTAAAAAACATATCATCTCAAATGACTCTAAGAACATATACTTCCTCGATTTTAGAATCCTCAGATATCAAAACTAACATCTATTGCAAAAAGATCTATTGTGTCTCCTATCCCTCCGTGGAAACTAGTACGAGCACATTTTGATATTGAGCATACAGATTTAACAAAGGCTGAAAATACTAATTTATTATCATGCAATATGAAAATGCATTTGCATGATCACTACTCCAACCATTTTAAGATATACACTGATGGATCATTAATCAATGAACATGCAGGTGCAGCATACATTATCCGAGGCCTTAACAAAGAAAAGTCCAATTATCTTGGAAAAAACAAATCTATTTCACTGCGGAGTTAACTGCTATAATGATGGCCTTAAAGTTTTGTTGTTGATTACCCTCAAATTTTGTTTAAAGTTGTTTTATGTGTAGATTCTAAGTCAGTTCTTACTGCAATGAAGAATTTTAAATTAAAAGTTCGACCTCAGACGATCACTGAAATAAATAACTTAGTCCATTTCCTCTCAGTTAGAGGCACTGAAGTAACATTTCTCTGGGTGCCCTCCCACTGTGGGTTATTCTATAATGAAAAGGTTGATGTTCTAGCAAAGAGAGGAGCAAAACGATCTTCAGATTCACATTTTTTGAACTTCTCTATGTCAATGCAAGAGTGCTATACTTTGGCAGAAAAAGTACAATTTTCTAATTTTCATTTGATAGAAAGAGAAACTGGGTGTTTTGGTTTACACGATGAAATGAAAAATATTCATGAAAAGTTAAGTAAGTACGAACAAAACATGTATCGTAGACGACAGATCAGTTCCTTGATTTGTAGATGGAAACTGGATTGTTTTAAAACAAAGTATGTCAAAAATATACATTGTATATG
>CM031603.1:7295042-7300042 GCA_018398815.1 Conus ventricosus | reverse complement strand
AGACAAGCCAGTCCGTCTTTGGCTGGCAAGTCTTCTGTGTGTGTGTGTGTGTGTGTGTGTGTGTTGTGTGTGTGGTGTGTGTGTGTGTGTGTGGTGTGTGTGTGTGTGTGAGTGTGTGTGTTGTGTGTTGTGTGTGTGTGTGTGTGGTGTGTGTGTGTGTGTGTGTGTGTGTGTGTTTGTCGTGATGGAAGTAGTGAATTGGGTGTGTGTTAATGTCATCGCCATGCAAACGCTATAGTTTTACTCCAAGGCGGCCTTACCTGGCGTTCCAGTATACAATTACACAATTCTGCCATGAGTTAGAGTGATACCACAAATAAACAATGATCACCTGGATTCTTGGTTGGCTGTAAACTCTGTAGATAATGTACCATTGGACATTTTGCCTCCAGTTTATAGTCAACTCGAAGGTAAGAATAGTTCAATGGGAGACTGGGATGCCAGAAACCTGGAACGAAAAGCAAGGCAGCTGTGGACATTTTGGGACCCAATTAAAATGACTTTTTTCATGCGAAAAACGAACGCCTCAGTAATGGATCCTTGATGTGCTGATGTTTCTGCTTGAGCAAACAAAGTGGTCAGGTGATAGATATGATCAGGTGTTCGAATCCTGGTATCGCCTGGAGGGTGAAGGTTCATTTTTGCCCGTCTCATCGGCCAGAATATACTCCGACCTACTGGTGACAGAACTGCCTTCACGCATGTAGATTTTGTGCAGACATTAACACTCCTGTAATGAGCGTTTAGTGGGTTCTGGATCAGGTGTGATGTATACGGTGCACCTGCAAGCACAACACGTTAAGTCTGCAATGCGTTCAACTATCAGACAACATTCAAGACACGGCCCGTGGTACCCCAGTGACACACTGATCATAGGATGATATAGTTGCTAGTAGATAATACTGGTTGTTTTGTTTGTTCATCACAATCGCTGCAGACAGCAACAATGAAGATGCTTTTATCCCACAATATGACATGCGAGGTTTTTGTTGTTGATTTGTTTTTCTTTGGATGCTGATGTCCAGCATTCAGGATAAGAGAATAAAGTATATGAGTGTAACTGCAGTTTGTGTCTGCATGTGTGTGTGTGTGTGTGTGTGTTTTGTGTGTGTGTGTGTGTGTGTGTGTGTGTGTGTGTGTGTTTTGTGTGTGTGTGTGTGTGTGTGTGTGTGTGTGTGTGTGTGTGCGTGTGTGTGTATACTCTATGTATGTATGTGTGCTTGCGTTGTCTGTCTGTCTGTCTGTCTGTCTGTCTGTCTGTCTCTAGCTCTCTGTCTCTCCGTCTCTCCTTCCCTTTCCCTCTCCCCTTTCTTCTCTTCCTCCATGTCTGTGCATTTTAAAGTATGTCTGGGTGCTGGCCTGATTTGATAGATCTGATTTCCAATAATGAGCACAGATAAAAGAGAAGAATGTCCACAGAAACCAACCTTGATGTACGAAAAACGCTGCCAGAGCAGATAATCCCATACGTTGGGAGAAAACCTAATGAAAATCTGCACACAAACGGGTCTGTTTATTGGGAAAATGCCGTTCTACTATAGTAAGGCAATGACACTGAGTATGTGGGTACATAACTTTTGTTTTTACGTGGAGAACTAGAGACAATGAAGAAAATACTAAAACGCACAAACACACAAAACACCACACACACACACACACACACACACACACACACACACACACACACACGCACACACGCACGCACGCACGCACGCACGCACGCACGCATGCACGCACGAAACGCACGCACGCACGTACGCACGCGCGCACACGAAACACACACACACACACACACACACACACACACCACACAACACACACACACACACACACACACACACCCCCACACACACACACACACACACACACAATCTCTCTCTCTCTTTCTCTAATTGTAGAGACTGGTTTTGATACTGGCATTGGACAAAAGTAGCATAATGTGATTGTCCTTAAAGCATGTATCAGTTTTAATGAATTTTTTTTACGACTTTAACAAAGATAACATACGTTTCAATAGCCATGCGGCTCAGACCACATTACCTCGGAGTAATTTCTTCGCGCGTCAGGCAGAAAAGCAATAAGCGTGGCACTCCAAAAAATCAGGCTTCTTCGCTTTTACCGCTGCAGGTGATGGGGGTTGGTCTGAAATGAGGAGATAAAAAAAAATGGGGGGGAGCAACGGTTCCCCGTTGCCTTCAATCAATCCTTGATCTTGGTCAGTAAGAAGAGGATGGCCACTATTCGCTGCAAAAATGGGCCACGACTTTGTTGTCTGTTTCGCTGACCTTCTACCCCCTCCCCCCCCCTTTCGTTTCTTATACTGGCATCGGTGGATACTCAGGCCGCCCCTTCCAGCACCACCGTGGACAGCCGAAAACCAGTTCATCCCAGCTGCATCCCGGGAGAACGCTATTTGTGTGAAACGGGCTTACTTCAGGTGACAAGTCAAGTGATCTTTGATTGTTTAAGCCATTTTGTGTGTGTGTGTGTGTTGTGTGTGTGTGTGTGTGTGTGTTGTGTGTGTGTGTGTGTGTGTGTGTGGTACGTGTGGGTGTGTGTGTGTGTGTGTGGTGTGTGTGTGTGTGTGTGTGCATGCGTGCGTGCGTGCCCTGCGTGCGTGCGTGCGTGCGTGGGTGCGTGCGTGCGTGCGTGTGTGGTGCGTGCGTGCGTGCGTGCGTGCGTGGGGTGCGTGCGTGCGTGCGCGTGCGTGCGTTCGTGCGTGCGTGTGTGTGTGTGTGTGTGTGTGTGTGTGTGTGTGTGTGTGTGTGTGTGTGTGTGTGTGTGTGTGCGTGCGTGCGTGCGCGCGCGTGCATGCGTGCGTGCGTGCGTGTGTGTGTGTGTGTGTGTGTGTGTGTGTGTGTGTGTGTGGTGTGTGTGTGTGTGTGTGGTTCTTGTTGATGTTGTTATTATTGTTGTGCTGTCACCTGCCATGTACTCTCCATCCCTTTAATCCCATGATGCTTATATCGACGCTCCCATGAAAAATTGCCCTGCTTTGCTCCATGATCCTTTGGCTTAAAGGTGCCCAACAAATAAGCAATGAACATCTGGATTTTCGGTCTGCCGTGATCTTTGTAGTTGATTTACCACTGTACATTCTGTCTCCTTCTTAAGTCTCCTTAACGTGTGGAGCAATGCATCATATCACACAAGACAAGAATAACAGAACCAGGACAGTGTTGCTTCTTATTTTAGTTCGTTATCCACTATAGCTTCCTTTCCATCAGTATCACCAGTTCCATAGAGGTATAGTATTTGATGAGCATTCATCGTGTGTTATTTCTTATTTTCAACCAGGACCAAAATGAAGATCAGCTACACCAGAAAGCTTTCCTTTCTTCATAAAAAAATAAACCCGTGAGGAACGTAACCAAAGAATAGCATTATCCTGAGTGTTGTGTATCTGACCTGTCTTTAGTGATTACTTTGTCTACGTTTTAAATTACTTTTAAAAATTTGTCTAGATTTTCACTTTGCAACTAGATCTGACCCAAGAAGTTATCAGAAGTTGGAAAAATACACATACTAGAACGCATCTTCTAACGCCAGATTTTCACCCTCAAAGGGAATTTGAAGGACACGTTCATTCATGTTTTAACGCAATATTGAAAGTTCATTGACGTCCGCTAGGACAAGGACCTCGGAAAGTGATGACACCTCACACTGAGTGAAGTCTATTGATGGCACAGGAAATGAACACCCAAGTCCCTCCCATTTCTGTACCTTTGGTGTGGACATTGGCGTGATGGAGAGTGCAATAAAAAGATCGGTGAGCCAGCTGCACGCAGCTTCCCTGTCACAGTCGTTGCATATTCAAGAGGCAGTCTGTCTTTGGTGCCTGGAGACGATGACGTGAGCGAGGGGAACGAAGCAGAGGCAGAAATGTGGAAAAGGGGGGGGGGGGGGGGGTGTTCATTCTCTAGCATGAGAACTTGTCACTTAGAGTGATGCATGAAATAAGTGTGTGTGTGTGTGTGTGTGTGTGTGTGTGGTGTGTGTGTGTGTGTGTGTGTGTGTGTGTGTGTGTATGTGTGTGTCTGTGTGTTTGTGTGTCTGTGTGTGTGTGTGTATGTATGTGTGTGTGTGTGTGTGTGTGTGTGTGTGTGTGTGTGTGTGTGTGTGTGTGTGTGTGTGTGTGTGTGTGTGTTGTGTGTGTGTGTGTGTGTGTGTGTGTGTGTGTGTGTGCGCGCGGGGCGCAAGTATGTAATGCTAAGTGAATGAATCTGGACTATAATCCACCAAATGGTTCGTTGCTTGCGTACAATGTTGACATGTGTATAAGTAGCCAGTAACACGAGTCTGTTATACAAACGTTTCCTTTTTTCAGATCTGTAGAAAACAAAGCGACAGGTTTTTTTTCGGTATGAGTTTTCAGTACTGTGTTTGAATTACAGTACTGACGCTGATTTCCACATTCGTTCGCCCTTTTTGATAGTAATGGTAACTACGTTGAGATTTTGTCAGAATAAAAAGCAAGCACTATTTGAAACCCAAGCAGACACTAGTAAGAATGTGCAAAATAGTAGAGAAACAACATCATTTCTTATTTCTTTTGTGCTGTAATTTATGCTTTCACTTTCACTCGACCAAAATCATATTTTGAGCAAAGGACTTGGTTTGAGGAATAAAAATAACATGCAATGTTCAATTTTTACTGACTTCTAAAAAAAAATTGTTGATTCAATTCACATTGTTTATTTGGGTTATTGAGAATTTAGGGTAAACCCTTTGTTTTGCTGGTGATTGTCTTTGAAACCTGAACAAATGAAAATGCACCTTTTTAGAGGGCCCAACTCCCATCTTTTTTTTCCAGGACTTTTTTCCCCTTTCTCATTTTAAATGTTTTTTTTATTATTAAAACCTTCTTCTCTCTCCCTTTGCTTCCCCGGCTTCCCCCCCCTCTTAAATTTTTCCCTTTTCTTATGGCGGGGGAAGGGGAAAAAGGAAAAGAAAAATGGAGGTTTTTTAGGGGGAAAATTTAGGAAAAGAGGTTACATCAA
>CM031603.1:7274064-7284064 GCA_018398815.1 Conus ventricosus | reverse complement strand
TAATGGTGGCTCTTTTGTCCAGGACAACGAGCACAGAGCAGGAAACTAATGGTGGCCTCTTTTGTCAGGACAACGAGCACAGAGAGGAACTAATGTGGCCTCTTTTGTCCAGGACAACGAGCAAGAGCAGGAACTAATGGTGGCCTCTTTTGTCCAGGAAACGAGCACAGAGCAGGAACTGATGGTGGCCTCTTTTGCTGGAGCGTGGCCCGGTGTGACCACCAGCAAGAAGGGGATCAAGTGCTGATGGAAGTGATGGGAAACACATTTGCCATCTCTCCCACCTCCTGTCCTGTCTTCATCTCTAACTCTATCGCTTCGTAAATTTTCCCCTTTACTAAAGCCACATGAAGACAGCCCCCCACCCCCACCCTCACCCCCACCCACCTGGTTCAGGCTGGGCCATTCTCTGCTCTGTTTGTGTATTAGAAGCGGGAAACTCGCCGACAGTCTTGAACGATCCATGTGATGTATAAATCACTTGTTTTCTATTTAAGTACATCCGCAGTCCTGGGTTCCCAGACTGTTGCATGGACATCCGAAACCAGCAATGCACCATTGTGGACTTTCATTTATCTGCAGGCTAAAGCTGGTGAATTCCAAATCTGAAAAGTAATAAATTTAATACGATACTTTAGACAACATTAATATTACGAGTTCAGCAGATTACAGACTTGACTTAGAAGTCAATCCATTGCAACAAAGCTGCAAACCATTTCGTTAACATGTTCTTTTTAATGAGTATTGCACTTTACTGGCGCTAACGTCAACGTAAATTATCAAAATACGTGTTGTTATTATTTGGTATGTATATGTACATCTATATGTATCCACACAACCACACACACACACACACACACACACACACACACACACACACACACCACACTCACACACACACACACACACACACACACACACACACACACGAACGCGCACACACGCATGCACACACTCACACACATACACGCACACACACACGCGCGCGCGCGCGCCGCGCGCGAAGGCACGCACGCACACACACACACACACACACACACACACACACACACACACACACACACACACACACACACACACACACACACACACACACACACCACACACACACACACACACACACATGCGCCCACGCACGCACATGGGCCGATGTGCACACATCACACACACAGGTGTACATTCAGTACACACACATAAAAAAGGAACAACAACATGGTAGGTAGGCACTCGAGGTCTGACCAGCGCGTTGGGCTAATGCGTAGGTCAGTAGGTCAGACATCGCTGAGTCGTAGCCACGAGACCCGCTTCTTCAATTCTCTCATCTTAGTTGTTAATTCATTTATCCATCAGTTTAAAATCACGCGTAGTGTGGTCTCAAAACTTAGCGGATGTGTGGTGTAGCGTACATGGACTAATCCGAACGCCAGTGACGCCTCTTTGATAAAACTGAATCTGATACAAACACACATTTATGCAGAGAGAGAGAGAAGAGAGAGGAGAGAGAGAGGGAGAAGAGAGAGAGAGAGAGGAGAGAGAGAGAGAGAGGAGAGAGACAGACAGACAGACAGACAGACAGACAGACAGACAGACCGACAGAGAGACAGACAGACAGACAGAGTTCAGTCATTGTTATTTAGTGCTTTTCAGTGACACAAAGAACACGCTGACACCTCTGTGTTCCAAGTATAAATACGTTTGAGATTTCCAAAGTCCTAATAAAACCAAGAAACTTTACGAGATCTGATTGGATTCGCACATAATAATAAAATGGCCGCTAAAGACCTTCGTTTCCGATCCCTCCCCCCCCCCCCCCCCCTCCCCATACACACACACACACCAATATGTGTTGTAAATGCAGAATGGGTTTTAAGGACAGAGACATTGTTGCACTTTAAAGTTCTTGAACTGTTTCTGAGTAACCCAATATGTCAAGACATTTTGAAAATGACTTAACATGAGATTAACGGCAGAAAATTAGGCGTCCATTAATATGCTAAAGGTTGTGGCTGTGCTATTTACTATTTGGATTGAAGGGGGGTGGGGGCGGTTGCTCCAAGTCTTTAACAATAGAAAAACGACATACCACAAAGCAAAACTCCAGCCCGATGATGAGGTGTTTAAAGCAATGTTGATACAGCTGAGACTGTTCCATCAGACTCCCTTTGATGTCTCAGAACAGGTGTATGGAACACCTCTAGCAACACACACACACACCACTCACACACACACACACACACACACACACACACACACACACACACACACACACACACACACACACACACACACGTGTGTGCGCGCGCGTATATACAGTCGCACACTTACGCAGAGAGAGAGAGAAGAGAGAGAGAGAGAGAGAGAGAGAGAGAGAGAGAGAGAGAGAGAGAGAGAGAGAGAGAGAGACAATGACAATGACAATGACAAATAATTTAATTGAGCTAGGCCTCGTGCCCGTGTCAATGGGGACATTGGGATGGGGGGGGGGGGGGGGGGGGGGGGGGTGGACAACAACATTGTGGAAAAAGCAAAAGTAACAGCAAATAACAACACCTTGCAAGTATACATGCACTTTCTCGGCCAGGTAGGTAACTTTCACATTCTCCTCAGTCATGGATGTATACATACTGATCAAAATACGCACCAATATACAGCTTAGGGCATATCATTTACAAATCTCACAGAAGATACATTCATTTGTAATTGCCTTAAAAACCTGTAAACCTTTTCATGATCACACACACACGCACACACACACATTCGCACACACCCACACACCCACACACACACACACACACACACACACACACACACACACACACACACACACACACACATACACATGACACACACACTCGCCCACATACACTCACACATACAAGCTCTTTTGCTTTTAGAGGGAAAATGTACCCCGAATTATACATAAAATGTATGAACTTTACGTCCCATTCGTTTTTTTTTTTACATCTGATTTCAAAAGCTTTAGTTATGAAAGCAGCAACATCTTTAGCCATTTTATCATTGGCAAGTAATAATGACATCTTGAAAGCCGACGCTCTTGCATAATATTTAGTGGGTATGAAATGCTCTCGAACATCCTTATATTTAGGGCATACAATAAAAAAGTGATATTCAGATTCCAACTGACTTGGACAAAAAGGACAGCAGAGTGCCTCTCGGGGAACACTCGAATGCCGCAGTTTGTGAGTATTTAAACAAGATACGCCTAACCTGAATCTTATGAGATTTTTACGATTGTTCAAATTACTTACCGTAAACAGATAATTCGGTATTTGTCTGAATTGCTTAAAGGAAGAATAGAAGGAAAAGCGATCGCTAACATCCATTCGGGTATACCATTCTTGAAGATGACAGTCAATCAACCGATTTCTAAATTCTAGAGAAAACCTTTGACGTTGTAAACGTTCTGGTTTTCCCATACATACCCAAAGCCATATCGGTTTAACATAGAGCAAACTGATGAAACCCAGTTGTTCTTGCCTCGATGATGCAAATCATATAACGTGTTGTAAGCTTTCTTAGGAAGGCGATTATCCGGCATATTAACGACACGTATCCAATACTTGATACATTTAGTATAATTGTTTTATATAGAGTGGATACCGACCAGTTTCTCCATAGACTAAGGCGCTGGGTGTTTTTATGGACACATTTAAGAAGAGAGAGAGAGAGAGAGAGAGAGAGAGGAGGAGAGAGGAGAGAGAGAGAGAGAGAGAGAGAGAGAAGAGAGAGAGAGAGAGGAGAGAGAGAGAGAGATGTTTTCATGACATTTTGGTTCTACCGGCTGTTGTAATATTATCAATGATATAAGTAACGACAGTAACTGTTATTGTGGTACTCGTGGTGGTGATGGCTGCTCCCCAGATATCGACAAACCGTTGCCTTGAAAACGAAGAGAGAGAGACAGAGAGAGAGAGAGAAGAGAGAGAGAGAGGAGGAGAAGAGAGAGGGGAGAGAGAGAGAGAGACAGACAGACAGACAGACAGACAGACAGACAGACAGACAGACAGACAGACAGAGACAGACAGACAGACAGACAGACAGGCAGGCAGAAAAAGAGAGAGAGAGAGAGAGAGAGAGAGAGACACTTGACACTTTGACACTTTGATATTTTATTGTCATTACCAAAAGGTCTTATGACAAGGGGGGTAACAGGGCAATAACTCATTCCTCTTCCTTACACTACAAGCAATATTACACAGTTATTCCCAATGGTTAGTCAAATCAAAACAAGCAAAACATTAAGACACGAATCTTCGAATATCCTCTCAGACACGAGTACTCTTTTAACATTACAATAGCAACAACAATGACAACCACAACAACAAAGACAACAAAAATGACGACAACAACAACAACAACAACACACGCACGCACGCACGCACGCACACACACACCACACACACACACACACACACACACACACACACACACACACACACACACACACACACACACACACACACACACACACACACACACACACACACACACACACGAGGAAAATGTAATATTACGGATTGATCCGACCATCCACTCTTTTAGGCGATGACTATGTTTACTAAACTATTCCACATGCTTTTAGTCATATTTTTTAGTTTAAGTCCTTTTTTTCATACAATATTACAAATGCTTTTGTCTTATTTTCATTGCTTCTGTAATGAACTTAGCGACTGACTTGATTATACAGTCGTCATCAGACGATAACAAAGAAGCAACATTTTGCCTTTCACAAGCATCCAAAGTAAAAAAGGAATATTTTGCACGCACATCACTGTATGCAGTACATTGAAATAAGAAGTGCTTTTCATTATCAATAGTATATCCAATGAAGGGCATGGTGATTCTGTGGATGTTCCACACTCGAACCATCTTTTGTTTGCATTGAAACCTACGGTTCGTAACCTGAATCTTGCATAACAACTTCTTTGCCATTTATCTTTAATAACATTAAGAAACTTTTCCGAATGGAATATGTTTTTAAAGGAGAAGAACCACTGATACTTTTCTTTGGTTTCCATATCAGAATGCCAGTCCTGTTTAAAAGAACAAATGAGTCTATCCCTAAATTCCGCAATAAACTGCTGTTCGTTTCCTACTCCTTGAGACATCCACACTACTCCAAAGCCCTGTTCTGATAGCACTTTCTTTATATTATAAGCCCAATTTTCTTTACCTCGTTCCATTTGTATCAGCATCATATCATAAGCTTGTCTGCACAAGCGTGACTGTGGGAGCTTCAACATTTTCAACCAGTACCTAACACATTTCACATAAGATCTTACATAAAGAGGGTATCTGCCCATCTCTCCGTAAAAAGAGTGTTAGATGCATAAATTTTGGTACCTGAAGAAAACGCTTCATAGCGTACGTGTGTACTTTTTCTATCCGTGAATTTTTTTGCAACCCCCAAATTTCAGCTCCATAAGTAAGTAAAGGTTCTATCTGTGAATCGAACATTCTCCAAAATATACTACAATCAATACATTTCAGCTTCCTTAAGGATCTCATAATTTCAATGACACCTTTTTTACCCTTCCTTAAAGATTCTTCCCACGCATAACTTAACGTCAATTTTGTTGAAAATATCATTCCTAAGTATTTGTATGAATTGGCTACTTGAACTTTTGTATTTCCATAAAACCATCTTTCGTGTAAAGAAAGATGTCCACCATTTCTGAAGACCACAATGTTTGTTCTTATCCAGGTTAACTGATAAACACAAGCGATCTGCTTCCCCTTTTAAGTTATTTAACTGGTTTTGTAAACCTACAACTGTACCAGATAAAAGAATAACATCGTCAGCAAACAGTAACAAAAATATCTCGACTGCTCCAGGTATTATTTGAATACCATGTCTACCTTTACTAGATAACTCCACTGCTAGCTCATTTATGAAAAAAGAAAACAGCAGCGGACTCAACAGACACCCTTGTTTAACTCCCATTTGGGCAATCAAAATAATCCGAATACTCACTCTTGTCACGTACACACGCAAGTACCGAGTTGTAAATACTCCTAATGGCTTTATACAATTTACCATTCACATCAAAATTACGAAGTACATTCCACAAGACATTGTGATTTATAGAATCAAATGCTTTCTTAAAATCAACAAATGCAACATAAAGCTTCGTATTACAGAGTAAGTATTTCTGTACCAGTGAGTATAGTGTAAATATATGGTCTATGGTGCTGTAATTGGTTCTAAAACCTGCTTGTTCCTCAACTATCTTTCCTTCATTTTCAGCCCATTTTGTTAATCTTTTATTTAGTATGTGAGTGTAGACTTTACTTAAAATGCTGGTAAGTGCTACTCCACGATAGTTATCCGGATTGTTAGCATCTCCTTTCTTATGTATTGGTATAATAATCGATTTAGCCCATTCTAGAGGAAAAGTGCTATTTTCGAAAAGTTGGGTGAATAAATGGACAAGGAAATCGATTACAGCTGAGTTTGCATGCTTTAGCATTTCCGCTATAATTTTGTCTGGTCCTGCGCTCTTTCCTACCTTTAAATGATTAATAGCAGCAACAACTTCTTCTCTGAATATCAGATTGTTAAATAATGGCTCAATTTCATCATCTTCTTCCACCAAATTTGCATCTTCTTCTGTAACACTGCTATCAAAGTTATGGAAAACGCTCCAGAAATGATCATACCAATTTTGTACTGAGATCTCGTTATAAACAAAGCGTTTTTTATTAACAGATCTTATTAATGCCCAAAATGTCTTCGAATCATCAACAGAATCTCTTAGTTTCTTTAATCTGTTTTCTTCAAACTCATGTTCCTTTATTTTCCTTAATGTAATGTAATCTTTTCGAGCTAAAGCGTATCCTTCTCTTTTCTTTTTTTTGTCCTTAATTATTTTGCATCTCTGAAATCTGTTCAGTAATCTTTTAACTTCCTGTTTCTTTCGTTTGCAGTCATCATCAAACCAATCGTTACATTTTCTGTCACCTCTACCAATAACTCTAACCATACAAGCAGCAGCCCCACACAAAGCACTGACAAATTTATGAAGACTCTCATTCACATCAATATCTAATAGTTGCCAGGTTTTCTGCAAAGTCTCTTGAAATTCATCACATTCAAGTTCATTTTTGTACATATTGCATTTTCATCTGACCATATGATCTTTTCTTCACCTTGCTGTCGTAAATGCTTATCCTCCGAATGACAACAGTCACCTCTCCATATTACCTCAACTGGCAGGTGCCATGAGTAAATACAGTCACCAACTCGTAAATCAAAATTTAATAACAAATCAGTGTGAATCAGAAAGTAATCGATTACACTGCAACCATTGGTAGACACAAAAGTATATTCACCCTCACTATCACCATTACAAAAACCATTTAAGATACTCAAATCGAACATGAAACAAAAGTTCAACATGATTTGCCAAAATTACTAATAGTTGAGTCTTTAGAACGACGTGCACACCTTTCATCATCAATATCAGCATCCTCTATCCCGCTAGCATAGTTTGTCATCGTTTCATTTGTAACTTGTTTGTGTCCTGTTCTGGCATTTAAATCCCCGACAACTATGAAATAAAGTTCATCCATGTCTTTTTCAAAGTTATGTAGTAGTACTTCTTCCAATAGTAAAACACCATCTTTTATCAATTTGTCATTGTATGTAAGGCCTCCTTCCGGGACAAACATAGCAGGCAACTAATACAACATCTCTGCCAATGCCAAACACCTGTTTATCTATTTTTACAGCTACAACATTATCACAGTCAAGTTTTATTTCTTTCACACTTTTCTGCAAATTCTTTCTTATCAACAATAGTACACCCCTGAATTCCTCCCGTGAAACGAGATTTTCCTCGCTGGTACGTGAAACTTTAAGTAATCAGAAAATACATTACTATAATCAAACGATGAATCCAGAAAAGTTTCCGTGAGGTAACAAAGTCAAATTTATTTACATAATTCAGAAAAGAAAGGTCATGCAGTTTATTATACAAGTTTTCAACATTATAATTTAAAAATGTCCACTGAGGTGAATGGTCGGGCCTGTCCTGTGGCTTTCTCGCGGCGGCCGAGCGCAGGCTCCTGTCGCTCACTCCATCACTTGTCCCCCGCCACGACCCGGAGCTGTAGACTTGCTTGGCCGGTTTCTAACGTAGGATTGCAGGCATGCCTGCCTGCCCGATGCGTACCCTCCACGTGATGCACGTGCGTCAGTGCCACGGCGCCCTCCGGTGACACAACTCGGGGAATCCCCGCTGGCTGTCTCCGACCCGTGTCTCCTGCTGCCTGTGTAGCTGTGAGAGACGTGTCCTCCACTCCCGTCACCATCGTCATGCTGCTGTTGGCTCTGGGTGGGCCGGGTGCCATGAACAGGAGGAGAGGAAGAACCACCACTGTCGCCGTGCTTCTCGCCTTGGCTCGGAGTGTCATCGTGGTGACTAGTGGCACTACATCGCGTGAGTGGCTCTGACACATTAACCCTATTCACAACAGTATCGTTCTGAGCATCTGTCTTGCCAGCATTTGATTTTCCACCTATACTATCACTGCAGTCAACCCCACCTCCCGCCACTGCGCATATGTTCGAGGATCTGGGAGTCGAGGGCCAATGACAAGATGACCTTTTTTAAAGTATGCTTTCTTTCCCTCACTCCTAGCTTGAGCAACTATTTGGGCCTGTGCTTTAGTGAGGTCATTAGCCACTCTTACCCCCTTTTCCTGCAGTTGTTGCCTGGTGTTCCTGTTTGTGATCACTGACATTTTGTCTCTCCATCGCCTAAATTTTACAATCATAGGTCTAGCTTGACCCTCGCGTGCGTATCCTATCCTGTGAGCACGTTCAATGTCCTCATCTGTCCAGTGTCTGTCGTCATCAGTACTATTGAGAACATCAACAACTGCTCTGGCACACGTGTCGAATGTCTCGTTGGGTAGTTTCTGGGAAATCCCGAAGAAGCGCAGATTGTCTCTGCGTGAGAAGTCCTCGAGCCTGTCCGTGTCTATTTTTAGTTTTTTAACCTCTTCTTTGATTTCTTCGAGTGTTTCGGTCAACTGTTGCGTCTCTTCTTTTCTGTCATTTGACACAGCAAACAAGTGTTGTATGTCAGTTGTCATGTCATTCACCGCCTCTGTCAAGTGTCTGTGTTCAACTTCAAGTCTGTCACATTTTCTGTTGATCTCCTCACACTGCTGTTTCACTTGACTAAGATCGTTCCTGATTAGAGTTGTTTGGTGCTGAAACTGTTGCTGTATGGTTTGCGTTAGTCTCTCCATCAAGTCATCTTGTCCTGTCGTGGTATTCACCGCCGTACCTTCTTCTTCCGTAAGTGCCTGTCCGTCAGTGTTAGGGCCCGGGTTCGTCTCTACATCACCGCTAAGCAGCAGCTTGCGCAGTGAGAACACGGCGTGCACAACACAAAAAGCAAGGACAGGCACTTGCACGTGCGTGTCCAACTGACACATACCGGTGTTGACACACATCATATATTCGGCATAAGACGCAGTCCCTTTCGTGATTATCTTTTCTCTAATCATTTCCTTGTCCATTGATTGCATTTCAAGCACATTTCTATACAAAGTGTTAGTAAGGGCTATGATAAACCAGCACATCACAAACGTAACAATAACATCAGTCGAATTTATCAGCGAATCACTGTTCGTGTCTCTGCTCTCCTGTTCCAAAACAACATCCTTCTTTCCGGTGAACTTTGACCTGGCGTTCAGTCTGCCACTAAAAATGCCGATAGCGGCCCTCCAGATCAACAAATCCACCATTGCCACTCAGTTTCGATAAATCGAATTACTTACAGTATTATTACAAAGGGTACCAACTTGAAACAGTTCCAAACAACATCAAATAAAGCAACATTCCTCGCGTCAGTTTACTAACGCTGCTGACCGGACGCCATTACCCGTCATGCCCCGAGAGAGAGAGAGAGAGAGAGAGAGAGAGAGAATGAGAGAGAGAGACTTCATGACATTTTGGTTCTACCAG
>CM031603.1:7266564-7269064 GCA_018398815.1 Conus ventricosus | reverse complement strand
GGCACGAATTGAGAGACTCGAGCAAGATTACCTTGGAGTAGCTTGCTCGCAGCTTCAGTGCGGGAAAACCATAAGCCTGGCACTCAAGAAGTCTGACTTCTTTGCCGTCACTGCCGAAGGTGAAGGTGGTCTGGTCTGAAAAGAGGCGATAAAACAGTAGAAGTGGGAGGAAGCAGACGGTTCCGTTGCCTTCAATCAGTCCTTGATCTCAGTTAATGAGAAGAGGAGGGCCAGTGCTCCCAGAACTTTTCTGCTGAGCTTCCCTCTCTGTCCACCATCCCTCGCCCTCCATTTCCTACACTGGTATTGGCCGTACACTCAGTCTCTTCATCCTGCCCATGCCATTTCAAACTACACCCAAGCTCCTGCCACCAACGTTCTGGCCGGAAGGTATCAATATCAAGCCGACTATTTGACAAGACAAGCCAGTCCGTCTCTGGCTGGCAAGTCTTCTGTGTGTGTGTGTGTGTGTGTGTGTGTGTGTGTGTGTGTGTGTGTGTGTGTGTGTGTGTGTGTGTGTGTGTGTTGTGTGTTGTGTTTTGTGTGTGTGTGGTGTGTGTCTGTGTGTATGTGTGTGTGTGTGTGTGTGTGTGTGTGTGTGTGTGTGTGTGTGTGTGTGTGTGTGTGTGTGTGTGTGTGTGTGTGTTTGTTTGGAAGTAGTGGTAATTGTGGTGTGTGTTAATGTCATCTGCCATGCAAACGCTATAGTTTTACTCCAAGGCGGCCTAACCTGGCGTTCCTGTATAGAATTACACAATTCTGCCATGAGTTAGAGTGATACCACCAATAAACAATGATCACCTGGATTCTTGGTTGGCTGTAAACTCTGTAGATAATGTACCATTGGACATTTTGCCTCCAATGTATAGTCAAGGTAAGAATAGTTCATTTGGGAGACTAGGATGCTAGAAACCTGGACGAAAAGCAAGGCATCTGTGGACATTTTGGGACCCAATTAAAATGTCATTATTATGCTGAAAAACAAACGCCTCAATTAATGGATCCTTGATGTTCTAATAAAGGTTGCTCGAGCAAACAAAGTGGTCAGATGTTAGATATGATCAGGTGTTCGAATCCTGGTATCGCCTGGAGGGTGAAGGTTCATTTTTGCCCGTCACATGGGCCAGAATATACTCCGACCTACTGGTGACAGAACTGCCTTCATGTCTACAGATTTTGTGCAGACATTAACACTCCTGTAATGAGCGTTTAGTGGGTTCTGGATCAGGTGGGATGTATATCGTGTACCTGCAAGCACAACACGTTATGTCTGCAATGCGTTCAACTATCAGACAACAGTTATGACACGGCCGTGCTAACCCAATGACACACCAATCATGGGATGATATATCTGCAAGTAGAAAATGCTGATTGCTTATCCATCGCATTTACAGCAAACAGCAACAATGAAGCTCCTTCAATCTCACATTATAATATTCAGATTTCTTTTCTGTTTACTGATTTCTTTGGATGCTGATGTCCAGCATTGAGGATAAGATAATAAAGCAGGAGTGTAACTGTAGTTTGTGCCTGCATGTGTGTGCGTGTGTACTTTGCGTACGTATGTGTACCTGCGTCTGTCTGTCTGTCTCTCGCTCTTTCTCTTTTTCTCTCTGTCTCTCATTCTCTCTCCCTATTTCTCTCCCTATTCACATGCCTTTGGAGAAATCCTAATGGAATCACAGCACACAAACGTGTGTGTGTATTTGACAAAATACTGTCGTTCTATAGTGAGGCAGTGACGCTGAGTATGTGGGAACATTAGTTTTGATTTACGTGGAGAACTAAAGACAATCAAGAACTATTGAAACGCGCGCACGCGCGCGCGCGCGTGCACACACACACACACACACACACACACACACACACACACACACACACACACACACACACACACACACACACACACACACACACACACACACACGCACACACACACACACTCTCTCTCTCTCTCTCTTCCTCTCTCTCTCTCTGTCTCTCTCTCTCTCTCTCTCTCTCTCTCTCTCTCTCTCTCTCTCTCTCTCTCTCTCTCTAATAGCAAAGACTGTTTTTTGCCACTGGCATTGGACAAAAGAAGTATAATATGATTGCCCTTTAGGCACGTGTCAGTTTTAATGACATTTTGTTACGACTTTAAACAAAGATAACATAACGGGCAAGAGCCATGCGGCTCAGACCACATTACCTCGGAGTAATTTCTTCGCAGCGTCAGTGCAGAAAAGCAATAAGCGTGGCACTCCAAAAGTCAGGCTTCTTCGCTTTTACCGCTGCAGGTGATGGTGGTCTGGTCTGAAATGAGGAGATAAAACAGTGGGAGGGAGCAGACGGTTCCCCGTTGCCTTCAATCAATCCTTGATCTTGGTCCGTAAGAAGGGGATGGTCACTATTCGCTGCAAAATGGGCCACGACTTTGTTTGTCTGTTGCGCTGACCCTTCTAACCCCTCCCCCACCTTTCGTTTCTTACACTGGCATTGGTGTGACACTCAGGCCGCCCAT
>CM031603.1:7253985-7256485 GCA_018398815.1 Conus ventricosus | reverse complement strand
CCTTTAGTTTTTTGAGTGTTGAGCATTGAGTGTGTGTAGGGTGGTTGTATTAATCAAAGGTCATTCAGAGAAACGAAGAACGAGGTTTAGTCTTAACTCTCACAGAAGCTGTGGTTTAAGATTAAGGCTCCTTTGTGTTAGGAACACTACCATTGGTTGGTGTACTCGTAACGTTTAGTAGATAAACTGTGTACCAACTTTTACCGGGTTTATAAGCGTAATGTTTTAGTGGTGCTAAAACATATAAGAAAAGAAAATGGCTGAAGAAAGTTTTACTCCCCCTTGGAAACTGATTATTTAGGGGGGGATTTCTAGGGTATAAAAGGAAATTTAACTGCTAATTCATTGAAAAAAATCACAAAAATGGGGAGGAAAAAAAGGGCTAAAGAAGGAAATTTTAAAAAACAGCTTCCCCTGTCAAAAAAAAATCTAGAGGCAGAAAATGCTGCGTCGAGGGTAGAGCAGAACGGGAAAAGAGATTTTAGCCCCAAAAAAAATTGATTGGGGGAAAAATTTAAAAAAAAAGAAAAATCGAAATGAAAAAAAACACCATTTCTGGGCAGTTGGGCCCCAGACAAGTTACGCACCTAGATTAAACTCCCCCTTAAGAAGAAACTGATTCGGAAACGATGCCTATATCAGTCGGTTTTAAAAAGGTTTGGGCCAGCAGGGGGGCCCGAAGATGTTGGGCAATAAACCTGTCTGCCTTGGTTTACAGGTTTGGGTTACACCTTTTCCCCCTTACCCAAAGGGATCAAAGATTTTTAAAAAGGTGAAAACAAGCAGTACTAAAGGCATATGTTTTGCGAAAGGTTTTTTTGGCGTAAGTTTTCGAGGCGGGAACGAACAGGGGGGACATACACACATTCGGAGTTAGATAATCATTACTTTTTAAAAATGGATAGAACCCGAGTGAAATGGACTGTTAAATTTTTTAAAGGCCCCAAGACAATGGGGGATGAAAACGATAATTGAAGGTTGGGGCCCGGGGCCCCACAATACACCTCAAAAGGGGTGGGGGCCCGGAAAAATTAAGTTTCTTAACAGCAGAGGGTTTTCCGGGGGAAACGAGGGGGCGAATTTCCCCCAACAAAAGGGGCCTTGGGGGCATATCCAGAAAGGGGCCCGGTTAAGGCCCCCAAAATGACCAAGTAATGAGTCAGTAGCACACCGAGGCCCCCGGTGTCACGTGGAAACAAAGGGGGAAAAAACCCAAAAGCCCCGTGGCTTGGGAAAGGCGTAACCCTTTTTTTTTTTCGTGCAATAAGACAGGGGGAATTGGGCCCAGGTTGTTTTTTTAAAATTTACAAAGGGAGCAGCAAAAAGGATAGGCCCAAAAAAAGGCCGGGAAAAAGATGAACAAAATACAGTGTTATTTTTTTTGGATTGTGCTGTGTTTTTCACAAAATTCAGGTGATTTTTTGGTTTTGCAAAAAGGGGAGAGGGGGAAAATGGGGGGTTTAAATTTATTAGAGACTTGGGTGGGCCCGGGAAATTGTGAAAAAGGGAACCCCGGTTAAGAAGGGCTTTTTAAAAAAAACCAAGGGTTAAAAATAATTGGGGCAGTAACGATTCAAACGGCCCCCGGATTCATTTATACACCATTCAAGTGGGGGGCAGGGTTTGACTGTTCCAAAACCGCCCTTGATCTGGGAATTGGAAACATTTTCCGGGGCACGTGGGGTTAAAGGAGACCCAAACCCTGATTTCTGTGTTGAATCCGGAAAAAAAGAAATCCGGGGGAGAAAAGGCCCCCACGGTCACAAACTTTAGAACCCCAATGGAGCGTGACCGGTGGGGGACCAAACCCCCCCTAACTTACGAGCAGAGCAAAAAGGGGGATTACTCGCATAGAAAAATTTTTTTAGGCTGCTACACAGGTCGAAAAAAAGTGTGGGGGAGGCACCATCGGGTTGGGAAAAAAAGGGTGGGGTATTGTACCGAACTTTCAATCACTTGAGTTCATGGAAGACAAAACGACAGATCGTTGTGCCTACGAACCCGCAGAAAGGCAGTGATGCAGAAAAACATGTGACGTCAGCCCCGGGCCATCTCGCTAAGAAGGCCTCACAAAAGGCAGTGACGCGAGAGTACTACGGGCCCCGGTATCCTTGGCGATATCAGGCGTTTCTGTGCACAATGCAGCACATGCCGCGGGGTAGGCAAGGTGTGTGTACAGAAAGGGGGATCAGACTGGTCTTACCAAAGAGTTGGCCAAAATAAAATGGTCGGTCGAGAAGTCAGGAAGTGGGTGCGTGTGTCTTTTGCAGTGTCGTGTATGCGTGACGTGGCTGGCTGCGGCCACGTGTATGAAGAGAAGGGGAGAGAATTTCCGTAGAAACATAATGGTTATATGGCCACACGACTTAGAGCTGGTGGAGATTCCAGATTTATGTTGATATTTGCTTGATAGTGTGTATGTATTGATTTTTCTCTAAATTTTTGTTGCAAGACACATCTTGCGTGCGTTCTCTGGTGTAAGTAGGCTTATGAGAGGCCG
>CM031603.1:7238985-7248985 GCA_018398815.1 Conus ventricosus | reverse complement strand
CATTAGTCGAAAAAGGAAGTACAAGGCTTTGATAGAGTGACTGCCCCCCCCCCCCCACCCCCTAGCCTTTCTGTAAAATGCTTAAATTGATCACAGAGAGTTCTGAGCTCTCTCTCTCTCTCTCTCTCTCTCTCTCTCTCTCTCTCTCTGCCCTGGATGTTGGCTTCTCGCTTATCCCACCTCTGGCGGTGAAGCCAGCATAAACAGACAGAAATCCGTTTAAGATGAAGTTTGTCATACACAATACCACACCACTGAGCACCACATAGCTACTCAGTCACCTGCCGCCTGCCTTACTCACCACGTCAATCATTTGTGAGGGTGATACTCAGTCACCTGCCTTACTCACCACGTCAATCATTTGTGTGGGTGATACTCAGTCACCTGCCGCCTGCCTTACTCACCACGTCAATCATTTGTGAGGGTGATACTCAGTCACCCGTCGCCTGACTTACTCACCACGTCAATCATTTGTGAGGGTGATACTCTGTCACCTGCCGCCTGCCTTACTCACCACGTCAATCATTTGTGAGGGTGATACTCTGTCACCTGTCGCTGCCTTACTCACCACGTCAATCATTTGTGAGGGTGATACTCAGTCACCCGTCGCCTGACTTACTCACCACGTCAATCATTTGTGAGGGTGATACTCAGTCACCCGTCGCCTGCCTTACTCACCACGTCAATCATTTGTGAGGGTGATACTCAGTCACCTGTCGCCTGCCTTACTCACCACGTCAATCGTTTGTGAGGGTGATACTCAGTCACCTGTCGCCTGCCTTACTCACCACGTCAATCATTTATGAGGGTGATACTCAGTCACCTGGCGCCTGCCTTACTCACCACGTCAATCATTTGTGAGGGTGGTACTCAGTCACCTGCCGCCTGCCTTACTCACCACGTCAATCATTTGTGAGGGTGATACTCAGTCACCTGTCGCTGCCTTACTCACCACGTCAATCATTTGTGAGGTTGATACTCAGTCACCTGTCGCTGCCTTACTCACCACGTCAATCATTTGTGAGGGTGATACTCAGTCACCTGTCGCTGCCTTACTCACCACGTCAATCATTTGTGAGGGTGATACTCAGTCACCTGTCGCTGCCTTACTCACCACGTCAATCATTTGTGAGGGTGATACTCAGTCACCTGGCGCCTGCCTTACTCACCACGTCAATCATTTGTGAGGGTGATACTCAGTCACCTGCCGCCTGCCTTACTCACCACGTCAATCATTTGTGAGGGTGATACTCAGTCACCTGTCGCTGCCTTACTCACCACGTCAATCATTTGTGAGGGTGATACTCAGTCACCTGTCGCTGCCTTACTCACCACGTCAATCATTTGTGAGGGTGATACTCAGTCACCTGTCGCCTGCCTTACTCACCACGTCAATCATTTGTGAGGGTGATACTCAGTCACCTGTCGCTGCCTTACTCACCACGTCAATCATTTGTGAGGGTGATACTCAGTCACCTGTCGCCTGCCTTACTCACCACGTCAATCATTTGTGAGGGTGATACTCAGTCACCTGTCGATGCCTTACTCACCACGTCAATCATTTGTGAGGGTGATACTCAGTCACCTGTCGCCTGCCTTACTCACCATGTCAATCATTTGTGAGGGTGATACTCAGTCACCTGTCGCTGCCTTACTCACCACGTCAATCATTTGTGAGGGTGATACTCAGTCACCTGTCGCTGCCTTACTCACCACGTCAATCATTTGTGAGGGTGATACTCAGTCACCTGTCGCCTGCCTTACTCACCACATCAATCATTTGTGAGGGTGATACTCAGGTCTTGAACAGTTTGGCAGCCGACACCTTGTGGACCCATCCCTCTCCGGGTTTGGCCAAAGCTATTATCCTCTAAGTCGAAGCTTGCCCTGGTCGCGAACACGTAGCTGTCAGAGTGAGGCAAGGCTGATTACTCTCACCTGTTCTTTTCGATCTTTACCTGGAGAGAATTAGGACTGACCCTGGGGGACATCAAGGCTCAGTGAGCATGGGTGGCAGGATAGTGAGAAACCCTCGCTTTGCCGGTGACTTTGACGGGCTAGCAGGAGCAGAGCAGGAACTAGCCAAGCTAGCAGAGCGCCTTGACAAAATTTGTTCTGCTGCATTCAGCATGGAGATCAGCGCCGAAAAGACAAAACCGATGTCCAACGACACCAACAGCATCAGCGCTAACATCGCTATCAAGGGAAAAACCTACAGACAGTTCAGAACTTCATTTGGACATTTGTTTCAGATGACGGATCAAAAACTGATGTGTTCTCCCTCCAGAGTTGCGCAAACGACAGCAGGAATGACAGAAACTTCACAGCTACGTATGTACTCCCTGGTCATGGCCATATTTCTCTGAGCCTGTGAGACGTGGAGCATTAACTCTCAAAGTGTTTTTTTCTTTTTTTTCTTCTTTTTTTTTTCTTTTTTTTCTTCTTCTTTTTCTTTTTTTTCTTTTTTTTTTTTTTTTTTTTTTTTTTTGGGGGGGGGGGGGGGGGGGGGGGTTGCATGACGGGCGGGTTTTTTTCGTAACATTCTGCGCATTGTTTCTAAAATGATGATATTTGTGACGTTTTTAATAAGACCCCATTCATAAATGATGGTTGAATGCTCAGGCAAGAACGATAGGCCGTAGTAGGAAAGTCAAGCTTTCGTCCACACCCTTCACTTTCTTTCTACAGATGGAAACAAGAGATTTGATCTTTGGGACAACAACTGAATTTAATTAAATGTGAATAAAGATGATGGTGATCTGCAATGAATATGTCGTATAGTTGCTTTGAGTGTTGATGTCCGTTTGTTCCCTATGAAATGAATCACACACAAAAGAAATTAATCATGCACATGTACTAATAACCACAAAGTCTCTGTCCTTCTCCTCTTCACTTCTTACAGTAGCACAAATATTAACTGTCCGCTCGTGCTACAGAATATCTTCGGAGGACACACACAGGTTTAGTCATACACAGGATATAATATATGTATAGAAAAATGTCTGAGTGTGTTCTGGCGTGCTTTGATGTGGAGGGATGTGTTTATGAAATTTGCCACTCAGCTTCACGGAATCGCGTAACGTTCCGGAGTTCCGCTGGCGTTCACAGCTTCTCCCAGATCCCGGCAAGGTCGACACACCAGCCCGTTCCTCCCGACGAAGGATGTAGCGGGATAAAGATGTGTGCCGAAGAAGGATGAAGTGGAATAGCAGGATGGTAGTAGAACAGGAACAGGAATATAGAGCAGAACCGGATAGGACCTGCAAGATAACAATTGTCTTAGATCTTGCACTTTAGTGGCACATCACTATTCCACCCATTACACTCTAAACACACTTTACAATTGCACTAGCTTGTTCTATCATTTACAATTGATTTCCTTCAAAAAATTGCTTCACGACAACTCTCGTTAACAAAGAAGGAAAAATGTATACGAATATTCCAACCTGCCTTGACTGAGTTATTCGTCAAGGCTTAATGCTTGATGAATTACATTACATTTAATCCTTGAACAGATTGAATCAAATGGCGTCAATCTTCTATTATACAGATCACTTAGATCCGAGAAAAATGCTTCGTTCGTAACTCGAACTCGTTTACGACTCTTTAAATAATAAATCTGCATACACACGAGTATCACATCTTCTAAATATGATTGCATTACAACGGTGAGCTGAAATAGAATTTACATAATATGGATTAGTACATGGCAACACGATTGATGAGAGCAAACAGATGAAAATGACAGCTCTACGATCAGTCATACGTGTTGACTGGTAAACCTGAAATATTTAATTCAGAGCATTTTTAACGATCGCGCGCACAAAATATTGTTGAATCGGTAAATGGTGCCTTAGTACGATGACATTGAAATAAATTTTGTTGCGCTATACGAAAAAATGATCCGATCTATTTACCTCAACACAGACTTCTTGAGTACAGCTGCGGACTCGCCCACGGAACGATGAGACTCGTTCAGACTCTCCCGAAAAAAGTTGTGGGTGTCGTCCTATGCCCTGTAGTGCCCCTTCAGTCTGGCTAGACTGATGCCTTCAAAGGTTTCTTGCTTTACGAATAATTTGACCTTTTCTACGGAGCCAATTCAACGACGTCCGGGCTGTCCAAGATGGTAGTGCAACGGTTACTATTTACTGCACATGCGCGGACGGAGAAACCACTGACACTTGGACGGTCGCGATTGGTCAGTACGACGGTTTCCATACCCTACGATTGTAATTATTTTATCGTTTATACAAAATGCAAGTCTGCATGACGCTTGGAATTATAAACGTACTGCCGTAAGCAAAAACTAACAATTAGTTTTGTCGTTTGGGACATAGAAATATTAATCAAGTGCAGAACGAATAGACGTCATGTATCGATTTACGTCATTTTCTTAATGAAAAATGAACCGAGCTTATGAATGAATGTCACAAAATTATTGTAATGAATCTGTCTATGTCGGGTATTTTAAGCGATATATTGCTTCAGATAACAAACGTGTTGTTTTAAATACCATAATTCCGGGAAGAAAACGTCGATCACCGGTGATCGAAATTCAAGTGAAAGGACTGAAGAGAGTTAAAGATGAGATGCTTCCGCAAGATCCCTGGCAATCTCATTCACAGACCACAATACCAACTTGGAGGTCCAGACCAGAGTAAGGCAAGCCATTGGGCCATTCAAAGACCACAATACAACTTGGAGGCCCAGACCAGAGTAAGGCAAGCCATTGGACCATACGAAGACCTGTTGTTCACAGTGAGAAGAATGAAAAGAGATACGTTCATGTATCAAGATCAACAGGACTGGCCAAAACCGTTCTACAAGGAACAGTGGGAGGACGGCAGCGTCTGAGAACTGGGAAGAGTGGGGATGGTTGCGAAGTCTTTTGTGGCAACCTAACGGTCTTCCAGACTCGGGAAAGGTGATAGGTGATAGGGGCACGTTGATGCCCAGGTCAATGATGACGGCTTGCTTGGCTCGTACACGGGTCGGACGCTGGGTCGTAGTGGTGCGCAGCTTCTTCAGCAACCTTGTTCATCTGTCAGGTCCTCTGTTCGTATCACTTCTGAAACAGACGGGACGGCCTATGATGTAGCTCAGTGTTGGTCCGCACACAGTGTTGCCATTGCAATGCACTGCTCCCAGCACGGTGCAGTAACACAGAACAGGAGAGGGAGGAGTGAAGGTAAGGGGGTAACTTGACGGGGACAATTGTGATTAAGGAATCACTTTGTTACACAATAGAAGGTCCAGCTGGGTAATTGTATAGCAATGTTGCGTTGATTTCTTTCTGTGCTCTGTATTTGATGAGGTGTAAATCGAAATGTCTGTTGTTGTTGCCTGTCTACGAACTTTTCTTCCAGGTGGAAAGCGTGCTTCAATAGAGGGGGCAGGCACATATTCATATAGATATGATCAGAAGCTTACCAGAAGAAAGACACAATGAAAGTGGGAGAAGTGCTTACTGCTTCACCTTACTTCAAGTACAAATTTAATTTTTCCTTCTGACATGAAAATCTGGATATATTTGCCTGGATGTTCGTTTTCTCTTCTTATGTTTTTTCGTATTCACTTCTTCTATGTTTAACGTGCAGCATATAGGCTTGTCTCATCCAATATATCACTCTAAACCGCGAACGACAACCTTTGTTCACCGATCATGTGCCTACAATTGTCTGCTCGTTGAGTAGTTTTATACTTTCTTTTTGATTCAGCTAAGACAGCAAATCACGTTGATCCTGGTCATTTCATGATGTTCAATACCACGCACCAGTTATAGCCCATCAACGTGACATAGCGAGTGGCGCTTTGCAGTGTACGTTTCCCCATTTTCTCTTCTGATATTTAAACAGCAAAATTACAGTGCCAATGAAAACAGCTGTTGAACTCAGTACAATGATGTTTTCATATGAAGTAGAGAGGAAAAAAGGGACGGCAGCAAGCCGCAAATAAGACAAAAGACAAACTATCAAACACAAACAATCGTGCAAACGCTGCCACGGGAGGTGGCAGCGTGTCTTTCATATTTTTCACACAATACAAGATATGTGTAGATTGCTCATTTTGCAACATATCGAAGAGACAGTGCCTGTTTTTTTTTTTGCCTTCAATGACAGGGGAATGGAGCAGAGAAGAACTTGAAAAAATATTATGCATTAATATAATGGTGCAACAGAAGCTGGACCAGGTCGACATTGCTGATTTCGGTACTTTTACAGTCTCAAGGAGGCAACAACAAAAGCCGTCAACATAACCATCATCATCATCATCATCATCATCAGCAGCAGCAGCAGCAGCAGCAGCAGCAGCAGCAGCAGCAGCATCGTCATCGTCGTCGTCGTCGTCATTATGGTGATGATGATGTTGATGTTGATGATGATAATAATGATAATCATGATGATGATGATAACGATTTTGGTGATAATGATCATAAACAATAAACGAAAAGCGCAGCTCTACTCTACACATTGCACATTCTCTCATTTATTTTCAGTGTAACTGACTCTATCCGCCGAGCTAGTTGAGTGCACGGTGGAGAAATCCAAGCAGACGAGGTGGGAAAAAAACCAAAGGAATACTCACAGGATGATTCAGGTATTGGGATCATCAGGATTGTATACTCAGAGTTTCGAGATTATGGACTTAAGTTATGGTCAGAAATGACAGACAGCTACCTACGATTTGTCCCTTGTTCTCTTACAAGACACGTCACCTAATAACTATCTTCAGCCACAGTGACCCAGACTGTGATCATACAGTTTAAACAATACCCACCACCACTCTCTTCCTGATGTCGGTCTCCAGTCAGCAGCCAGGAAATCAATGGAACCCTTCATCACGCAGTTCGATCCCCTCACTGTCACAGAGGATGTCTGGCAGTCGTAGGAAGAGACAAGGCGTGATGTCCACGACATGATTACAGCTATTGCCACCCGCTAGTAGTTCACCCTTCAACGGGTCCCCAGTCGCTGAATGAAAAGCCAGACAGGGCTGTTAGGAGCCAAGACTGGTCGTTACACCGAATAAAGGTGGAGTGAGAGGAGGGAGACGGACACAAGGAAATGGGGGATGTCCGTGTCCTTCATAGCGACCAGACTCACTTCCTCTGATTCTTTAATCGTTCCTATAAAAAAAACACAAACTTCTTTTTTCTATCTTCAAATATTAGATCATTCATAATGCAGGAAGATAATCTAGGATCAATGTTGAACATGATACTCTCCCAAAATGTACTGATTTCTGTGACATGATTTAGCCATCCTGTATTTGCCAGACGATGTTTGTGTTAGTACCATTAAAAAAAAAGTATCAGAAATGTCCTCAAAGCCCCCATGGCTGAGGAGTGTATACTACAGTGTCAAAAGACTATTTCCCTAAGTTGTTTGACAGTTCATACCCGTCTGCATTACTTGTATAAAAGAACCAGGAAACATTGGTTCTGTTCATGCCAGTCTATTCGTACTTACTAAACATGCTACGTTTCTACTTTGGGCAACGTGATATTCTTTCTTTCTTTCTCTTTTGTATTTGTGAAGGGGAAAATTGGGCCTCGGAAAAAAAAAACAATCGGGAGGTAGTAATGCTTTGAAAATATGCACTGAACGGTGTGCGTGCGCGCACACACACCAACACAAAACCACAACAACCACACACACACACACACACCACACACACACCACACACACACACCCCACACACCACACACACACACACCACACACACACTCCTTCCTCCTTCTCTTCTCTCTCTCTCTCCTCTCTCTCTCCCCTCTCTCTCTTCTCTCCTCTCTCTCTCTCTCTCTCTGTCCGTCTGCCCTTCTGTCTCTCTTCTCTCTCTCTCTTCTCTCTCTCCTCTCTCTCTCCCCCCCCCCCCTTCCTTTGATAGGAGGATCCCCCTTCTGTAGCTCGGTGTACGGATTTTTTTTTTTTTTTTTTGTCATCAGTCCTTTATTCTTGTTTGTTGTTTCAATCGCTTTTGTTCCTTTGAAAGTCATCTAAAATCTACATCTACATCTACATCTACATCTACATCTTAAATTTTAATGGAGTGTTGTGTGTGTGGTGTGTGTGTTTTGGTGGTGTGTGTGTGTGTGTGTGTGTGTGTGGTGTGTGTGTGTGTGTGTGTGCCTGGTGTGTAAGGGGGGGTGGAGGAGGGTGCAAGAGGAGAGAGAGGACTGTGTTAGGGACAAGAGGGAAGGTTGGGAGGGGTGGTAAATAGGTAGATATTTATTTATCTGCCTTTAGTGTATGTTGATCGGGGAATTAAAGTATATCAAATGAAAAAAGTTTAGTAGAATTGGAGCATAATGCAGGGGGATGGGTGGGGGGGGTGGGGGAAAAATTTGCTGGGGGGATTGGGGTCATCAGGGTGGAAAGGAAAGGGAATAGAGGGAGGGGGGAGCGTGGGGTGGGGGGATGACCATATATATCATATAATCGTAACTCTTTTATTTTAAAAGTCGTACAACACAACAGTTTTAGTTTAAATTTACATCAGAGATAGATAAAAGTGGACCGGAATTAAAGATTTCAGAGAACACGCAAAGAAAATGAGTGATAATTTAAAATATTTTCAGTGGTACGTGCATGGCTGACAACTGGTCTGTTAACTTTATCTTAGGAACAAAGTGCCTAACTCCTGGCAGTGAAGAAGTAGGGGGTTTAAACTTATTGTTGCCACATAGCAATGTATATTTTTTAGAGTATTTTGTTCTAAAAGCATTTAATCGGAACCTATACATCAAACTAATACATGTCTGGAATGCATTACAGATAAATTGTTTAAAAAGGATTTCGGATTCGCGCATTCTTTACTTGTACACAGTGCTGGTAATACCGAACTATTTGTTTTCTTGTGCAGTTCAGCAACCTGATTTGAGACACTTTTTCTATGCGCTGATTAAATTCATGCAGATCTAGTCGAATGTCGAGATGCTGTGACCCTTCTTTATTTTTTGCTGCCCTTTTAGCCGCATGATCTGCCCACTTTTTTGGGGGTGATTCCGGAGTGAGGGGGAATCCAGCAAAAGGTAATACTGGTACCCTTTGAGACAACTCATGAATAATATGTTTATTTCAATAGTCATTTCTAGTCGTTTTTTAATGCCTCGGATTTAATGGCTAGTAAAACAGACTTTGAGTCCACACAGAATAAGATTTGGCATGTATCCGTCGAAAGATCTACAATGTAATTTAATGCCATAAGTATGGCTACAAGTTCAGCAGTAAAAATGGAATCATGTTTTCCAATTAGTATCGTTTTTCTGTTTTTAATGAGGGTATTACAAAAGCTGCACCAGTATTTCCATCATCAAGAACTGATCCATCGGTGTATATCTTTAGATAGTCTGTAACTTACTTTCCAAGTGGGAATCAACTAAACATTTCAATAGGTTAGGGAATGGTTTTTGAATAAATCTGTGTGATCAAAGTCAAAAAATTGGTTGATTTTGTTCCCCTTCTGGAAGTGGAGAAAAAGAAGGTTTAATTGCAAACATTTTTTTCCCCTTCAGCTCTGTATTACAGATAATATCTGAGGCAAATGTATTGTGGACTTCAACGACTGTATTGTTCTAGCTCTTTTTGCAAAGTCAGTTTCTGAATTAAGATTTGTTTCTTTTTGTGAAAATGTTTCATAAGCAGAAGTTTTTTAAGGATAAATTTCGCAGTAAGGCTTTTCTTTGTTCATCGAGGGGTAGAAAAACCTGCTTCTGTGTAAGTTCCTAAAATTGACGCGTGTATTGGGACACCCAGGCAAATTTGTAAGCTTTAGAATCTATGCTCTGCAGTTTCTTTAACAAGTGCGCTGGAGCGCTGAAAAAAACCTATGGCCATACGTCAGCCGTGAACGCACAAGGGAGGTAGCGAGAGATATTAGTGCCTTTGTGTCCGTCCCAGTGCTGTCTGCTTTTTACCTTCAAAAAGTTAAGACTTTTTCTAGCTTTGTTTGGTATGTAGTCGATGTTGGTAATTCCACGAAAGTTTTAAAAAATAAG
>CM031603.1:7233985-7236485 GCA_018398815.1 Conus ventricosus | reverse complement strand
AAGTGTAGCTAATGGTAGATTTTTGGGACTTTGGCTAGAAGTCTAACGTATTTATTTGGTCATGTTTAATCAGTGTCGTTCTCTAATGTTTCATTCGTCTGACTGACTTGTTGTTGGAAATAATATTGCTATTGACAAAGATGGAATGGTTGTGCATCTGTGAATTGGGATCTCGTTGGCTAGAATGTATTGTGACAGTGTAATGTATGTATGCCGCAGCCTGGTTGATGTGGTCGCGTCGACGTACATGAACTTTTGTATTTTATAATACGGTGTGTGTGTGTGTGTGTGTGTGTGTGTGTGTGTGTGTGTGTGTGTGTGTGTGTGTGTGTGTGTGTGTGTGTGTGTGTGTGTGTGTGTGGTGTGTGTGTGTGTGCGCGCGCGCGCGAAACATACATTTGCAGCCGTGTGTGTCTGTATGCGTAAGTGTGCGTGTGTGCTGGCGTGCACATTGCATGTGTGTGCGTGCGGGTCTGCGTAGCAGCACCAGCAGCAGTAATAACAGTGGTTTGTGTTGCTGGTCCCGTACAAGATTCATCTTTGTCTTGGCCGATTCCTACATCCAAAGTTCGTACAGACAGAGAAATAGACAACTAGCTAAAGGTTGCTGTGGATTTTCAATTTGGTTTGGACTTCAAGACTACATTCACTGTCGAATAAAAAGCAGGTGAGAAAGTTTCCTGGCTTTATTTTGCCTTTCATACAAAAAAAGTAATGTGTGTGTGTGTGTGTGTGTGTGTGTGTGTGTGTGTGTGTGTGTGTGTGTGTGTGTGTGTGTATGTATGTGTGTGTGTGTGTGTTTATAGACTTTGTGGGTTTTTCAACAGTTTAAGTTTACAAGACATGTAAGCTAACGCAAAACGCGTGTCAGCAAGAGCAAAGAGTTTTGTCCCAAGAAAAAAAGTTGTTTGTCTCTGCTCACACGACCCTACCTAATTTTCCCTGCCGACCCTAGACTTTTTCTTTAATTCTCCTCACACACACACACACACACACACACACACACACACACACACACACACACACACACACACACACACACACACACACACACACACACACACACACACAAAGCAGCCAAGCTTATATCGAAAGTTTATTTTTGTGGAAGCCCTAAGTACCATGCTTTTGGAAACTACAGTAAATTGACGCTGGCAGTGACATACTTTTATTTTAGCTGCAAGTGTACGCCAGGATTGCAAACACAATTTGAGTCGTCTTTCTCCTTCTTGAGACAAAAACCGTTTTCTTCCAGCAGAAGTAAGATTTTATCGTTTCTGTGCTGAAAAACAAAAATCTGACCTACCCAATGTTTTCAGCCATGTTACCAGAAACAAACAATACTGTTTTTGCCTTTGGTAAGGGCTGCGTTGTTTAGCAGAGTAGTATTATTATGCAGGGTCTGCTTGTAAAGTACTATTGTTAAAAAAGAAATAAAGGGGGGGGAGGGGCAGGGAGGAGGGAATAGATAGCAAAGACATCAACACGCCGATAAAATAGAAATGGATGATCATTGTCCTTATGTCTTGTTCACACCCAGGTGGCCGCCGTGTTGATGGGCGTGGACACTGAGTAGCGCTTCGTCCCTGTCTTCTGTGGAAAGAACTCGCAGACTGTCGCCTTGTCGATTCTTGTAAAACAGATCGTTGCTCTCAGAAAGAAAGAACTTCTTGCTGTCTCTTCGAAAATTTCTTTTTGTTGTGTCAGAACTCTTTAATTCTGTCTGGTGTGATCTTTTCTCTGATGTACTTCTTCACTTCATTTGTCTTGGCAATTTCCATGTCGTTCAGAGACCAATCTCAAACTGAACCCCGAGAGACCATTGTCGGAAATTTATTCTGCCTGTCACGTGCCCCACCAGCGACCCCTAGGGGTCACCAGGAAGACAGCAACAACCCCTCCCGATCACCGGCAGCAGACTCTACACTGACTCACACCAGTCACCTCTCCAACACAACGACGGAACAGCAAATGCCTCTCCAGGATCCCAATCCAAAAGGGGAACCTTTTTAATGATAATTGGTAATCTTACTGCTAAGCGGCACCAAGGGTCTAACCGACACTCCAGGAACATGTACATACAGGCTTTCTGGGGTGGGAAGTCTAGGGTATAACCCGAATAATAAAAAAAAAACTTTTGGGACCTCAGTCGGCCGCGGCCAGGGACCGGTAGTAGCACCCTAAGCGGAGAGAACACAACAGGCAAGGGAAACCATGGGGGTCTCCTCATCAACATTAACCACATGAATATATATATATATATTAAACTCAAACACAATCATTATAGCACATCAATATCAACGAAAACAATGACTTCTCCAAATATGCATAAATAAGTGACTATTCAAATTGTGTGTGTTGGTGCGAGTTGAATCCCAGTAGGCGTGGCTGTCCTTAGCAGACGAACACCAAAAGTCGCAGCTTGGCACAGAATGGGGCACTAGTCTGTTTAGTCTATTACGCTGTCTCGGCACTTGGACTTAGGCGACGTCCATGACTG
>CM031603.1:7206485-7231485 GCA_018398815.1 Conus ventricosus | reverse complement strand
CGAAATAATTTCTACACACACAAGCATAAGCAACACACACACACGCACGCACGCACGCACGCACGCACACGCACGCACGCACCCCCCCCCCCCCCACACACAACAACACACAGAGCCCATATATACCGGTATCAGAAACATCAATTCTGTTGTTGTTGTCTTCAATTTAACGTCTATCCACATAGTGATATTAGACGGAGATCAGTTCTGTGTGGACCACATGTATATCCAATACATGGGAGTCAAGGATCATCAAGTATGGAACTGGCTGACATATTACTCGTAAGAGTCGAACAGCTTATGGGCGTATATGGATTGGGGAAGGAGAGAAGAGGGAGGAAGAGAGTGGGTGGGGGAAATGAAAAAGCCTGTTCTATGTGCAAATTAGACGCCGAACCATACTGATATGGTATATGCCTAGAATAGTTTTTAACATGTCAAAAAATTCGCGAATTGGTTTTTTTTTAATCTGTTAGGGGCGAGGGAGGCAGTGAGGAGGGGGAGGGCACTGGAAGAGTTAAAAATATCTTCCAAATGGATGAGATTTAATAAGATAAACAGCCAACATTGCCAGACTCCAACCGTTCTCATAACTGGGATTGAAAACACTAGACATAGTCGGCGAAAGCTTAAAGGACTTCATCGTATCATGAAGAGGCTGAAAGTGATTTTTTGTACTAGTACAGTCAAATACAAAATGAGGGATATCGAGAGTCTGACCACATGCACAAACAGGTGCCGGTTTTAAATTCCTGCCTAACCAACCATTAACCCGCAGCCTATGTAGAAGGTTACGATTTGGGATTGGCCCTGGAGGATTACAACATTTGCTTGTTGGTTTAGTCATATCCATCTGTGCTTCCAAGCTGAATCTTCAAGTATTGTTTCTGTCTTATGTTCCAGATTGAACTTGTCAGAATGTGGATAGCTGCAGATGAAGAAAGAAGGATATCACAATTCAAAACATCAGATTTATTTCTTGCTGCTTCCTTTGCATAAAAGTCAGTTAAGCCATTGCCACGTAAACTGGAGTGTCCTGGAACCCATAACAAAGTTACATTGATACTCCGGGTTATTAACTGATGAATGAGAAATAAGATCTCACATACCAAATCTGAACGACTAGATTTTGATTGACAATGTAGAGCCGTAAGCGCTGATTTTGAGTCCGACAGTATATGTATTTGCCTATGTATATGTATTGGTCTATGTATAACAGGCATGTCAAGTATAAAATCTAGTGCTTTCAAAATGGCGCATAACTCTGCTGTAAATATAGAACATCCTTTTGTAATATGGCATTTCTTTCTAATGCTGAGCGCTGGTATTACAAAGGAAGCCCCAACATCGGAAGAATCTAAAACAGAACCATCCGTGAAAATGTGTAGATAGGAATCGTATTTCCTATCTATCAAGTCTTTGGCATAGGATGATAGTAACAGAGGATTATCTTTTCTTTATTAAGATCTCGTAAGTGTCGATGTTTTCAACCTGCCCAGACAACCACGAAGGGTATGAACAACATGAAACCTCGGCAATACCATCAAGAGGCAGGTTACAGTTCTGAAACACTGGGGAAACATGATCACCTAGGGACATGTATACCGATTTGTCACGGATCTCTCTTGAAATATACGTACTTCCATCCAGTTTAGTCATTACTGAATTGGGATGGTTCTAGCTCTCACTGTAAAATTACAGGCGCAACTTAGCCTGTGTTCATTTAAGGGTAACACACCAGCCTCCTTGTACGTAAAATCAATTGAAGCCCATCGGGAAGTCCATACTGCAATTTTAAGGCTAACGAGTCAATACTGGTTAGATTGTGTAAATCTGTCTTTCCAGCTAAAAAAACAAACAAAAAAACTTCTTGGCCATACAACAGAATTGAACGAACTAGCCCTGAGGCGACATAGACGAGATTAGATCCCCAGTTAATCAAGGTATAGCAGAAAGAACACAGGATAACAGGATAACAATTTTATTGGTCAAATGGAAATTCATTTTCGACAGCACAGCAGCCATATACCAGGACAACACACACACACACACACACACACACACACCCACACACACACACACACACACACACACACACACACACACACACACACACACACACACACACGTACAAATACATGTGCGTGCGCAGCTACAATACACATCCACTCTCTTTAAAACGTGGAACCTAAAATTTCAAAAGTGAGCATCATCATCATCATTAAAAGCAAACAACATACTCTATCTAAATATATTCAGTTTAATAAGATTGAAATAATAAATATGATTATTTAAGACCAGGCATCCCTCGATACATACGATTTAAACACACCAAACACGCGCGCGCGCTCACACACACACACACACACACACACACACACACACACACACACACACACACACACACACACACACATGCACATGCGCGCGTGCGCGCGCACACACGCACACAGCACGCAGACACGCACGCACGCGCGCGCGCACACACACACACACCAATGTACTAATAGAATAGATTAATACGTGACGGACAGAAAGAAAGGGTGAAGGACAGATTATTCCACTATTACTAAAGGACACTATACACCATCACCACAAACAATACAAACTCATCCAGTGACACATACCTACCCTCCCCCCCCACACACACACATTTCTTTTATTATTCTATCCTATTTAGTTTATCTATCTATTATTTTATTTTAATCAATTTATTTCATTCATTTAATTTATTTTATCTTACTATACTATTATTTTTATTTGATATTTATTTATTTTGTCTAATATCACCTTTGGGTGAACAGACGTTAAATCAAAGATGATGACACACACACACACGCACACACACACACACACACACACACACACACACACACACACACACACAAATTGTTTTAAGAACCGGCAAAGATAAAAGTAGCGACATTCAGCTGTTCATCATGTGCATGGACGGATCTGTTGTACAGTCTGGTGGCACCGGGGAGGAATGAGTTGGAGAGTCTGTAATAAACCAATTTTTTTCTTAGCCTTTTCTACAAGGTAATTAATATGTTTACTCCAAAAACGTTTATAGTGGAAGATTACACCGATAAACTTAACTTGTTTGCTTGAGTATATTAAATTATCATCAACCCTTATAGAGACAGCTTCTCCGCCTTCAAACGCAATTGTTTTCTTTAATTCATCATTCGAACTGTTCAATTTATACTCAAGCCAGATTATAATGAACCCCTCGTTGCATTTGCGTAGCACACTGACTGAATTGTTTGGTAGATCCACGCATTAGTAGATCTGCACAGCATATATAGGTCTCCATGTCGATAGATCTATATATAAACTTATTTTATTACTGAGTTTGTAAATGCACAGTTTCTGTAGGGTTTGTCTGGTTTGATTGATTTTTACTTTTTAAACTTTATTTATTTTATGTTTTGGCTTGCTTGTTCTTATGTATTTAAGGTAAGTATGCTTGCATGTCTGTGTGTGTGAGTAGGGATGCTAATATGGTTCTCAAAAATTGGACAGAAGTTCAGACCATAGTCAATCATCGACCCAGGATCCTTTCAAGCATATTTTATAGTGGAGATCTATCGTGCATCATCCTGCACGCTGCCAAACTGTCAAAATAATTATACGGGAGACCTGTTGATGCGGAGATCAACCAACATGGCTGTACCCATCCTGCATGCTACCAGAGCCAGATAGTTTTGATAGTTTATTTTAGATAGGCATATTTTTCAAAACACATGCAAGGTTCCAATAATGAAAGTTTACTGCCAAGTCTGATAACTTTTCCTCAAAAGCACACCCATGTAATATTCAATGAACTATCATTTCGTGTAAAACATAGTCTGAAAAATCTTATTGATTACTACATAAAAATTCTTTGATTCCTTGTTTTCAGAGCTCGGTTGCTGAACTTTTTGGCTTGAGCATAGACCGACTCAGCCAATGCCTTGGCCGTGTCGGCGTGTTAGAAGTCCTGCGACATGTTCCAGTCTTTACGCGCTTTTATCGTAACTTCACAGTCTGAAAACGGATGTCGTTTAGCCGACAAACGAAGCTGTGCTCCGTGCAACTTGCCGCAATGACAGGACTTTGACCAGAGACCGCAATAGTGGTCATTATCTATTCGTTTCTACTCAATATCATAATAACAATCTGCATTAAACAGTGATAGTTACAGAAAAAGCAGCAGCGTCAGCAAGAAAACAAACAAACAAAAATCCACCACCACCAACAAAAGTGATGATGATGATGATAATGATGATGATGATGATGATGATGATGATGATGATGACAGGCGCAGTTCCAAATGAATTTAGCCCAAAGCGCCGTGTGCTAACCCAACACGCACGCTCACGTCAACATGTGCATTCATACTAACAGACAATTATAATGACATAATACTACTACTACTAATGTTAATAATAATAGATAATATTGAAATTCATCGACTGAAACAATCTACAAATTAATTAACCAGTGTGTTTTATAAGAAGAATATTGGGATGGATGAATAATTATCAAGATACGTATATATATTTACAAATCAAACATAGTAGCAACTAAAATTGACACAGGAGTCATTTTTCTACGGGAGTCAATATTCTCCGTAACCATGGGAGTCAATATTCTACAGAAGGAGTCAATATTCTACGTAGAATATTGACTCCAAAACATGTAGAAAACTGAACGGTTCATTTTTCTCCGGAGAAAAAAGAACCAGGGAGTCAATTTTCTATGGAGTCAATATTCTTCGTACCACCGGCCATACCAATGCTGACTTCACTGCATCTGGGTAATCTACGATTATTCGCTCCTTCCACAGCGTTATTTCGTAGAGTTCACGCTCCATATAATTATTCCCTAAAATGGATCCCAAAAGGTCATACATGTGCGTATTTATAGGAAACTCGCTCGTTTGAGGACGAAGGCCTCAGGGATGGTAAATAAGGTAAAGTTGCCTATAGTTCATCCGACCGCAAGAGGTCGTATCAGGGCTGTCACCACGGCAAGAGGTCGTATCAGGGCTGTCACCATGGCAATAGGTCGTATCAGGGCTGTCATCCCCATGGCAAGAGGTCGTATCAGGGCTTTCACCATGGCAAGAGGTCGTATCAGGGCTGTCATCACCATGGCAAGAGGTCGTATCAGGGCTGTCACCATGGCAAGAGGTCGTATCAGGGCTGTCATCCCCATGGCAAGAGGTCGTATCAGGGCTGTCATCAGCATGGCAAGAGGTCGTATCAGGGCTGTCATCACCATGGCAAGAGGTCGTATCAGGGCTGTCACCATGGCAAGAGGTCGTGTCAGGGCTGTCACCATGGCAAGAGGTCGTATCAGGGCTGTCACCATGGCAAGAGGTCGTATCAGGGCTGTCATCACCATGGCAAGAGGTCGTATCAGGGCTGTCATCACCATGGCAAGAGGTCGTATCAGGGCTGTCACCACGGCAAGAGGTCTTATCAGGGCTGTCATCACCATGGCAAGAGGTCGTATCAGGGCTGTCATCACCATGGCAAGAGGTCGTATCAGGGCTGTCATCACCATGGCAAGAGGTCGTATCAGAGCTGTCACCACGGCAAGAGGTCGTATCAGGGCTGTCATCACGGCAAGAGGTCGTATCAGGGCTGTCACCATGGCAAGAGGTCGTATCAGGGCTGTCACCACGGCAAGAGGTCGTATCAGGGCTGTCATCACCATGGCAAGAGGTCGTATCAGGGCTGTCATCACCATGGCAAGAGGTCGTATCAGGGCTGTCACCACGGCAAGAGGTTGTATGAGGGCTGTCATCACCATGGCAAGAGGTCGTATCAGGGCTGTCATCACGGCAAGAGGTCGTATCAGGGCTGTCACCATGGCAAGAGGTCGTATCAGGGCTGTGACCACGGCAAGAGGTCGTATCAGGGTTGTCGTCACCATGGCAAGAGGTCGTATCAGGGCTGTCACCATGGCAAGAGGTCGTATCAGGACTGTCATCACCATGGCAAGACGTCGTATCAGGGCTGTCATCACCATGGCAAGAGGTCGTATCAGGGCTGTCATCACCATGGCAAGAGGTCGTATCAGGGCTGTCACCACGTTTAAGGCAACTCAAAAGTCATTTGTTCACACAACCCTTTAAAACACATCTTCTAAAACGCACACCCGAAATGTTGTTTTAAAAAAAACACCAAAACTTGACATTATATAATCTCAGATCAGATCAAAAGTCTTTAACTCTTTCAGAAATTCAAAGATTACATCAGGTGGAACATCTCTGATCAAGGTTTTCATGGAGTCTGCTGTAAAATGTGTATGTCTCACGTCACGGTAGTCCCAACACTCTAAAGAATATGTTTCATTGTGAGTGTCACATGACATGGAATGCACCACGGAGCTTCTTCACGCTTTAAAAGGTACGAATGAATTAAAAACGAATGGCCGATGTGCAGCCGGCAGTAAACCGTTTCTTCTTTACGACCACCAGAGGTAGATGGGAGGAACTCTTCCAGGTTTTAGATGATGGAGTCCTGCAATTCCTTGTTTCGGTCGTTCAGTCTCCGTCGTGGAGGTTTCGTCTTCATCAGCGTCTGTCTTCCGTACTGCACTGAATTAAGAATTGTTAATAACCTTTTCGCTGCAAACCTAATTTTACATTTTGCACTCGGGGAAAGTGGATACAATCATATGGAAGAGGAACAGAAGACCAACAAATTCTACATTGATAAAAACTATTTAAAAAAGAAAGAATAAAAGTAATTGGCATTTAGAGAGAAAACGATAAGAAAATTAATTTGAATGGCTCTCTCATTTCTATGGATCATTTAACAGATGTGTTTTCCCCCTCCTTTTTCTAGAGTATTAGATTGTAAAGCTTTTAATTTTCAATGGTATACCCATGCGTTGTGATTACATGCTTTCCTTAGCTCAGACGTTTTCGTTTTTAATTGTTCTTTAAATGAAGAACACATCAAGCCACGCACACGCACACACACGCACGCACGCACACACACACACACACACACACACACACACACACACACACACACACACACACACACACACACACACACACACACACACACACACACACACACACACACATATATATATATATATATATATATATATATATATATATATATATATATTCTCTCTCTCTCTCTCTCTCTCTCTCTCTCTCTCTCTCTCTCGTAGTTCTTTTATATTATTCCTGTCGATGGTGCTTGGTTGGTTCAAAGGCGGGTCACCAATTTTGCAGTCAAGAAGTTCAAATTTCGCAGAATAGCTACCGGAGAATCGCCCATTTTACTGCCTCACCTGCACGTGCTATTGTTCTGGTGCAGTGGGCATGGCTTTAGAAAGCCTCCCTGCCCCTATTCTCCATGAAAAAAAATCTCAGTGCGGTGTCATGATACCTGAACCTGACTGACTTTCTATTGAGATCTCTACGATATCACACATACAGAACAGAACCAGCACTTCATCATGACTAAAACAAGTGATAAATAAAGAGCCAAACGAACAAACAAACAAACCAACCAACATCGAAACAAAATAACAAACAAAGATACCAAGAACAACAAACAAAAAAACACACAGATACGCTTGATAAACGTCTGGTAGAAACCAAGAAAAACAACCACGCATGCCCATGGATAAACTGGATGAATTTCTGGCACTGTCAATTCAGTCAGTAACTTCGCAATAGGTGGGCTAGAGAGAACACACACACACACACACACACACACACACACACACACACACACACACACACACACACACACACACACACACACACACCTACCTCCCCCCATTCGTTGTCAGTTCAACACAGCCTCTTGCGAAGCAAAGTGAATTGACTGGAAATTGATTTTTATTAAAGAGTGACAGAAATGCAAAAGCAGGTCTCCATTTTTTTTTCTGTTCGTCTCCTTGACGCTGATGTCACAGCGCCCCCTTACACATTCGATCTCTGCCGTTAATCAGCCAAATATCGATTTCTGGCAGTCGATGGTTATGATGTGTTGTGTTTTGCAGGATTTCTCTGTACAGCAACGTGGAATTTATTCAAAGGATAACATATCTTTCTATGAACATGTTCGGATGGCTTTTGTTTTTTCCTCTCTCTCTCTCTCTCTCTCTCTCTCTCTCTCTCTCTCTCTCTCTTTCTCTCTCTCTCTCTCTCTCTCTCTCTCTCTCTCTCTCTCTCACATACATAAATGCATACACATGCAAACGAGCGAGCGAGCGCGCATACTCGCGCGCGCGCGCGCGCACGCGCGACACACACAACACACACACACACACACACACACACAACACACACACACACACACACACACACACACACACACACAACAAACAAACGCATCAATAGCTAGATAAATGAAAAGATAAAAACGTAGAAAACACAGAGATGAATACGTAAAGAAATGTGAGACATCTGCCGCTGGAATTCTTATATTCATATATTCATAATGATGTGTAGCCAACTTTTATTTCATACACTGCTGGATCTACGGATCCCTTTAAAGCATAAGAAGGAAGCATGATAGATTCTTGTATGTTCCCTGCTTGTTCTGTGTGCCTAGTGTCTGGGTTAAATCCAGGCGCATTGGTACCACAAGCTGGCATTAGACTGCAGTTATGGGCCTGTAACTGTTTCACTGTGGAAGAAAAAAAAGCCCTTCTACAGTATGTTACATTTTGTTTACATCTCGCCTCGACTTTATACCTTTCTTTTTACCAGGGTTGTTGTTGTTGTTGTCGTTCCCTGGCTAAAGACGCCAGGGACCACCCGAACGGCCGAAGCACTTGAACACTGTGGTACAGATGCATAAGCTAGGGACCGTTTTGATTACCCGCCACGTGGGCAGCCACACTCCGATTTCGGGGTATTTTGGAGAATGATGGTGTTGTGCTAGGAGCTTGTCACGACTGAAGACAATCCCCGCATAACTATGCTAAGCATAACAACATGTTGATGTGGCCTTGGTGTTCCAATCCTATGTCAAATGTCTGACACAGCCTTAAGCCAAGGCGATTTTTAATTGGGTAAAATCAGAAGTTGAAGGCGGAGCGTTTGCAAGTGGATTGGAGCAAGAAACAAACGTTAGGTTACTAGACCATCAACTGAATTTAACGAAGACAGCAATTCGTTTTGACTTTGAAGTATTATGCGAGGGAGATGCTGTTTCGTGTCTGACAGGAACTACCAAAAAGGAGGAATGACTTAACTGTTCTAAGATTGTATTCCTGTTTTGCAGGTCATTGAGAAGTATAAGTCGCACGAGCAAATCAATACTGTACACACACACGACCCATACGTAATTTAGACGTACTGGTTGCGGAAGATCAACGGGAAATCTACGGAGAGCAGCCTCAGGCATACCACTTAGGGGATCTCGATCATTATTTTTACCTGTTCGGTAATTAATTCTAGCTCATTCAAACCAATAAATGCATATAATATTCAAACATATCTGGCTCTGGTAAATAAGCCTGTCTCTATAGTAAAATTTCGGTTTTTATTACTCTTGTTGTTTTCAAAGAAAAAGATTGATAGTTAGAGTATGGAAGTTGGGATTGTTTCTAAACAAACCAGTCAACGCTCCATCCTCTCCGATACTCATGCTTTTGAAAGTAGCAAAGTCTCAGCAGATCTACAAACGCATTTTACTTCAACACACTATAATATATCAATATTTTGCTTCATACAACACTTGAAGCTTTGCAGACAACGGCAACTATTGTCGCTCCAGCTGACTTTCATGATGATGAACAGAACGTGTAACACCTATTGCTATGACGCCGTTTAGTTCTGGTGCAGTCAGTGGTTTGAATTCATAAACGTTGTAACAGGGATGAAAGCTACAAGCAACGTGGATATATTTTTGGAAGATAAGCGTGCGAAGTAATTTTAGAAGTATGATACCATAGTATGCATGTTGCAGTTGTATGCGATTGTATGCAGCCATGTTGTATGGCGTGCATGAGTGACGGAATTGAAACCAAAGCTTACATCTGATGGGAAACAGGTCACAGGCTTTTAATGGCTAGAGTGGAGGGGAAGTACATGTTTGATACTGCACTCTTTGTGTGGATGATGGGTGGCTGGTGCGACGGCTAACTCCTCACCATGTCTGTTTAAATGTCTATGTACATACTACATTCTGCTCTGCTGTTAAACTGCTCTTACACGAGAGCGATTTCGTGTAGAGGTTTGATGGATGTGTGGGTGTCACGAGGCCTATGACGATTGTCCCATCTAGGGTGGTAGAATTATTCATTTATTTATTGTTGTTGTTGTTGTCGTGTATCAGTCCCTTAAGGTGGCTTGTGGTGTGTTTGCACCTTAATGTCGTTCAGCTCAGGTTAGGTTTACTTTTCTCTCTCTCTCTCTCTCTCTCTCTCTCTCTCTCTCTCTCTCTCTCTCTCTCCTCTCTCTTCTCTCTTCTCTCTCTCTTAATTTCACTGTCCGTGCAATTCATCCTGCAGGTTCACGGGTGGCTGGTACCTTTCTCTTGAACTGGCTGTCTCTATCGGCCTCTCACCTGTCTTTGTACCTGCCGCACGTGCAGTATTCCTCTTAGCTTGAGGCATTCTCACTCTGTGACGTAGGGTGGCATGTTGGCTGCCATCGGTTAGGCAGTTTTCTCTTCACTTGAGCGGAAGATGTCCCTGGGAGCGCCCGCTCCGGTTCTGGTTCTCTACCACATCGCCGAAGGTATGGTCGGTACCTTCATTCCTGCAGTCGGCCTGTAGGGGAGGGACGTCATCGTTTTCCGCATCTGCTCGGCTGGTCCTCTCGACTGGACAGAGGGCAGAGAGTCGCTTGACCCGCCACTTTCTTGGGTCACCCACGGGTAGCTGGTAAGCATCAGTTTCGTGGTTTGTTTGTTTTTTTGTTGTTGTTGTTAGCCGGCTAATTCTTCTCTTTTGCACAATTTCCTTTTGGTTTCAAAATTATAAAAGAAATATTGTTTGAGACCCCTTTTCTCTGGTTAATTCGATCTTTAACCTGGCCATTCAAAATTAAACCAAAATTCTCTCTCCTTTCAATGCATCTGGTGATGCGGTAGTCGGTGGGGATGGGGGAGAACCTGATGATTTAGGGTTGGGACTTGCTTGGTCTCGCTCGTCCGCCCCTGTCACAATCGCCGGTCTCGTATTCTTCGGCCACCGTCTGTTTGTGTGTGCAAGGGGAACGAGTGTTTACTGTTTGAGAGCGTGCGTACGCATGATTAGTCGTTTGGATGCGTGGTTGGAGAATTGTGTTATTTTGAAATGTTACTATAAAATGTGAGGATAATCGTGCCATTGAATTATGATTATTTGTAAATGTGGTAGAAATTGTAAAGCAATGATTGCTGTACTCTTCAAGTTCAAATCCTAAGGAAGGGAAATGTGTTGTGATCATTGAACGTGGGTGGAGGGATGGAGATATAAATTCCTTTCTTCACACTGTTAATTCAATGTCATTTTTTTTGCCTGCTTCGTGTGAAAAGACCTTTAGCGAACATTCCTCATTTGGTTGCAAAGCGAGACGACTGCAGGCGGAAATCTAAACAAATCTTAAATAAATGTTAACGAACCGCCCAGAGAACGTGGACAAACGAGTCACAAGACAAAACACAACACGTTTCGACCTCTTAGGTCTTCGTCAGGTGATATATAAACGAATAAAACAACGAAAATTCACTTAGCTTTGATCGCTTCAGATCGCTTAGGGTTCAGCGCAAGGAAGAAGGCCTAAGAGGTCGAAACGCGTTGTCTTTTGTCTTGTGACTCATTTGTCCACGTTCTCTGAGCGGTTTGCTAACATTTATTTAAGATTCCTCATTTGGTTTGTTTACTGTTTTACGCTCAAGTCTGTGTTAAGCTGGTGCTACTAATGTATTCAGCAAACACCTCCCCTCGCCCTTCATGCGAGTGGCTGTTAGGATTTAGCAGCATATTTCAAATCGTACTGACGGCGGGGTTCTAGTACCCTTCTTTCCTTCCAGTTCCTTCCCTTCTTTTCTCTCCTCCCGGGGCTTCACCCGAGGCTGACGTCTTGGAGGCCGCAGTGTGTGAGGAACACGCGTTCTTCACCGGATGGTCCTACCCCTGTCCGGGGCCTTCAACGACTACGCCTCGTCCGACGGGATGTGATCTACACTGTCCTCGGACTTCATGCAGCCCATGTGACCAGTGTGGTTAGCTCTGTGTCGTGCCATTGGGGGTGGGGGTGTGCTAAGAGTGTCGGCGTTGAAAGACTTTATTCAAGAACAGACCCGGTTTGGGGCACCCGATTCGACACGATACTCCCAGTGGACTTTGGAGAGGCAGGGGTGGGGGAACAACGTGAAGGACAAAAAGGAATGTGTGTTGGAAATGCTTATTTATAATTATGGGTATGTTGTGTGTGTTGAAATGTTTATTTGTGACTAGGTGTACGCTGGTGTGAATAAATGGTGTGTTGTATTGTAATCTTTCCTGTGTGGTCTCTTGCGAGGCGTGTGAGGTCAGTCACTCCCTTCACTCCCTTCTAGACCGATCCTGTCAGGGCAGACCTCCAGGGGTCGGTCGTGACAGTGGGTGTTGGTGAGCGTAAGAGAGAAGAAGAAGAAGAAGAAGAAGAAGAAGAAGATGAAGATGAAGAAGAAGAAGAAGAAGAAGAAGAAGAAGAAGAAGAAGAAGAAGAAGAAGAAGAGATAGATAGATAGTGGGAGAGAGAGTGGGCTGGAATTGACGGCGTGGGGTGGGAATATCAAGTATCATATTTAAGGGTGATTAAAGTTGATGTCTTACTATTATTCTCATATATCATTTCTTTCAGTGTCGCCGGCTTTCTAGTGAATTTGTACAACACATTTCTGAGCTTTACACATAAATGAAGCGATTTAAATAGCATTTTTTTTAAATGTCAGAATGGTACAGGAAATAGGTATTTCAAGTGCACTTTGGCATACTTCTTACAGACTTTCCTTTCACATTTTCTCCTCTTTTAAAAAGTCGATCAAGATATCCCCCCCCCCCCCCCAAAAAAAAAAAGTGAAGAGAAATCACAAATTCAGACGCTTCCTACTCATGCACACATATGACCCTCTCCATCACTCTCCCTCCATCCACACCCTTACCTCCACACGCATCCACCATCTGGATGACAGAAATGTCCGTAAGCAACAAGACACGTCACCTCTTCAGACAAGGCCACCCATCCAAATTCTCTGGCGTACCTCAGGATGGATTGTAGCCTCCGAGACACTCAGTGAAGAAGGCAGAAGCATGTGCGTCCTCTAAAATGGATGTTGAGAAGGACACACATCGTCTTGCCCAGAGCTAGACAGACATGAGGGTTCTTGAAGGATGGAGAGGTCTCCTCAGCAGTGGGTGTGGTAAGAGACTGTGCATGTTGACAGCTGAGACAATGAATATACCCCACACAGCTGTCATCAGCTCGTTGGCACCGTTTGACTCCATTGATTTATAGGTGAGAGTCTCTACCACTGTTTTATGTCATTTTAATCGTGAATGTATTCTTTCATGATCATTTTAAAAACTTGATTCACACTTCTTGGTTGGTAGTATTTAACAATATCATTTTCTGTAATAATAGTAATACTGAGAATGATACCACTACTACTACTGATGATGATGATGAAGATGGTGATGATGATGATGATGATGGTGATGTTGATGATGATGATGATGATGATGATGATGATGATGATGATGATGATGATGATGATGATGATGATGATGGTGATGATGATGACGATGATGATGACGATGATGATAAGTGACGGGACAATTTCTAGGGCATGAAAAGAAATGTAAAAATAAGGCCTCGTCCTTGTGATCATTACATAATTCATCAAACAAGTAGAACCTAGACACAGCATCTCAACCACATATACAAAGATGCCAACTCTTTCATCTCCATCGACGACCAGGTGACCATCCTAGTCCTGAGAACTGGACTCTTCCGACCTGAAAAACCACATGCTGACCAATTCCACATCAATGACACCAACGTCGTCTATGCCTCTACAGACCCTCCTCATTGACTGTTGAAGTCAGCCCTCCTCATTGACTGTTGAAGTCAGCCCTCCTCATTGACTGTTGAAGTCAGCCCTCCTCATTGACTGTTGAAGTCAGCCCTCCTCATTGACTGTTGAAGTCAGCCCTCCTCATTGACTGTTGAAGTCAGCCCTCCTCATTGACTGTTGAAGTCAGCCCTCCTCAAACACTATCCCATCGTGTCGGCAGACACAGTCTGTAGACTTACCTCTGAGAAGGAAATTCGATGGAAGATCTCTACTGGACAGTGAATGACGATGAGACAGAACAAATTTACCACTTCCTTGCGCCCCGACTTTGCGAAAGTAACTTTCCACTGCAGAAGAAACATGCAAGCTTTCTGCGAACCTGTATAAGTCCGAGACTTTGTCATGTGGGTTGTAATGTTAAGGCCCGTTGGCTTCAGGGTGAAGAACCACAGGGGCTGGGTATTTTACTATGGTTTTTTCCCATCATTTTCTTCACACAGCAATCGCTACCAGGCTGACAGGTACTGCGCCATGGATACACTGGGAGTCAGTACATTCGTCCTCCACTGAGGTTTGGCCCGAACAAATCTACCATTCCTTTGGATCCATTCGTAAGTCATCAGTTACCCAGACAAACATTTGCTCAGTTGACGACAAACCACGATTGTTAGGATGTGTTGAATCAGTGGATGCAGATGAATTTAGTTTCAAACTTCCTTGAATGATGCATAAACACAAGTGTAGCATTTTCAGAGAGTCACACACACACACACACACACACACACACACACACACACACACACACACACACACACACACACGCACACGCAACGCGCGCGCGCGTATGCACGCACGCACGCACGCACGCACGCACGCACGCGCACACACACACATGTTGTTATTGTGGTTGTTGATGATTCTGCTGTAGTTTTTGTTGTAATAGTAGTAGTAGTAGTAGTAGTAGTTGTAGTAGTGGTAGTAGTAGTAGTAGTAGTAGTAGTAGTAGTAGTAGTAGTAGTAGTAGTAGTTTCATTATTGTTATGCAATTACATTATCATGTTTTTTTTTCTCCTGTGTTTAAATATTCAAAATCGTTTTAATCAACTTTCTATCCCTTCCAGCCTCGTCCCTCATGTCTTTTGACTCCTTACTTGCAATCATTCATCCACGCCATACTTTGCACTAGGTTAAAAACAATCAATGACTGTTTGTCAGTTCTTTGTTTCCGTGGCTTTGGATGTTGTTTGTCCCGCCCGAAGAAGAGCCAACAGGTCGAGACGCGACGTGTCTGCTTTCAAACGTCATTGCTCCGTCGTTTGGCAGTTCAGGAATTCCATTTTGTGCTTTCATGTTTAACTTCAGTTCGCAGTCGCCTCACTTTGTGATCCTATCCAAAAAGTTGGAATCACCCTGAATCTCACCCTAAGAACTGGCATGTGATCCGATCCAGCAAGTTGGAATCACCCTGAATCTCACCCTAAGAACTGGCATGTGATCCGATCCAGCAAGTTGGAATCACCCTGAATCTCACCCTAAGAACTGGCATGTGATCCTATCCAGCAAGTTGGAATCACCCTGAATCTCACCCTAAGAACTGGCATGTGATCCTATCCAGCAAGTTGGAATCACCCTGAATCTCACCCTAAGAACTGGCATGTGATCCTATCCAGCAAGTTGGAATCACCCTGAATCTCACCCTAAGAACTGGCATGTGATCCTATCCAGCAAGTTGGAATCACCCTGAATCTCACCCTAAGAACTGGCATGTGATCCTATCCAGCAAGTTGGAATCACCCTGAATCTCACCCTAAGAACTGGCATGTGATCCTATCCAGCAAGTTGGAATCACCCTGAATCTCACCCTAAGAACTGGAATGTGATCCGATCCAGCAAGTTGGAATCACCCTGAATCTCACCCTAAGAACTGGCATGTGATCCGATCCAGCAAGTTGGAATCACCCTGAATCTCACCCTAAGAACTGGCATGTGATCCTATCCAGCAAGTTGGAATCACCCTGAATCTCACCCTAAGAACTGGCATGTGATCCTATCCAGCAAGTTGGAATCACCCTGAATCTCACCCTAAGAACTGGCATGTGATCCTATCCAGCAAGTTGGAATCACCCTGAATCTCACCCTAAGAACTGGCATGTGATCCGATCCAGCAAGTTGGAATCACCCTGAATCTCACCCTAAGAACTGGCATGTGATCCGATCCAGCAAGTTGGAATCACCCTGAATCTCACCCTAAGAACTGGCATGTGATCCTATCCAGCAAGTTAGAATCACCCTGAATCTCACCCTAAGAACTGGCATGTGATCCGATCCAGCAAGTTGGAATCACCCTGAATCTCACCCTAAGAACTGGCATGTGATCCGATCCAGCAAGTTGGAATCACCCTGAATCTCACCCTAAGAACTGGCATGTGATCCTAACCAGCAAGTTGGAATCACCTGAATCTCACCCTAAGAACTGGCATGTGATCCTATCCAGCAAGTTGGAATCACCCTGAATCTCACCCTAAGAACTGGCATGTGATCCGATCCAGCAAGTTGGAATCACCCTGAATCTCACCCTAAGAACTGGCATGTGATCCTATCCAGCAAGTTGGAATCACCCCGAATCTCACCCTAAGAACTGGCATGTGATCCTATCCAGCAAGTTGGAATCACCCCGAATCTCACCCTAAGAACTGGCATGTGATCCGATCCAGCAAGTTGGAATCACCCTGAATCTCACCCTAAGAACTGGCATGTGATCCAATCCAGCAAGTTGGAATCACCCTGAATCTCACCCTAAGAACTGGCATGTGATCCGATCCAGCAAGTTGGAATCACCCTGAATCTCACCCTAAGAACTGGCGTTTTTACCACTCCATCTGAACGTGTTGTGTTTTGGCTGGATGGCTGAAGTTTAAGACAAAACCCAGCCCTGACTGTCCAGGGAAAGTTATTTCCATACTCTGTGTGTGTGTGTGTGGACCTTCAATCTGAATGAACTAACTGACTTTCTCTCGTGGTCTGTACAATATCACACACAGGAGGTGGTCCACCAATCCAGCAATACAAAAAAAGCAAAAAAAAAAGCAAACAAAAGCAAAAAAAAAAAAGCAAAAAAAGCAAAAAACAAAACAAAACCAGGCACACTTAAAACCAACAATGGATGAGATTGAGGGACTTGGAGTGCTGTCCATTCAATCACCATCCTCTCTACTGGTGGGATGTGAGAGAAACCGTCATATCCTTTTAACTCGTTGTTTAATTCAAGATGCGTTCCTGGAAAGCAGAAAGAATCGATTGGGTTGATTTTCATTGGAGAGTGACGGGAACACAAAAGCAGCTCTCAATGTTTGTTTGTTTGTTGTTGTTGTTGTTGTTGTTGGTGTGTGTGTGTGTGTGTGTGTGTGTGTGTGTGTGTGTGTGTGTGTGTGTGTGTGTGTGTGTGTGTGTGTGTGTGTTTTCTGTCCTCCTTCTTGACGCAAATTTTGCAGTGCTCTCATACACTCTCGATCGCTACCGAAAATCAGCCAAGTATCGATTTTTATATAGTAGCTGAAAATAATCTGCTTGGCTCTGAGGCCCTTCTCTGCATCCAAATGTTGAATTCCCTTAATGAATAACGCATCTCGCTCTATGAATTCTAAAGGCTTTTTGTCCATGTTTGGCTACCAAAGGATCTATCTGTCAGTCTGTCTCTTCGTCTCTCTCTCTCTCTCTCTCTCTCTCTCTCTCTCTCTCTCTCTCTCTCTCTCTCTCTCTCTCTCTCTCTCTCTCTCTCTCTCTCTCTCTCTCTCTCTCTCACTCACTCTCTCTCTTTCTCTGTATGCATGTCTGTCTGCCTGCACGTCTGTCTGTTTGTCTGTCTGTCTGTCTGTCTCTCTCTCTCTCTCTCTCTCTCTCTCTCTCTCTCTCTCTCTCTCTCTCTCTCTCTCTCTCACACACACACACACACACACACACACTCTCTCTCTCTCTCACACACACACACACACACACACCACACACACACACACACACACACACACCACACACACACACACCACACACACACACACACACACGCACACACACGCACGCACGCACGCGCGCCCGCTCGTTTGCACTGATAAATAAATAAGTAGATAAATAAACAGACAGATAGACACATACGAAGATAGATGAAAGATATATGTGCTATTCTCATTCATGTATTCATGGCGATGCACACCCAGGCCTTTTATTATACATGCTGCATCATGTATCTCCTCTGGGTATAAGAGACTGGCTTTGAGCATCTCTCTTTTTTCAGACAGGTTCTCTGTTTGTTTGGTAAGCTTCAAGTCTAAACCAACACACGTGTTAAATGAACTCAACAACGCCTTTCAATATCGAGGTCTTCTGCAAGGAAGACATTTTGCTGTGTCCAAGAGGAACACAATACAAAAAAGAACGATTACATTGCCTTGATGACAATATCACCAATTTTTGGTGAAAACACATTAGAAAAAAGATTCATTCATTCATTACATTCATTCATTCATTACATTGATGAGTGAAAACTCTACGGTGAAAACAGATTAGCACTGCACGTATCCAATAACCAACTGTGGTGTGTGCATACGTAGTTTTGAGGAAAGACATTTGTCAAAAGTCAACAGGATATTTACAGTGCGCACAGTCTTTGGTATATGGCGTGGGGGTTTCACTTGGTATTTTTTGTTTTTACCTATTCTGGCACTTAGTTCTTCCCATGCAAATTAATGTCAGGTTTTGGATGAAATATGAAATACTCAAAGCCATTTGACTCAGATAAACGCACATGGGATTGACGTTATTGTTAAATATTTGTTACGCTCTTGCTGTTCCTGTTTTCAAAGAAACAATTGGTACCTTGGAGTATGTAAGTGGGGGTTGTTTGTACACAGACCAGCCAATGTTTAGGCTCAGAGAGTCTTTCTCTGGGAAGTTGTGGGACATCAACAGACCTCCAAAAGCTAGTCAGCTCCACACTGCAAGGTATCAACTCTCTGCTTCATACAACTCCTTTACACTTGGCGGTTGTCACATTTCGACTTTTCATCGGCACGATGAAGAAGAAAAACGCGAGACAGCTTGTTTAATAAGAACGCCACCTATTTCTAGTCAGTTAGTCGTGTGATCTCATAAACTGAGTATCATATATAAGCTACGTGAAATCATGTATCGACAATAAGTCTGCACACATTGTAGAAGTGTAAAGTGGTATATATGATGTTGCAGTTGTATGCCGCCATGATTTTGTATCGCGTGCATGCCGTGAAGGAAGTGCAGACAAAGGGGACATCTGATGGGTCAACATGTTTTTCAATCCGCTAGAGCATGAGGTGAAGTAAATTGTTTAAACTGAACTCTCTGTTTCGAATGATCAGAGGCTGAGGCGATATCCAGTTTGCCATCACGTGTGTTTCAAATGTTCAAATGCTCCAGATAAAGAGTGATGCAATTGAGGTTCTGGTGTTGGGTGTGTGTGTGTGTGTGTGTGTAGTAAGTTAAGGTACTTTTCACCGCCCCCAAAAGGGATCTCAGAGGGGATATCCACGCGAAGTGGTGTTTGCGCAAGGTGCCGGAAGTAAGGTGGCAGGTGGCGCGGCAGTTGGTGCGGCAGGTGGTGCGCATGGGCGGAAGGTAGGTGGAGTGTGTCAAGGTTCAACGGTGTTGTGGTGAGTCACGATCGGATCGATAATGTTTGACGGGTCATGTCTAATACAAAGTTTAATTATTTTTTTTAGTCTTTTGTTGTTTGGTGGGGTTGTTGTTTGCTGACGTAGTGGGTTAAAATAGATGGGTGTTTCGTGTTGCGTGCGCGCCGTGCGGATCGATGTTTTGTCGACGCCGTGTTTTTATTATATAAAATAAATGGTGGTGGTTTTCTCGTTGCCACGTGGTTGTCCGCTGAACGTAGGTTGTTAAAAAAAAAATAGATGGCTGTGATGAACAGTGAGACGACACAATTTTTTTCATTTCCCTCGGAACACATGTTGGCACTACCACTCACTTTTCTTCTGTCTGACCAATACTCATGGAACGTTGAAGATGACTGATTGATGAGCAGTGTTCCATCAAGGTCCCCGTTGACTGTACCTCGTCCTCGGGGTTGATAGGCAGCCAAGTGACATATCAAAACAGGAGGCCATTAAAGATTACGACGGTCTCTGATTCGATACACAATTTGGGGTTTGCCTTTTTCGTTATTCTCTAAGTGGATGAAAGAAACGAAACAAAGAAACAGATCACAACACAAACTTAAGACGGCCAAACAAACAGACACAGACAACATAAAAACACACACATAGAGGTGGTTGTGGTGCGATGGCGGTGGTGATCGCGGCGGGTTGGTCGGGTGGTGAAGGTGGTGGGGTGAGTGCGGCGGTGGTGTGGTGTGGTGGTGTGATGGCAGTGTGGCTGGTGGCGCTCACTCATCGTCATCACTGGAACAAGAAATAATGTCGGAATAAATCCATGGATTGAAGTTTGAAATAAAGTGTGCGATAGTGGTACGTACTAGACGCATAGAGAGAGAGAGAGAAGTAGAGAGAGAGAGAGAAATAGAGGAGAGAGAGAGAGAGAAGAGAGAGAGAGAGAGAGGAGAGGAGAGACAACAGAACAGACAGAGACAGACAGACAGGAGACCAGACCGAGAATAAAAAAGTACTTACGAATATAGTGTTGCCAAGAACTGCAGGTATTCGGTTGGGGGTGGCTGTTCTCTTGATGAGTATTTTGAACACCGCCAAGTCGAAGGAAGGCGTGTCAGAAACAAAGAACAAAGAGTTTAGGGGGCTGCGTTCATTAATCAATACTATCATAACAAAAGAGCTCCGTGGGGTGGGTATTTGAAGACACGCGCCAGGTCGAAAGGAGGCGTTCAGAAACATAGAAACAAAGAGCTTAGAGGGGCTGCGTGTTCAAATAATCAATATCTAACGCTACAGAACAAAAGACCGCGTGGGTGGGTAATTGAAACACGCGCCAAGGCGAAACTGGAGGCCGTGTCAGAAACAAAGAACAAAGAGCATAGGGGGCTGCCGGGGTCATTATCAATACTACGCTATCAAAATGACCGCGTGGGGTGGGTTGGCGGCGGTATTATGAGACCGATGAGCATTTGGAACAATGGACAAAGGTAGACAGTACATCAGAGAAAGGGAAGCCAACACAGAAGCGATTGATGGTGCAGAGCACTTCCGGACAAAAAGAACAGAAGGTTCTTAGTCTTGCATCAGACGCACAGAGACCTGTTGCTGAAACTCAGCTGCCTATCCAGCTCCGCGTTGACTTTCGTCAACGAATTCCCATGAACGAGTCACGTCTTACCGAGTGCCAGAAACATGTCTGCACAGGAAAGGAAGAAGATACCCAGACTTCAGCTTCGCTTTACATGCCCTGAGTGTCCTGCTGTGTTACCAACAGAACCCACCGCAACCGCCATGTCCGGCTCAACAACTAACGACTGATCGTTTCATGTGTGCCCCGTTGTGTCATGTTGGTTTTGGTCGCAAAGACCACAGGATCCAAACACATGCGACCCATGACGGTGGAAAACCAACAACAACCTGAGTAAGGCGTCAGGGGTCTCAACGCTGCAGGAAGGAATTGCGCAAAAGTGACAGTGATTTCGTTTCTCATCCTTTTTTTTTTTTTTTTCCGACCCGAGAAAAGATTGAGCGTCACAGCGTAAAGAAAAACAGCTGTTTGATCATTTATCTCGCGGATGTAAAAGAGATGTATGACAAATATTGGAACGCTATCAAAACCCATAACCGCCCTGGTAAAGTTCAATCTGTCTACACTTTGTTTTGGGACCCTTCTGATGATCTCCCAAAATGGGATGATCAGCTTTTGGATGTTTTCCATGAACAAAACAAACGTTTTAAAATTAATTTTTTCTCATTCTTTTCTTCTCAGACATAAAGAGCAGGAGATCTGCCCTTTCTTTTCACGCCTCGGTAAATAACCACAGGGCTCTAGACAAGCCTCGGCTCATCAATACAAAAAAGGGTTTTCTGTCCTTTCTTTCTGACTTGCGTGATCATGACATGTTGGGACATGTTCAGAGAGAACGACCCAACTCTCGGTTACTCTGTTCAGGCCATCATGTTTTACATCTTTCTATGTGTACCCTCTACCTGACTTTCCCATTGGTTGTGGCTGTGACTCACTGCCTGACTACATTGCCAACAATCGTTTTCTGAACACGCTGCAAAAAGATGAACACAATGGTTTTGTTTACAACGACGGACTTTGTTTCTTTCGTTGTTCTCGCTCTCCACCAAGGAAGCCTATACATTCCCTACAACAACAAACCAAGGCTCTCTATCAGCAGTGGGTAGGGTGTAAGTCACCCACCATACATTTTCCAGGCATTACTCTGTTAGAGTTGGGATCGGTTGAAGCTATGTTTTAGATCAATTGTGGATGTGTTTGAATTTGATGAAAAGCAAACACCCCCGTGCCTCGTTCCTTGTCGTCGCAGTGATTACAAACATGCAGACACGCTTAAAGTGTTGGTGTACAAACACATTTAGCACATCATTGACATTGAGAAGTTAGACAATGCGCTACTTGTTCCAAATGTGAGGCAACTCTGGCATACGCTTTAGGGAGCTAAACAAACACGAGCCCACGTGCCAGGCAGTCAACTCAACACACATATCAAAGAGGGTGGAATCACACCACCCGGTCATCGGTGTTGCAGCAACCCTGTCGTTATGGTATTTCTTGTTGATCCTGATTTCGTTTTTCCTTACAGAGTCTACTTTTGACTTTGAAAGTGTTCGTCGAGACAGATGACTTTACCACAAACAAATCAACACACTCCACACGACATACACAGCTAGACACGTTCCCCTCTCTGTCGCTGTCGCTTCCAATGTACCTGGTTTGAAGAGCCTCGTTGTTTCGTGAGTAGGGGGACCCCCGAAAACTTGTTGCACATGGGTAAGTATTTGGAACAGATATCAGAAACCTCCTTTTCCCATCTCCTGAACATTTGACGATGGCGTTTTGATACGACGTTTAGAAGCCATGATTGATCCTTTGCAGGGTGACGAATCTGTAAACGCTCACCACATTCCTGCACGTTCCTTGAAAGAAAACCCGGAAGAGTACCTCCACGAACTGGGTTCTAAAATTTCTTCCAGTATGACCTCAATGTCATCAAAACCCTATTTTATTCAGGAGTTTAGTGGGATATGACTGCTATGACAGACAATGTAGAGGAATTAGTCAGTCCAACCCAAACGGTTTGAATTTTGCTGAGGAGTGAGCTGGAGGAAGAGGAAGAGAAAAGAGGAGGAGGAGGAGGAGGGGAGGAAGACGAAGAAGAGGCGAGGGAGGAAAAAAAACAAAAAGTCAAAAAGCAAAACCCATTCGAGTTTGTGGTGAAACGCAACAATCAATACATGTGTATCGCAGTCAGAAACTCAAGTTTTTGGACATTTGCAACTTTTTGGCCCCTGGATTTTCATATTCAAAATATCTCAATGCGTTTGGGTGGAGGAACCAAAAGGGTACTTTTGTTAGAGTACATGACCATTTGGACAAACTGAAAGAAACCTCTCTCCCACCTCACGCCGCCTTTTTTAGCAAACTCAAAAATGAAAACATCACAGGAGAACAATACGCGTTCTGTCAACGCGTGTGGGAACAAAACCAATGACCATTTAAAGATTTTCTGTGTTGGTACAACAATAAGGATGTGGCGCCATTCATGCAGGCTCTTCAAGCCCAGATTGACATGTATTCGCGTTTAGCGTTGATCTTCTGAAGATGGTATCTCTGTTCCAGGCATCACACTGAAATACTTGTTTCAAACCCTATCTCCGGTGTGTACTTTTCTCTCTTCAATGAAAAACAAGAAGACCTACATACGCTGTTGCGTGACAATATTGTTGGTGGCCCTCCATTATCTTCACAGATATCACGAAAAAGACAAAACATTCATTCGTGACAATTCGGACAAACCTGTTCAGTCGGTTCGAGGCTATGACGCCAAGCGCTTTACCTATGGGCTATCACTCAACCCATGCCCACACAACACCCAACGGTTAGAAGAGTGAGACGGGCTTTAAGGCAGAAAGAACGGACGTGTATGGTCAGCAAGCGAGAGAATGGTTAGAGTGGACGCGCACACAAACAACATACACATACAGCACAAGTTTAACGGGAAAGAACATAGTTTAGGGCGCAGACACATCCGCGTCGACGGTTGGGACTCGACACATGACACGGTGTACCAGTTTCATGGCTGTTTGTTTCACGGACATGACTGTCATCTCACTCGTGGCAAACACATTAACCCTGTGAACGGGAAACCGCTCACAGATCTCAGAGAAAACACACAAGACATTACCAGCTATCTTCGTGAGGATGTGAAAGTGACTGTGGTAGAAATGTGGGAATGTCAGTGGCAGGAAGAGAAACACACAACCCACACATCAGACACTTTTAAAAACGCGTTTTCCATCTCTCAAACCGTTTCAGGGTATGGCTTCTATCACAGAACAAGGTATTTTGAACGCTGTCAAAAATGACACTCTGTTTGGTCTGATTGAATGTGACATTTGTGTCCCGACAGTCTGAAAGAACACTTTTCTGAACTTCAAACCCATCTTTAAAAACGCGACGTTGGGAAAGACAACATTGGTGAATACATGCGGAATACGCAGAAAAGCACAAACTCCTGAGTCCCCACGTCGCACTTTGTTGGGTAGCTACTATGGAAAAAAATTCTTCTCCGCACTCCTTTACTCAAATGGTACTTGGAGCATGGTTTGAAAGTAAGCAACATCACACTGATCATGAGTACACACCCAACCGTGTTTAAGACATTTGGGAACGCGTGTCTGACCGCGTAGAAAGGGGACCTTGATTCACCCAATCCTTCTGGCTGAAACGTTCAGTTGCTCGAACACGCTTACGGCAAAACTACATGCCAAACACGCACACTAACACGGCTGACA